>CM068300.1:55120534-55522241 GCA_034768395.1 Linum lewisii
ATTACTTGAGTTCCTCAAATGCCTTATCACACCTGTCACTCCAGGCGAATTTTGACGCGTTTTTCAAAATAGAGAAAAACGGAGCGCATCGCTCTGCCGCCTTTGGAATGAACCGATTAATAGCCGTTATTCTTCCGGCTAGAACTTGTACTTCTTTAACCGTTTTGGGTGGTGCCATGGCGGAGATGGCCTCCAATTGTGCTGGATTCGCCTCTATTCCCCGTCGAGTGACCAAGTACCCTAGGAATTTGCCTGATGTAGCTCCAAAAACACACTTTTGTGGGTTTAATCGTAACGCGAAGCGTTGTAACGTTTCAAACGTTTCTTTCAAGTCGCCTAGATGATGTCGCTCTTCTTACTCTTTACCAGAAGATCGTCCACATATGCTTCCAGGTTACGTCCTCGTTGCTTAGTGAAGACCATGTCTATCATCCTTTGGTAAGTTGCTCCTGCATTTTTGAGGCCGAAAGGCATAACCTTATAGCAATAGTTCGCCATAGGAGTCATGAACGCCGTTTTCTCCTGATCCTCTTCATTGAGTGGTATCTGGTGATACCCAGAGAACATATCGAGAAAAGACAATACTTCGTTATTTGCTGTGGCGTCGACCAACTGCTCAATGCTCGGGAGTGGATATGCGTCTTTTGGACAGGCATCGTTTAGATTTGTGAAGTCGACACACATCCGCCATGCCCCCGATGATTTTTTTAACCAAGACCACATTTGACAGCCATTCTGGGTATTGAACCTCCTTGATAAAACCTGCCTCCAGTAATTTGTCTATCTCTTTTGTAACGACTAGCTGTCGCTCTCGGCAGATATTTCTTCTCTTCTGTTGTACAGGGCGGCAGCTTTTGTCGATGGATAGGCAATGCTTCACAATCGCTGGATCTATCCCAGGCATGTCGCTGGGATGCCATGCAAATAGATGCGAATATTGCCTGATTAGTGTCATCATCGCCTGTTGGCCTCTTGGCTTAGGTAAGTCGACAGCCTCACTGTTTTCTCTTCATCGCCTTCCACAAAGCTACAGGGACGTCAGATTCTGCTGACTGTATTCTTTCTCTATTCTCCGTTCCCACCTCCAGGTCGATTTTGTAACATGCTCCTTTCGTCGCTGCCCGATAGCATCGCCTAGCCACCTCCGGGTGTCCCCAAGCGACTCCGACGCCGTCCTTGGTGACGAACTTCAGCACCTGATATACTGGTGAAGAGATAGCCCGGAAAGCAGCGAGCGCCGGTCGCCCCAAAATTATATTGTACGAGGATCGACAATCCAGCACATGGAAATCTATGGATTGCACCTCCTTGATCTGCTCATCGCCTATCATGACCTGTAAGGTAATGATTCCTTTAATGGGCACCTGGTGGCCAGAAAAACCTGTAATAGTTGTCTTTGTCGGTCTCAGGCTTGAAATGGGGAGTTTCATCTGCTGGAAAAGTTCCCAGAACAGGATATCAGTTGAGCTTCCTTCATCCACCATTACTCGCTCCACTCTACTCCGGAGCGTTACAATCTGAATCACCATTGCCTCCAGGCTAGGCCCTCTACTTTTAATTATGTCATCCTCCGTAAACATGATGGGAGACCGTCGCGCCTCATTGTTTATGATCAACACCTCTTTACAATCGCTTGACTGCTTTTTTTTCGGACAACTTTCGCCTCCGAAAACAGTTTGATAGACTTTCGTGACTTCCTCCATATCATTTGCCTTTTTGGTCGCATCGCCCTGCGGCTCTTGCAATCGAGCGAAAACTGTTTTCCTAGGTTGGTCGCCTGGGACTGGGCTAACTTCTTTATCACTTGCACTCCTTTCTTTTCGCTTGGTCTGGAGAATAAAGTCTTTTAGGCGACCCTCCTTAATCCATCGCTCAATTTCATTTTTAAGTTGCCGACACTCCTCTGTGGTGTGACCGTGCGAATCATGAAAGTTGCAAAACTTCCGGGGGTTACGCTGCTCAGGGTCGCCTCGCAGTGGTTCGGGCCACTGAATGTGGTGATCCTTGTGCTGCATGTACAAGAATACCTCTTTCCGGGATCGGTTGAGCGGAGTGTATTCTCTTCTGTCTTCCTGATACGCGCGTCTATCATTGTTTTTCTTGTCGTCCCGATATTCCCTTCTTTCAGGAGATCGCTCCGCTCTCTGCCACCGTCCTCGCCTGTCAGTGCCGTCACGCGACGCATCTGCGTGTCCGTCCTTTCGTCCTTTTCGGCTGTCGTTCCCTCCAATTTCCGCTAACTGCTCCTCAATGAGAAGATATTATTTATTCTGGCTTCCAAGTTGGACAGAGTAGTAGGTTTTTTCTTTACTAACGCCTCCTTCAGTCGCCTATTGTTCGTCGCCTGGATCATACTTGCAGTAGCAATGTCTAAAGTCACGTCTTTAACGGACTGTACCGTGCTGATCCATCTCTCAAAGAAATCTTTTAACGACTCCTCCGGCCACTGTCGCAAGTTAACTAGGACCTGTACTGGGACCTTTCGGTGTCGCTTACTCTCATACTTCATCAAAAAAACCCTGGAAAACTCATCCCATGTGTGAATGATTCCTTCTGGCAAGCTCATGTACCATTCTCTTGCTGCCCCTCCTAAAGTGGCCGGGTATGCTCTGCAAAACGCTGCATCGCTGGCGCCCTGCATTTGCATGGCGATTTGAAAGTTTTGTAGATGCTCTTCAGGATCGCCCAACCCCAAATATTTCTCCATGTTTGGTGGGACCAAGCCAATTGGTAGTGTTTCGGCGAAGATGGCCCTTGCCAGAGGTTGCCGAATGACCCTTTGTTCGGCTCCGGTTTCGACTAGCGGTCGAAATGCCCGTAGCATTTCCGCGTGGGTGTCATTGCCCGGGGCCTGGACGTGCTGAGCTTTGGGCGCCTGCGCCTGCTGAGCGATAACCGTTTTTAACAATTGAGTAAGCTCCAAATTCTGCTTTTCCAGCACCTGAAAACGCTGTTCGAGGACTTTGTATGCCTCTGAGTTCGGTGCTTCTTCTTGTACCACACCCTTTCCTCTGGTGTCACGAGGGATATATGAGGAATCGGTGTCTGTGTCCCTAGGCACCCCTTCTTCCTCCAAATCATTTCTCAAGTTTCTTCCCTCGAGTGGTATGTTTTGGGCTCCAGATTCACGTATTTCAATGGTGTTTCCTCCGTCTCTCCTTCGGGCCTTACGTTCGGTGCTTCTCCTCTTATCATTCTCCCCATATTCCCATCCTCCATTGCTCAGTTTCTTCAGTTCTTGATTAGTCCCCTATCTGGCGCGCCAATTGTTCGCTCTTGTCGCCTGGAACAATGAGGGAGCCGACCCGGTCGCCTGAGTGACTCCGAATCGCCTCGCAATAAGAGAGTGAGGGTAGTATTCAGAACGGAGGATGAGGAATGAAAGGGATGATGATGTAACAGAGTGTACCTAGGATTGCTCCCAGAATTTGGTCCTGTCGTCAGTCTGTCCAATCCTTCTGCATTTATATTCTGGCAGGTCTGCCAAGACCGTTGGACAATGGTACGGCGCCCAGCAAGTCTCGCCACGTGAAGCCGAATCCTAACCGTCGCTTGGTGAAGACGAAACCTTCAGGATTGCTCCACGTGTCCTTCTAGGGTTTCCCAAATGGTAAGCGCATAACGTCGCCTCAGGGCCCTTCCTGGGCCGCGACTGGCCCACTCAGAGCGGCCTTCAAGGCACCTAGCTGGTCAACCTTCGCTTGACATGCTGATTGCTTCCTGGGCCATATCTGGGCCTGCTTTTCAGGTCGCCTGGTCAATCCTCGTCAGAGGCTTGACTTTCCTTTCTGGGTGTATCATATCGCCTACTGGGCTGACCCGACCCAGGGTGGCCCATCAATTTGGAGGAGGAGGATGCTTCAGAGCATGGAACCTTGGTGACAGCCGTTCGAAGTGAGCTCCGCCCGACTTGTTTAGTTGCTTTTGTTAGGAGGACTAACTATGTTGTCCATGTGTTAGATAGGCATTCGAGGAGCCTCACATCACCGTTTGTTGGTGTTGCTCCTTTGTCTTGGTTATTTGATGCTCTTCACGACATTTGTACTACTTGCGAGCATTAATAATATCTATCATTTGAAGTTAAAAAAAATGATTCAGTTCATTAAGGTACTTGAAAGTGTTATCTAAACCAAAGTGGGAGACTATAAAATATATGTTTTTTTATGTGACTGAATTGTAACTTTTGTACCAAAGTGTTAACGATAGAAGTTGATCTTAATTAATAAACTCAAAACTATTGGTGAGGGATTGAGATGAAATTATAATTAGTGTTTGTTTTTTGCTCCGCGTATAAATATGATCCTTATTCCATCATAAAGGTTAGCCACATAAAAACACAATATATAAAGGTTTATAGGAAAGTAGAGAAGGCGAAACTCTCACAATTTGAGATCTACAGACAACTACTCTCTTCTCTTACATGCTTTTAAGATAATTATCACAATTCCATTTGTTCTCATCAACATGTGTAGATTACCATATTTACGAATGTCAGCTTAAGTTTATTTAACTAGATCGCATGATTAAGATTTATTTATATCCATTAATACCCTTCTTGTATCTTCATGACTTCATGTACAATACTAACTTAATCTTGTAAACACCTTACAAATTGGCAGATAAATAAAAATGTTTCAATTAGTAAGTCTAACCATTTGTGAATTTTGTTATAAGGAATAGGGTTGTGAATTTTGTTACAAAGAGAATAGAGTTGTATATGACCCAAGCTTTTGCGAGGCTTGAGTTTGGTTCGAAAAGGTTTATATTGAGCTTGGGCTCGGCTCACTAAAAAAATTGGAGCTCAACCTCGACTTCAGCTTGGCTCGTTTACACCTTTAACGATCTCGGTTCTAGAGTCTAAAAATTAAATTGTTATCTAAAGTCAAAATGGTAACAATAAACATTAATCTCTAAAGTCTAAACAAACATCATTACTCTTTATCCCTAAATCTTATAACATAAATGTATCGAGTGTAAACCCTAAATTGTTACTCTCACACCATAAACCCTATTACTCTTAACTTCTAGAGTCTAAACCAAATCCGTTATTCTTAAATCATTAACCTTATTAATCTGAATGTATCAAGTGTAAATCATAAACTCCATATTAATCCTTACAACCATCAAGTCCCTAATCGAGCTGGTTCACAAGTCCGTAATTGAGCCTTTAACAAGTCGGCTTTGACTTAAATTGTTTACAAACGAGCCAACCTCTAAACAAGTTTTTAAATAATTTTTTGAACCGATTTCTGAGCCACTCACGGGCGTCGAAAAATCCATAGAGGAGAATTATTGTCGTCCATAAATGGTATGACATTGCACTAGAATATTAATGACCCACTTGTAAATTCTCCACAATCATTTACTTTTATGACTTGACACCAAACATATACGTTGACTTACTTACAGACGCAATTTTATGATTTTGACCTTTTAAGAGGTCCAGACAAGACAATACTGAATTATTTTATTTTGACTTTTCAACAAGAATTATTATTTTTTAATTTACAACTAAATTAAACAGTAATGAAGGTTTTGATTTGAGAGATCATTTCCATGGTACGATTGTATGCCACGTCAGACTTCCCCAGAACCTGAAAAGCATGTCCAACACCTCCATGAACAACTACCTCTGCTCTCTTCCCAAACGCTCCACCAAATTCCAAATTCCGATCTCTCAAAACATCCTCCTCCGCCACAAACACAATCACCGCCGTCCGCCGCTTCACCTCCGCCGTCATCCCTTTCGCCAGCGGGTTACACCACATATGGTCCCTGTTAGACCCACTTGGCAGCGCCAGCCGCCAGTACGTATCTGAAGCCGATAACGTCAGCGCCGATGACCGAGCCCATTCAGCCGCTTGATTCTTCTTCTCAAACTCTGTCCGAGCCTGCCCGCCGATAAACGGCTGAATCAGTACCATCCCTCTCATACCCAACGGTTTCAGCACTTCATCGGCTCGGCTCGAGCCCAGCCGATCCAGGACGTTGTAGGCTATGTTGGCTCCGGCGCTGTCTCCGCCGATGAACACCCTGGAGAAATCGCATCGCCGGGTCCACCAGCAGTGGTCGGCGGTGGAGGAAACAGCCCGGCCCTTCAGCCAGAGAAGTGCCTTCACTCCATCATCGTAAGCTGCAGGAAGAGGATTCTCCGGTGCCAAACGGTAATTAACAGACATAATCAAGCAGCCGGCGTTGACCGCAAGCCTGGCGAGGAAGTGATGGTAACAGCTCCATGAAGGAGAACCCAGGCAGAAGCCTCCGCCGTGAAAGTAGAGGATTAAAGGAAGCTTAATATTGGTAGGATGAGTGTTAAGATTTGGGAGATAGAATCTTGCCCAGAAGGTGTTTGTGAAATTGTCAAGGAGAATATCACGGGAAGTGAGGAGGTTGTTGTTAAGGCCAGGAGGGAATGAGGTGGCGGGGACACAAGGCACGATCTGAGGTCTGTCGACGTGGCCGTCGCTGTAGACTTTGATTAAACCGGGGATTTCCTCTACTAAAAGTGTCTGCCGGCGGTACTTGTTCTGATTAGGGTGTTGGTGTTGTTGTTGTTGTGGATAAGTATTGGTATCAGAAGAAGTGAGACCTGCAGCTGCCATTATCATCAAACTTTCTATTTATGTATCTATCTTCTGTGGTTTGGTTTTAGAGTTGAGTTGTCTTTGGTATAAAGAAATGCTTAAATAGGGGATGATGAGGTGACGATTAAACGTCAGACGCAGATGATGCCGCGTGGCTTCACGTGAACTACGTGTGGGCTGATGACGGAGGAGGAGGGTCGGTCTCTCAAAGAGGTTTGATTGAATGCTTACATAGACATAGTCAAAGGTGTCAAACAAAAAAACACTATATATAATATGCCCACAATAGCAATACACTACCAGAAGAAGAAATATAGCATTCATTTAGAATAAATAATATAGCATTTGTGTGGGGTCGTTTGCTGACTTGGATGAAAGTATAACTCAAAATGGAGTCAACACTAATTCAATACGGTGAAGGGGCACATGACATGATAAAAGTGTCCATGAAAATTTTACAAAATGGTCGACCATTCATATTGTGAACTATATATTTTGGGATGTTTGGTATTTGTGATTTGGAGGTGTGATTTTAGAGAATACATGTATTGTTGTGGTGAATGCCTTTTAGGTGAGATTGTGGAGAATCTCCCATTCTTTATCTTTTATTCCATCATATGCCCTTATTATGTTTTTTTAGGGAAATTGATATTCACAAATAATTGGGGCAAAATGGACAATATAACTTCCAATTTATGAATTTAAAACACAAATACCAAACTGGTGCGCAAATTAATGCACACAAAGTTTTACTCGCTAGATCGCTCTAGCGAGATCGTTACTTCCCAAGGGTCTTCCTTTCTCTATTACTCAGAACAGTGTGTCAAAGCTATTCAGGATTTCGTTTTGGGTTTGAATTGGTTGTGAATGAAATTAACTAAGAATGCAATTGAAATCAAACAAAGCAATTAAAGCAGACTGGGGTTTTTTCAGAGATAGACTAAGGCGGTTGTTCAGACTCGAATCCACGCTAGTTCGGTTTAGATGGATGAAACTATGCAGACGACGAAATTCAACAGACTAGACGACTCGACAATTCCTTTTGTAATCTCTACTCCATGGTCAGGCCATAGAGATTCAATTCTTTCAAACCTACAAGCTCCTATGGTCAAGCTAACTTGCAAGAAATCAAGAACGATCAAGAACAGTGAAATGCCACAAATTCATGCAAAGAGATTAGGTTCTGACAATCCTATGGTCAAGCTATTGGAGAACCTAACGACCTCCTAAACTCTAGAATGAATTGCGTTCATGGTCAGACCCGCAATTCAAAGATAAACTCAGAAACTAACAATTGATCAAGTTGCCAGAGTCAAACAGTTTAAATTAGGGTTTAGGAGAAATCGCATCTAAGTCTGAAAGATCATCGATTAACATAAACGGGTTAGAAACCCGAAATCATCCATACAAAATCCTATCTAACGCTTCATCTAATCTAAACAACCCTAGAGGTTTAGCCAGACATCGTTACAGAAGAAATCGCAGAAACAAAGAAGAAGAAAACCGGAGAAGAAGACATCTTACTCCGAATAGACCTAATCTCGATCAATCCTTCAAACTCCTGAGTTAATCCTCGCTAATCCTCGCTCAATCGCGTCTCCAAAGCTCCGTCTTCACCTCCGAGAGTGTCTGGTTCGTCAGAGAAAAGTAGAGAATTTGCAGAAAAAAATGTCTGTCTTCTCTCTCCTCGAAATTGGGTTAAAAACCCAATTTCCGTCGAAGTGCTGAAAAATGGCCAAATGTGCGCCTGGCGGGGTCAAAAAGTGCGCCGGCGCACATTGACCCCTAAAAGGCGCACATCTTGAATATTCCGCCGAAACTTTTGAAAATAAATTGCAAAGTGCGCCTGGCACTTCGAAAAGTGCGCCGGCGCACATTTGCCTCTGAAAACCGCACTTTTCGATGCTGCTTCTTGCTCCGAACTTCTTTCGGCAATTCCAACCTCATTTGTGCTCCGAATTGATCCCGTTTGAACCGCCAAGCTCGTAGAAAAGTCTTCTACGATGTGAAATCCTGAAATCTCATCAAAATAACTTGAAAACACGTCAAACGACCCAAAAGAGGGCCAACGGGGAATCAAACATAATTTACAATAAAATCATTCAAGTTCATCACAATTCAGGGTCAAACAAGAGGAATGTCGTTCAAATGTGGCGAGATAAATGCGGTAAATCTAACGTCATCAAATCACCCCACACTTAAACTTTTGTTTGTCCTCAAACAAGAACTTTACCACAACAATGCACCAACTTGAATGAGCAAACCGAAAACCTCTTGGTTCCTAGAAAGATGTATACGGTGCTTCTACCAAACAAGAGGATTACCCAATTAACCACACAATTAGGAACCAAACTTTTGCCAGAGTGAAAGAGGAACAAGACTTTAACGAGCTAGTGAACAACCTGACTTGATAAAGGCAAGACAATACTTACTTCCGCAACACTTACTCTATGACGCAACCTGACACTTGCTAGACAAGGGGACACGACTTGAACAAAATTAAAGAACATTTTTTTTCTCTTTTTTTTCTATTTTTTTTTCTTTTTTTTTAAGGTCTTATTTTCGAATGGTCGGTACAGTGTGGATACTACTAGGTATGGAGCAGCCAGAAACCTTTGGAATTCCGCGTTATCCTAGACCCCAGCCACGATCGGGAGTAGGTTAGAAAAAGAACGCCACATTGAGACTTCCCTTTGGGACTACAGCAATGGGCAGGCACGTATGCCAGCTCGTGAATCGACCCACAACTTCAATACCGAACCACTCATTTTTTATATTTTCTCTGATTGGAACATTAACAACACTTTAAAGACACGAAATTATAAGATCCCTTATCTAGACTCGATCATGGCATTGAACTAGAGAATTCGAGCATCAGACAGACCAAGTCGTACACATTAACAAGTCAATTGTTCACTAACACGATAAGGGCAAGTTCCTAGAATACTCCAAGCAAGAAGAGTGGGAGATGGTCATAATTCAGGTTCTCACACACATTTGGTTAAAGCCAAAGCACCACATCAATCTCACCATATGGAAGACAGTAGGCAATTCAAGAAGTTATTAAGCAATGTGGAAAATTACTTGCTACCGAGAATGGGAAGCTGTGAAAGAGTGACAAAACAAGGCACAATCACCGCCCATTACTTGGCAAAACATGCAAATGAACACCCCACCCCACACTTAAATTTGGACAGTGTCCTCAATGTTCACACCAAACAATTAGTATGAAAAACAAAAGTGTTTAGGGGTACCAGGAAGTAGATCATAAGGTTTCCATAGAAAGCATCAGTAACTCGTCGGCATGAACGTCCTGATCAAAACTGGATGCACAAGAGGTTTGGCCATATACCCTGAGTTAAATAGAAAAGAGAAAACATCACACGATCAGAGCATTCAGATGATAACAGTACATATGACTCGACTCAAGGTTCACAAAGACTCCAAAGAACAAACCGACTCAAAATCCACTCCGAAAATAAAAAGTACAAGTCTAGAAAAAGGAAATAAAAATCCTGAGGTCAATCACTGATCCTGATCTTGGTCGCGATTCCGGCGAGCCCGCTGTCGGCGAGGAGCTGGAGCCGGAGCTGGCGGCTGCCGATCGAGGATCTGCTGAAGCAGCGCCATCTGCTGTGCATGCTGAGTGTCCATCCTCTGGATCTCCTGCTCGTGCCAAGCCTGCTCCTGCTGCTGAAAATCGCGGACTTCCTCCTGCCATGGAAGAGTACCCTGGCTAAAGCTGGTGCGCCACGCAGTCATCTCAGTCCATCTGGCCTCCTGCTGCTGCTGCCAAGGGTGTCCACCCTCTCCGAAAACTGCCTGCCAATCCTGAACTAGCTCAAGTGGTGTCCGAAACTCTGCCTGATCAGGCCCTGCTGCATAAACTGGGGGTGGCTCTAGAGCGTCGCCCTCTGGAACTGGAATCTCAGGCTGCGGAGGTGGAACTGGTCGGGGAACCCACCCTTGAGCCATCAGGTACTGAGGTCCTAGCTCCCTCAGGGGTGTCAACCCTACAAACACCTCAGCCGGCCACCTGTCTCTAATGCCCGCGGTCGCAATGATGCGAGCGACGTACCATCCTCCCGGAAGAGTGCGAGGAAGAACGGTACCAGTGACTCGCTTATAGAAGAACTGTGCGACCTGATATCCCACGTGGAGCCTCCGTCCGCCAAGCATGCAGCGGACCAGATGCATCTCATCTCCATAGAAATGATGACCACCGGTGCTTCGATGGCAGATAGATCGAATGAAGATCACGTGAAGGAACCACCATACCGGGCATCTGATGTCGCGATATGTAGACTTGTTGGTGACGAATGACCCACCACTGCCCGTGAGTTCTCGCCACGTTCTGGTGTTGTTTTCAATTTTTTCGACTCCCGATTCCTTAATCTTGAAAACTCTGAGATCCGCGGACTGGTCAATCCCCAACAACCTTCCGAATGTGTCGTAGGACTCATGGAAAAGAGTTCCTCCCAAGCGAAACTGGATGTGCCTCGTATACGTGTTCTTCACCCTCGGGTTTAAATCGAATGTACTCCAGAGCTCCTGGAGGGGAAGAAGTGGTGCGGGCTCTGCCACCTGAACCAGTCTCAGCAAGTCAGCGCGTGTCAGCCGATGCACTAGCAGCTCATGGAACTCCGGACATTGCTCCCTAATGTCCTCAAAATCAACCCGCACCCCCGGTGTGGGTTTAAGGTGTTGAATCTGCCAATAAGCTGTCCAGTGGGTGATATCTGGCAGGTCATCAATGAATCGATGCAGACCAGGTACGCTTCCTCTGGGTGGCGGCGGATTGTTAGGACCCGGAAGAGGCACCGGACTGAATGGTCGGCGAGGTTCCTCCTCGTCTGCTGAGATGTTCCCCGCATTTCGCGAGGCAGATTGCCCCTGCCCTGATGAACTAGCCATAATCTGCAACTCAAACAAACTAGAATGAGACATGAGCAAACATGCTGAAGTGTGCAAACCACCATCCAAAATAGCACGCAATGCAACCAAGTGATAGGGATCGAATCATGCTTAGTACGGTTCAACAAAGTAGCCATGACATCAAGTTGAGCATTTAACCAAAGGAACAAAGACACAATGCTACTGAATCAAATAGACAATCACAAAGAAATCAATCATCATGTCTAAGTCAACCAACTAGTCAAACATGGAGCATCGAACACTTAGAACCGGCACTAAGGTAAAATTCTCAATATAGCTGAAGCAAGCTACAATCAGTCCAAATCAATCTCTCCAATATGCCAAAACACACCCTAGGATCATTCAAAAACACTCTACACCATCAGAATTCATCCAACCCCAAAAATCCCCAAATTGCAAAAACTCGGTATGGGAAAGTACCCTACATCATGCAATTCATCAAGCAAACGAAGTCCAATCAAGCCACGATTCAAAATATAGCTATCTAAGATAGTCAATTGCAAGAATCCAAGGTCAATTCAACCAAACCCTAAATTTCGAAAATTAGGGTTCTTAGCTCTAAAATCACCAATCCGAAAATTTCAATGAAACTGAACAAAAATTGGTGCAATAGATTCGTAGTGAAGTGTAGAGCAACTTACCTCAAAGGAGTGATAGCAAATTCCTCAAGAAAATCGACGAACGAACCCAAAAAGCACCAAAACTAGGTTTTGGTTCGAACCTAGCTCAAATCTTAACCAAATCAGGTGAAAATCAGTTGGGGATGGGCGGATTCAAGTAGGGAATGAGGAGAGGTGAAAATTTTGGTATGGGTTCGTGAAAATCGTGAGTTTGGGTGAATACTCGGCTCAAAAACTTGAAGAACAAGAGAGGGATTTTTTTTGTGTTCTTGCCAATTTCGAAGAGAGAGGGAGAAAAAACACACTTTGATCCGAAAATGAGAGGGAGAGGGGCCAAAACGCATTTCTGAGGGGAAAAAGTGCGCCTGCCACTTTAAAAAGTGCGCCGGCGCACAATACCCCCCAAAAACCGCACATTCTGAATATTCGGACGAAAGTTTTGAAAATTAATTGAAAAGTGCGCCTAGCACTTCAAAAAGTGCGCCGGCGCACATTTGCTTCTGAAACCCGCACTTTTTGAATATTTCGCCGAAAGCTTTGAAATTTAATTGCAAAGTGCGCCTGGCACTTCAAAAAGTGCGCCGGCGCACATCTTCCCTTGAAAACCGCACATTTTGACCTGATACTTGGAAAAATCAATTAAATCATGAAAAATTGCCTAAAATCCGAGGTTTTAAAACGACCAAATCACGAAATTGACTCTTAGGGACTGACACACACACAAAACTGACGCCACGACTCTACCACGGACTCGACTCAATAAATTTAAAGACTCCAGACTCGGGTTGCCTCCCGAGAAGCGCTCTCGTTTTACGTCTTTGAGCTAGACGATACCTGGTTTACGATGCCTCGAGACTAAACTCCTCTGCCACACCAATGAATGCTCCAGCTATATATGGCTTCAGACGATGTCCATTCACCTTAAATGGTTCTTCTCCGGCCTTGAAAATCTCCACAGCGCCATGAGAAAGGGCTTTAGAAACCGTGAATGGACCCATCCAACGGGATTTCAGCTTGCTCGGAAAAAGGTGTAGCCGTGAATTATAAAGGAGCACTTGTTCCCCTTCTTTGAACTCCTTGTTCCCTCGCAAACGTGAATCGTGGAGCTTCTTAGTTCGCTCCTTGTATATCTTCGAGCTCTCATAAGCTCGATCTCTCCATTCCTCAAGCTCTAACATCTGTAATTTCCTCTCTTCACCTGCCCGTTGGCATGCATCGCACGCCTTGATGAAATCCTGGCAATCCTTGAAGATGGTAGGCCAGAAGAATCCAGAAGCCAAGATCTTTCGAGCGGTTCGATTTGCTCCATGATGGCCACCGACAGGCCCAGAATGGCAATGCTCCATTATGTCTCCAGCCTCCGCTAGGGTTACGCACCTCCGGATGATGTCGTCAGAACCAATCCGAAACAAATAAGGATCATCCCAGAAGTACTTCTTAACCTCTGTAAAGAACTTCCTCTTTTCTTGACGGGAGAAATCCGTCCTCACTTCACCAGTGGCTAGATAATTAGCAGGTCTGCAAACCAAGGACCCTCTGCCTCTTTAATCATTATAGCAAATAGGTGTTCCTCCGGGAAAGTTTCCCGGATTGCTAAATTGTCACCAGAACTCTGCTCATGCTTCTCCAATCGTGACAAATGATCCGCAGCCACATTCTCCGATCCCTTCTTGTCTTGGATCTCAAAATCAAACTCTTGCAAGAGGAGAATCCAGCGGATTAACCTTGGCTTAGCATCCGCCTTGCTCATAAGATATCGGATAGCTGCGTGATCTGTGAAGACAGTAATTTTAGCAAAAAGAAGATAGGAGCGGAACTTATCAAAGGCAAAGACTACCGCTAACATCTCCTTCTCGGTAGTTGTGTAATTCCGTTGAGCTTCATTCATTGTCTTGCTGGCATAGTAGATAGGCCTGAACCTCTTCTCAATCCGCTGCCCCAAGACCGCTCCAACGGCATAATTACTCGCATCACACATAAGCTCGAAGGGTAGTTTCCAATACGGAGCTACAACTACAGGTGCTGAAACAAGCTTATTCCTCAAAGTCTCGAAAGCTGTCATGCACTTCTCGTCAAAGAGGAAAGGAACCTCTTTCTCTAGTAATCGAGTCATAGGCAAGGTGATTTTAGAAAAATCCTTGATAAACCGCCTATAAAACCCTGCATGACCAGAAAGCTTCTCACTGCTTTGACGGAAGAGGGAGGCGGTAGCTTGGCAATGGTGTCGATCTTCGCCGGATCAACCTCAATACCCTTCTTCGAAACTCTGTGCCCAAGCACAATGCCCTCCGTCACCATGAAATAGCTCTTCTCCCAGCTAAGAGCTAAATTCGTGGCTTCACACCTCTTAAGGACTCTCTCAAGGTTCCTCAAACCATGTTCAAAAGAACTTCCATAAACCGAGAAATCGTCCATAAATACCTCCACAGCATCTCCAATGAGCTCATCGAAGATACCCATCATGCATCTCTGAAACGTAGCTGCGCGTTACAGAGTCCGAAGGGAATTCTGCGATAGGCAAAAGTACCAAACGGGCATGTGAAAGTGGTCTTTTCTTGATCATTCGGCGCGATGGGAATCTGAAAATACCCGGACATCCCATCCAGGAAGCAGTAATACTCATGACCCGCCAAGCGCTCCAACATCTGATCAATAAAAGGAAGGGGGAAATGGTCTTTCCTTGTTGCATCATTTAATCGTCTGTAATCAATACAGACTCTCCATCCGTTAACTGTCCTAGTAGGGATGAGCTCCCCTGCTGCATTAGGAACCACGATGATGCCTCCCTTCTTAGGCACACAATGAACCGGGCTCACCCAGTTACTATCAGAGATGGGATAAATAATCCCAGCATCCAGAAGCTTGATCACCTCCTTCTTTACAACCTCCATCATGTTTGGATTAAGACGTCGTTGAGGTTGTCTAACAGGTCTCTGGTTCTCCTCAAGGAAGATGTGATGCATACAGTGGGAAGGATGAATTCCCTTTATATCTGTCACCCTCCAAGCAATAGCACGCACATGCCTCCTAAGCAACCGTATGAGCTCATCCTTCTGCGGTTGAGTGAGGGTCGAATTAATTATGACCGGAAGCTTAGAGTCCTCTCCCAGATATGCATACTCTAAGTTTGGAGGCAGATCCTTCAACTCAAGTTCCGGAGCTTCTTCATATGAAGTCAAAAGTCGACGCTCCGGTGGCGGTGTAAAGCAGTTTGCCGAACCAGGTCAACATATTCCTCTTCTTCATACATGCTCATAGATGCTACCTGTTCATCCCGAATTGCTCCTGCATCAACAAACTGACCAGAAACAATACACTTTTCTAGCGAGTCTTCACTCACTAGGTTAGTAAAAACAGAGGTAGAAAGCACAGTTACAGTTTCTTCAACAGCACACAAGTCATCGTAGTGGTGAGGAAATTGAATGCTATTATCTAAACGAAATGTAGCATGGTCTTTTCCTACCCTAAGAGTTATAGTACCTCCTAGCACATCTATGAGAGAACCGGCTGAATACAAGAATGGACGACCAAGAATCAACGGCATATCAGCATGAGCATCAATCACGACAAAATCAGTAGGAAACTTGAATGGACCAATTTCAAGAATAACATCTTCTAAAATACCCCTAGGCACAGCAGAAGATTTATCAGCTAATTTTACGTTCATGCGAGTTGGTTTAAAATCAAGCATTCCTATATCAGAAGCTAAACTATATGACATGACATTGATGCTAGCTCCTAGATCTGCTAAACCACGTCCAACACGGAAAGTACCAATGCGACAAGGTAGAGTGAAAGAACCTGGATCGCGACGCTTAATAGGAAGCTTATTTAGCACAATGGTTGATACCTCCTCATTAAGCTCCAAGTCTTCAAATAGCTCCGGGAAGTTCGCTTGTTCTTCTCCGTGAGAGCTAAGAGTTCTTGCAACTTCAACTTGTTGGTGGCTAGCATCTTCATGTACTTGGCAAACTTTGGCATCGTCACAATCATCTCCTTCATCGACATGTCAACGTGAACCCTATTCAGCATCTTCAGGAATAGCTGGTACTGAGCATCGTAAAGATCCTTATTAAGCCTGGCAGGATAAGGTGCCTTAGGCTTGTGAGGGTTAGCAACCGGTATAGGAGATGAGGGAATAACCGGTATCTCTTCCTTATCTGGCTGCTGAATTTGTTCCTCTTCCTCCTCGTCTTCTTCTTCAATGAGATGAGGGGGAGGAATTAGAGTTGGCACCTGCTTCATGGGAATATCTGCCAGCTTCTTTCCGCTTCTTGTTTCCACAGCTCCCACATGTTCATTCTGGTTCGGATTAGGGAGAGTGGTGGTAGGTAGAGATCCAATACCCTTCTCCTTAAGAAGATTTGTGATTCCTGCCATTTGATTAGCCAGCTTCTGGAGAGAAGAGTCGTGGTGCGAGATGTCCTTCTTGTTTGACTGAGTTTCAGCAAAAATCTTTTCCAACATGATCTCGGAATAGGTCTTAGGCGCAGAAGAGCTCGAACCACCGTTGTTGTCCTGATTCTGGTTCTGGTTCTGGTTCTGGTTGTTATTCCAGCCTCCTCTGTTCTGCCATTGGGAATTTTGATTTTGATTCCCATTATACCTTTGGTAACCCCCTTGATTTCCTCCCTGAAACTGATTCTGGTTCTGGTTGTTGTTCCAGTTTCCTCTGTTCTGCCATTGGGAGTTTTGATTCTGGTAACCATTGGAATTTCTGAAATTGTTGTTCTGGTTCTGGTAATTCCTATGGTTCTGTCCACCAACATAATCGACCTCCTCTTGTTGTTGGTCTGGGTTACCCTCAATCTTCCAATTACAACTCTCTACTGTATGATCTGGACCACCACAGTTCGAACATGGGGCGGTGACTGCTGCTACAGTCGCCGCCGTTGAAGAAGAGGAAGGAGTGGTTCTAGAAAGCATCTTGAACCCTGGCGGTGGAGCTGTAGGAACACCCGATGCGGGAGCTATCTGAGCTCTTCCCAACTCATGCTTCAGCCTCTGCACTTCCATCTCCAGAGTCGAGTTATCCAACTCCAACTGACTTCTAACAATATCCACTGGTGCAGGAACTGTGGGAACAGGGTATGATGAATCAATAGAGAACCTATTTTTCTCTGAATTCTGCTGTCCATCTTCATTGGGTTAACTTGCATGAGAGATTTGATTTTCGCGGCAAAACTCTTGCAAGCATCCAAGGCCGCGGTTGCGGTCATGTCATTCAAATCCATAGTCAACTGTAGAGAGAACTCCTTTTTCTTCCCATAGTCCAGGCCACGAAAGAATGTAGAGAACTTGTTATAGTCATCCCATCCATGGTGAGGACAAGCCCGGAGAAGCCCTAAGTATCTCTGCCAAGCCTCATAGAAGTTCTCCTCCGATCCACTCTCGAATCCTGCAATTTGTGCTCTGAGTGCATCTGTTCTAGAAGGGGAGAAGAACTCTTCTAGGAATGCTTTACCAGACCATCCCACGTAGTGAAGTGATTCGCAGGATGATCATACAACCACAGTTCTGCTTGACCCTTCAGAGTGAAGGGAAAAAGCTGAAGCTTGACTGCATTATGATCCGCTTCATTATTGGAAACTGTATGAGCCAGCCTCAAGAAGTTCCTCACATGAGCATTCGGGTCCTCATTAACACCTCCAGAGAAAGTGTTCCCGTTTGCTTGAATCATGTTGATCAAGTGAGATGGGATGTGCAGATTCCGAGTTCCCGTGTTGGGAATCTGAATGCACGAAGCTGTCCCATCTATGGTCGGTCGGTCGTAATCCTTCAACGTCCTCTCCGCCATAATTTCTATCTCAAGGGGGATAGGAGGATCTGTGGAAGGATCTATGAGAGGATCCGCAGTAGCAATGGTAGATGGTGAAGGCGAAGATGTAGATGAAGATGTGAAAAGGTTCTTCCTTGTTTTAGGTGTCTTGGCGGGAGGAGGAGGTACCGGAGTAGTGCCGAAGTGAGTGTAGAAGACTCTACCCTTTTCAGCTATGCGCTTACTAGCCCGTTTTTCCTCCGAACCTGCAATCTTGCCTGAAACAACAAAAACAAGGAATACCAAGTAGTATAAAAATGTGGGAATTAAGAAATGATAAAAGAGTGAATGAAAAGCTTGAACGCACAATGCCTTTCCTAGAAAAAGAAAAGGTCCCCGGCAACGGCGCCAAAAACTTGGTGCGCAAATTAGTGCACACAAAGTTTTACTCGCTAGATCGCTCTAGCGAGATCGTTACTTCCCAAGGGTCTTCCTTTCTCTATTACTCAGAACAGTGTGTCAAAGCTATTCAGGGTTTCGTTTTGGGTTTGAATTGGTTGTGAATGAAATTAACTAAGAATGCAATTGAAATCAAACAAAGCAATTAAAGCAGACTGGGGTTTTTTCAGAGATAGACTAAGGCGGTTGTTCAGACTCGAATCCACGCTAGTTCGGTTTAGATGGATGAAACTATGCAGACGACGAAATTCAACAGACTAGACGACTCGGCAATTCCTTTTGTAATCTCTACTCCATGGTTAGGCCGTAGAGATTCAATTCTTTCAAACCTACAAGCTCCTATGGTCAAGCTAACTTGCAAGAAATCAAGAACGATCAAGAACAGTGAAATGCCACAAATTCATGCAAAGAGATTAGGTTCTGACAATCCTATGGTCAAGCTATTGGAGAACCTAACACCTCCTAAACTCTAGAATGAATTGCGTTCATGGTCAGACCCGCAATTCAAAGATAAACTCAGAAACTAACAATTGATCAAGTTGCCAGAGTCAAACAGTTTAAATTAGGGTTTAGGAGAAATCGCATCTAAGTCTGAAAGATCATCGATTAACATAAACGGGTTAGAAACCCGAAATCATCCATACAAAATCCTATCTAACGCTTCATCTAATCTAAACAACCCTAGAGGTTTAGCCAGACATCGTTACAGAAGAAATCGCAGAAACAAAGAAGAAGAAAACCGGAGAAGAAGACATCTTACTCCGAATAGACCTAATCTCGATCAATCCTTCAAACTCCTGAGTTAATCCTCGCTAATACCTCGCTCAATCGCGTCTCCAAAGCTCCGTCTTCACCTCCGAGAGTGTCTGGTTCGTCAGAGAAAAGTAGAGAATTTGCAGAAAAAAATGTCTGTCTTCTCTCTCCTCGAAATTGGGTTAAAAACCCATTTCCGTCGAAGTGCTGAAAAATGGCCAAATGTGCGCCTGGCGGGTCAAAAAGTGTGCCGGCGCACATTGACCCCTAAAAGGGCACATCTTGAATATTCCGCCGAAACTTTTGAAAATAAATTGAAGGCTCAAAGTGCGCCGGCGCACATTTGCCTCTGAAAACCGCACTTTTCGATGCTGCTTCTTGCTCGAACTTCTTTCGGCAATTCCAACCTCATTTGTGCTCCGAATTGATCCCCGTTTGAACCGCCAAGCTCGTAGAAAAGTCTTCTACAATGTGAAATCCTGAAATCTCATCAAAATAACTTGAAAACACGTCAAACGACCCAAAAGAGGGCCAACGGGGAATCAAACATAATTTACAATAAAATCATTCAAGTTCATCACAATTCAGGGTCAAACAAGAGGAATGTCGTTCAAATGTGGCGAGATAAATGCGGTAAATCTAACGTCATCACAAACATACTTATTTATTTATGAAAACCACCAATTTGAAACATACATTTCAAATACACTAATTTTGAAGAATCCATGTATTTTAAATCACAAATATCAAACATCTTTGAGATTTTAAACTAGGTTAGGCTTATTGTTAAATTATGATCTCTTTTATTTTAATATAACACTAGATTGTCCTAGGGGTTGTGGGTCTTTATTATTACATATTTATATGAGGTATAATATATAATTCATCAAGATATATATATATACTTTGAAACCTTTTCCGATTCGACGAAAAAGTAGTTTTTAATCTCGTTTGATTAATTTGAGTAGGCGACAAGTATAGGCTTTCATATGATTTGTTGTGGATTGGATGATGGATAAACTAGTGGTCAGACTCTTTTGCTCAAATTCTTACCAGTTGATTGATCATCATCTTAGGAAGCCATGAGAAGCATCTCTATGTGAGGTCGTCAATATGGATGAAATGTATCCTTGTCCGTGGTAGGAAGAAAGGCAAACACTACTTTCAGGTTTTACAACCATAATTACCAGTTGTTAGTCATCGCTTTGTGAAGGAGTGGGTGAATAAAAATTCGGCAATGCACTTGTCAAACTATGTTAGGCAAGAGACAAAGAATATTCAACTGATTCCTTTCTAATGAGAACTACACATACATCCCGTACCCCCATGTGCTTAGGGGATGTCATTTGATTTGGGAATGCAACCGAGGCATAACACACCGATATACTTGAACATTGTTCTTACATGACCCGATTAATACGGTTAGATACCCGTCATCTACTTTTATTATTCAATTAGAAAAGAAAAAAAACAAAAGCTATTTTTATTTCAATAAAAATATTTGAGTTGTTATAATAAAATTGATTTGAGCCAGATTATAATTTTGAAAATAGACTTCAAAATTCATTCAATGGCCTGCTGTTGATTAAGTAAAGTAAGCCTATATAGAAATAATAAGAGCCTCTCCATTGGCGCCTGACCTCTCCCTTGTTTGTAGGAGTGGGATGAATCTTTGCTCCACCATGATTTCCATATGTTGTTGATCAATTATTTTGACCAATTGCCTGAATTTGCACTATATATAATTGTCAACTTTGCCTTTTTAATTTCCAGCATATTCTTCAACATTCAGATTCATGCATACAATTAGCCACTAGGCCTAAATAGCACCCCATTTGGCGCATTATTGTGTGTAGCGCATATTGTGGGCGACATGATAAAGAGGAATGTCAGGAGGATCACCAGCTTTATGCTGTTATTCATGAACACAATTATCACTTACTTACTATAGCTTTCTTTCCATTTCTCACTACCATCTACTAATGGAATCCACATTCATCAGTCTTAATAATCATCTCTTGCCGAAAATGAAATAACAAATTAGTAAATTCTACGTCTATTATCCATTCAATTTTTGTTAATTTATTAAGTCATATTATTTATTTATCATCCGCCCCGGATCTATTGTCGTGACAATATTTTTTTTGTTGTCACCATAATTATTCCGACCTGGAGAGTTCGGGTGGTCCAATCATTTGGTTTAAGTGGAGGATCGATGGTTGAGTATGTCTCTGACTCCTGGTGCCGGTTGTGTACCTTGCAAAGCGTCAGTAGAGTAAGGGGATGATGATGTAGGGGTAAGCGTATGAGAAGGATGATATGAGAGACAGAAAAGTATTGGGGTGTGCTCGTAGGCGTTTAGGGACCTTAGGCGTATAAGCATAGAGCGTACGACCAAGGTTGTGAGTGATGGGGTCTGATTATGACTTGTGTTGTGTTTGTGTGTCCCCGTCAATGTTGAGATCAGGGACTATTTATAGCTTCTCAGGAGTCTGGTTGGGTCGCCATGTGTCATCAGCTGATTGGTGACCCGACTTTATGGTCAAACTAGACCATTGAGGGGTGGTAGCTCGGGTCGCTTATCTTGTTGTAACCCTAGAGGTCTTGGGCCTTCGACCTTCGGCTCGCCGAGGCTGGGCTTTCAGAGCCCCTGCTTTCCTAGTTCGGACCTAGGTAGGTCTAGGCCCATCAATCGCCCCCGAGTGTCGTGTGAGGAACTTCTTTGAGTGTCCTCATTCGACACTCGAAAGAGTCTTGGGCTGTGTTCTGTCATGAGTCTTTGAGCGTTTGTTACCTTGTCTCCAGATGGGGATCTCAACACGGAACTGAGCTATGTGAACCGAATCTGCCTTACCATACTTCTACTTCAGTTCCTTCCATAGGTCCAGGGCACTATCATTGTCAATTACGACCTCATAGATCTCATGGTCTAAGGAGTTGATGATCTAGGCTACGACGGTGGTGTTGCTTTAATTTGGTACCAAACATTGAATTCTGGATCAATTTCGTATGGCATCGCCGAGAGCTCACCATTGATAAAGCCAAGCTTCTTCTTCGTCTTCAGAGCTATGCGCATAGATTTTCTCCACATATAATAGTCGGTTCAATCCAGCTTCACACTGGTAATCCCCTGTGCCAAATTCTCGTTTGGATTAAAATAGTATGGAATGGAATTTTATTTGTCTCCTGAGCTTCGAGAAGCGATTTTCTTCTAGTTCATAAACTCTTCATCCTTACCATCGGCTTGATGATAAACCCTACTAGAAAGGGAGCTTAGAGCTCTGATACCATATGAACGAGGAAGAATGAGAGAAGTAAAGGATTTGGGAATTTCACTACTATTTCATTGAATTCAATAATTATATTTCTCCTATACGCTTTGTGAGGTACTGATGAGGGACATTCAAGCTCTAGACGGAATAGTGGGAGAGGCTTCATCCTACATAGTACTTGGTCGAACTATTTATTGCTCCATCCAGATCTACATGGACAAAAAATATGTACTACTTGACTATCATAGTGAAGTTAAATAACACATAATTATGATAAGATAATGAATGAGTAAAGTCTAAAGTACAAATTAGAACAGTTAGAACAAACAGCAGCAGAATTAATTAGTTTATAAATAAAAAATGATAAATATAGTTGTGATAAGAATTTAAAACACTAAAAGATAAAAAAAAATTACTAATATAATTGAAGGTAGGATAATAGAATTACAGGAAAAAATATTGTACAAAAATGAAAAAGAGTCTATATAAGATTGGAATAAATAATATAAGAAAAAAGCATGTATAATAGGGGTATTATAATGTTTTATAAATCATAATGTTACATACGTATGAGCAGCAGTGAAGTTGATTAATATACGTACTAAATTAAGTTATAAATTATAATTAATTAAAAGTCAGTTGTTCTGCTCATTTGGCCTTCAATGGTGGGAGCCGTAGTAGTAGTAGCAGCAAATCTCATGTTCCTCTCCGCGTTCCCATGCCATCCTGATCCATGAATGATATTGTAATTAATTAATTAATATAATGAATCGCAGAAACATCATATTTATTTAATAAGTACAGAGTGCAGAGTAGTGCAGACCAATAGACATTTTGAAGCCCTTGTTTTGTAGCTCGCGGTACTCCTGGCAAAGAGCACAAGTCTCACAAAACAAATGTACGCAGCAGTCTGGCAATGGCTTCTGTTCCAAAGACCATTGACCTCTCAGCTTTGACCTGTATACACACGACAGTAGACATGCACACCCGAACATCCACAGCATCAACGCGTACAATGCCCCATTCAATAAGCACGCTGCATGGATGCATATCATTATTATTTATTGCATTGCATGGGTAATTAATAAAAAATAAATAACAAAAACGAAAACTCACGTACGTGTTGATCCTCTGTCGACTATCTCAGCAATCCGACCAAATGTAATGCATGGGCACCATATCGTCAGACAACCTGCATGCATCCATGTAATATTCTACGAAATTGAAATCATGATTTGCAAAGAATGAAAAGAGAAATAATTAATTAATTAATTAAGGGATGCAATTGCATACAAGAAGAGCAATCATCGAGACAATCACAAAGACCGGTGGACCATGGTAAAGGAGAACCAGCGGGAATGGCTAATGGATTGAAGGCGGCGACCGGATGAGGAGGAGGAGGAGGAGGAGGATATTGATAAGGAAGCACGCCTTGGAATACGGGTACCGCTACCGGTGGCGGTGGCCCTGTAGGAGGAGGAGGAGGAGGTTTTTCATCCATTTTTCTTGTTGTATGTGATATGCTGCTGCTACATGATCAGGCAAATGAAAAATCTGAGGAATTACTCGGAGGTAGCAATTCAATTTTCTTTTTATATACATAATAGAAGAATGAAGATGATGGAGATGCATGGGAAACAATTTCAGCCAATAAGATAATTTAGTAACCTTTCTTTTAGGCAGCTGGCGGTTGTGATGCCATATTTCCGACGGAAAATACATCCCCCTCCCTAATTTTGTTGTTTGCTAGTTAATAATTCTGGTCAAATCTATATAAAATATAAAAAAAAAAAATAGTCAAACAGTTGATAGATCAATAAAGTCAATTTCGTTAAAGATAATAGAAGTTGCAATATTAATTTGTTGCCACATCATCATTTTAATTATAAAACTTATTATATTCTTATCAATTATGCTTTCTCGTGGCCCCCAGATCCAGCTCCAACCATTTCTTAGGTTGGAATTCGGTCCAACCCTTTCTCAACCATTAGATCATCCTTTGACCCTTTGACCAATCTAATGGTCTAGATTGTTAGGGTATTTAGGATATTTCATATATAATTTAATTAGTATATTTAAATTAAATATTTAAATAATTTCCAGTGGACTACCGCGACACTCCGGTCACCGACCGATCAGGCTCCGGGACTTTCCGGTGAGACTCCGACACTTTCCGGTGATTTTGCTCCGCACTTCCGCTTCTTATTAGTTAGTTTATATTGTTTCCGTTCTTCTGTAGTGGAGTAGCTTCTCTTTTGGAGCTGTTTATCAAGATTTGTGAAATAGGTAAGGTTACTGCGGCGGCAGAAGAGATGAAGATGAGTATCTGCTGCATCGCCGGAAGTGGCTTCCGATGATTGGATTCGAATTGTAGTCGTTTTGGTTTGGCTTGACATCGAAACCCAGTGGTTGTTAGTCGAGAAAACCTTCTGAACGATTTTTCCCTCCTCCCCGATCATCATCGCGACGAGACTTGCATCTGTGAGCCTCAGGCTTCGTCGGACCACCCAAACCATCCCACTTGACTTGTATTAGCCTCATAATTCATTCCCAATAAGAGAAAACTTAACTAGATTCAAGAATCGAAGGAATCGAGACTCGCCAGAGCTCCATCGGATGACCAGAGGCGTCGGAGCTCCATCTTGTTTGAAGAAGACGATCAAATTGTTAATTTGGTCACCCGAATTCCTAGGTCACAGTTAGGTCATCAAGTTTAATTTTAATTACACATGTGATGCTAATATATAATTTTGTGACTAATTGGCCCAGTTAACTTTCTTAGCTATTACAAAATGGCCCTACCAGTTACGAAATTTCGTTAAGTTCCTATTTCGACCCGTTTCAAGCTTCATAATCGGATTTCGAGTCAACCGACTTGATGTATAGGTGAGCTGGTTCAAGTTCCTTTTTTTTGCTGTTAACTAGTTAACAGTGTTTTTTTAACTGTAACAAGTTAACATGGTTTTTACCTAATAACTAGTTAACATCGTTTTTTGTTCAATAACTTGTTACCAGATGTTAACCTGATAACTAGTTAACATGATTTTTAACTGATAACTAGTTAACATGATTTTTTATTGATAACTAGTTACCAGATTTTAACTTGATAACTAGTTAACAATGTTTTTTTATTTGATAACTAGGTAACATGATTTTTTATTGATAACTAGTTAACATGGTTTTTAAACTGATAACTAGTTAACAATATTGTTTATTAGGTAACAATGATTTTTACTTGATAACTAGTTAACATCGTTTTTTGTTTGATAACTAGTTAACATCATTTTTTGTTTGATAACTAGTTAACATCGTTTTTTGTTTGATAACTAGTTAACGTCATGATTTAGGTAACTAGTTAACAGTTATTTTTTTGTTTGAATTTTTTTTTTGCTTTCAATTTTTTTTTCAAAAAAACTTGTTAACACCTTTTTTCTGCTAACTAGTTAACAGTATTTTTTAACTGATAACTAGTTAACATGATTTTTAACTGATAACTAGTTAACATCGTTTTTTGTTTGATAACTTGTTACCAGATTTTAACCTGATAACTAGTTAACATGGTTTTTAAACTGATAACTACTTAACACCCTTTTTTGCTATTAACTAGTTAACGGTGATTTTTAACTGATAACTAGTTAATATGGTTTTTAAACTGATAACTAGTTAACATCGTATTTTGTTTGATAACTTGTTAACGAATTTTAACTTGATAACTAGTTAACGAGTAATCATATAATCAAAATCGTAACGAGATTTTTTGTTAACAGGTTATCTAACTAGTTATGTTATTTTTACCTAGTTAACTAGTTAACAATTTTAGGTGATAACAAGTTATCAGCATTAGTTAACTAGTTATCAAAATTAGTTAATTAGTTTTCAAAATTAGTTAACTAGTTAGTTTGTTATTAACTAGTTAACTTATCGAGTTAACTTGTTAACATCACAATTATCGAGTTAACTAGTTAATATCATGACTGGATAACTAGTTAACGAGATTTTTAGTTGATAACTATTTAACAAAATTAGTTATCTCATTATCAAATTAGTTAATTAGTTATTTTGTTAATAATTAGTTAACTAGTTATCTTACATTGTTAATTAGTTAACATCATTACCAAATAACTAATTAACCGGAAATCTTTAACTCATAATAATTAACCGGAAATCTTTAACTCATAACTAATTAACATTTATAATTAGTTAACTAGTTAACATGTTATTCAACGACCACATTATTAAGTTACAAAGTTAATTTCAACAATGTTCACATACAAAAATTTAAAATGACCCAAAAATTGCTAAATTGTTAATAACAAAAAATAAGTGACCTAACTAAAATTGATTAAACTAAAGTGACTAAATTGTAATTACTGAAATTGTACATCTTCTTCAATCTTTTTCCCCGACCAGTACGTATTTTGTTCCGGCGATGGATTAGGAGCTCCGGCTCCGGTTTCGATTCGAAGACAGGGGACTCAGCACATATTTTTCTCCGGCGATAGATTCAGGAGCTCCGGCTCCGGTTCCGGTTCCGGTTCAGCGACAGGGGAAGGGAGGTGTCGGGACTCGGGAGCTCCGGCGACAGGGGAAAGGGAGATGGCTGGAGCTTCGATTTTGTTCTTCCTCCTCCTCTCCATCCCGATCTCGCAGAGGATTATGGTGATATTGCAGAGGATGGTGATTTTGATGGGGCTGAAGGTCATGTGGATTTGCTGGCTCCATCGGGGATCATCGTAGCCTAGCCGTCGTCTAGAGGGGAAGGAGCTCCTCCGCTGGTGGTGGCGGTGAGCGGTGGAGAGGCGACAGTGAAGCTCCGGGCTGGTGATTTGGTGGTTCGGGCTGGAGTTAGTTGTCGTTCCGGCGGTGAACGGTTGAAGACGGGAGAGGATCGTTGCCGCCGAATTTCAGATCTGATTTTTTAGGGTTACTGATTTTTCAAAATACCAATCTTGTCCTTCCGGTTTTTGGTTGGAAACCGGTCCAACCTTTAAAGGTTGGAGCCGGATCTTTTCCCCTTTCTTGTTGTTGCGTTAAAAAAACTGTCACTTTTATTTGATTTAAAAATAAAATATTTTAATCATTAGGTGTGGTTGAGCATGTAGTAGCATATCTCCATATATATTATATACAAAAATGGTACTTTGTTCCCTTCTACTTTGCCAAATTAACAAACAGTCCCCTATACTAAGAAATTATCTATTTATACCCCTTCTACTTTAGCCAACCAAATAGTCAAACTCTTCCATCCAAATTTCCATTCGAGATTCTGTTAAATGATGACTCACCAATATGACTCATCCATAATTAATGATAATACCTTGCCACATCAACGACTTTTATCCATATTTGTTAGCTACTCAACTAAATTGAAAATTGAAAAACAAAAGACACTAAATAAAAATAATAAATTTTAATTAATATGGTGAAAAATAATAATATTTAATATTTTTTAATATTTATTTATTTTGGATTCAAATTGCAAATATTTTTCAAATTAAATTTAATAAATATTTTTTTTAAGTCAAATGTTTTTAGAAGAATTTATACTTATTTTATAAAACTTTTTATTTTATTTTTTAATATTTAAAAATTAAAAATAAAAATAGGAAAACCAAATATTAAAAAAATTGTGTATTTATAAATAAGAAATGTAATTTAATTGTTTTATGTTTTTTATTTGTTATTTCTAATTTAGTTGAGATGGATGAAATGATGTGGCAAGGTATTGTCATCATTAAAGGTTGAGTCATATTAGTGAGTCATCACTTAACGGGATCTTGGATGGAAGGACTTGATTGTTAGGTTGGCTATAATAGGATGGGTAAATCGATCATTTCATAGTATAGAGATCTGTTTGTTAACTTGGAAAAAGAAAGGGGGCAAAGTAACATTTTTCCTATTATATATCTTTTAATACATTAAAACATTTTCGCTTTTTTCAGTTGACACGTAAGCGTTTTGGAGATTTTAGAGCTTCTCCTTCATTCTAGGAATGATGGTATTTTGGATAAAAATCGATTTTGGCAAACAAAATTTTTTGATTCTTTTCTCACGAACAAAGATCGAACTCTCAACCTCATGTTTAAGAGACAAAGTGAACAACCAACAATGTCACACCTAATGATTGGAGTAGTTTACTATTTAATCAAAGAAAAGTTGCAGTGTTTTCAACGTAACAACAATAAAGCATAATTATAATGCTTTTATTTATTATATTCCAACAATTGATAATAAATTTATAATTTTTTACCAACATATGAATTAAATTATTATATATAAAAAGTAGAAAAAATTCAACCACACTTCTAAGTAATCTAAATAAAAATAAAAATAAATATTTTTCGGTAAAATATTAACACAAAAAATCGGCCAATGGGCTGTCTACAGTTATTTTTTAATTCTTTGGCAGGTATATCTTTAATTTTTTTTAAATATCTTTAGTTTTTTAAATTTCAAATTATATTTTCTATTACATGTCAACAATGACGTGGTAAAATTGCCAAAAAAATACACCGCTGACGTTAGTCGGACTGCTCCGAACCCGTATTAAAGTAATGAGTTCACTTTGTAAAGAATTTAAAATTTAGGAGGTACGAAGACACTCGACTGAGTTTGGAGAGGATAGGAAGCCCCGTGGCCAACTCGAAGGGGCTGTGTCCAGACGTACTAAATATTTAATGTTTTAAATATTTATCTTATGTTGAAGTCGGCCAACAGGCCGCGACTAATTAGTATATATAGATAGAGCTGGATTCATAGCAAGCAGTAAGTTAGTAAGAATGTATCCGTGGATGATTTGCTGCGGAAACAATCAAACAAACAGGTTCCATGAACCCAGATCCCTTAACAATTTGACACACATGGTTACAGGTTCATGACATTTACTATTTTATTATTATTATTGACAAACTCTAAGTAATTAAACATTCATTAATGAGTCAACGTCTCTACACCATTAGATTATGAATCTACCATTGATTTGATTCATCATCCGTTTATTTTACTTATGATATTCCCTGACATTTGGAAACATCTCCTTTTCCCCCTTTTCTATACAAAATACAAACCCCCCATCCATCATGCTCTTCTTCCACTCCCTTCCCTTTGTGTTTCTGTACAAATATAAATAACAGTAACATCACCCTCTACATTCTTAAATCATCACAACTGCGAACCCCAGCTTCCATGGATGTTATGTGTCAAACCAATGCCACCAGGATCAATGTTAGTGGTGGGATTTATGGGGATGCTGATCATGGCCTAGAAGATGATTCCTTCTACCAAGAGCTAGTGAGGCAGATCCTCATTTTAACAGCAGATGACGATGATGATTCAACTGCCTCGAATGTTGGCTACTTTGATTCTGCAGTGTCACAGCCTGCTGCTACTCGGTGGTTGAGCTACGATGTACCAACTTGGCCATGGAGTAACAATAATAATAACAATGGCACTTCTTCTGGTGGAACAGGGGTTTTCATTCCTCAAACCAGAGCAAGAGATCGATATGGTACGTTTTTCGTACTTTTCATACAATATGATGAATTTCCTTCCAGTGTAGCTTCGATTCCTTCTTATGTATAGGGTGATTCTTGATTTTGCAGGCAGACGAGGTGGTAATAAGCACAAGCAACAAGAACAGAAGATGGTCCAGAGTTAGCATTTGTCTGAAGATTATCATTCTAGTTTCTTAATAATGCTACCACAGTGGTATGCAAAAGATGTACATCATGCTAGTAATTTGTTCATTGAATCTGTTAAACGATGCTTTGGCGATCAGCCCCACAATTCTGGCAAGAGGCAGTAGAAGAATGCAAATAGGCTATCAACACTTGTAATGGTCAGATAACATAATGCATCAGTAATTACCAACATTGGATCAGACTATACTACATTAGATTTCACTAGTTAACTTACAACACAAGGTAAATATCGTGTGCATATGCAATCAGAAAGGGAAGAGACTATCAGAGACACCACCAGGCAAATTTTACAACAATGTTAAAAGGTTTAAAACCATGAAATCATGTGTTAGTATGATATTACACAACACTTGGATGAGTCAGTTCCTAGGTCGTGCCAGCCACAGAGAGCTGAGAGCCCTGAGCCGAGAGGTGTAATCACTGATAACAAGAAGGGCATTAGCAGCCTGGCGAGTCGTCAGTATTCGATGAAGCTGTTGCAATGTCTGTTGACGTAGAAGATCGGCCTAGTCACCAACAAAATTAAAAAGGTTAATACAGGCCTATGGTTAAGTACTGACCAGGTCAAAACAAGTTACTACTGATTAACCTGATGAAGGAAGTTCTCAAGGGTTGCTAGCTTGCCCATTGCAATGGCCATCTGACCCATGTAATCAGCCACATTCACACCACATCCAGCAGCATCAGGGCGCAGAGATGTCGAAGAAAGTGAGTCCACGAGTGATTGTTGCAATGCCTCCATACCTTGTGATAATGCATCTTCTGCCTGTTGCGATGACTGCTGCAGATTGCATATACCCACCAACTGTTGATCCGTCAAGGGTTCAAGCTGGTTCCCTACTATCTAAGTTCCATTCATTTTCATCAGAACCAATTAGGGGAAACCAATTAAGAGATGGGAAAAATTGATGAGTTCCTGAGGTTACCTTAAGAAGTTCAGAAGAGCGGAATCCACCTATCCACATGAAACACCTCTCAGCAGGAGTCTTCCACAACCCTGACAGAATGTGGAACACATCAGCCTTTCCAGCAATCCTCTTTAGCCTGAATATCTCATCATAGTGAGTCATCACTCCATCCACGAGAACACGAAGCTTGTTGTCTCCTGTGGGAGAATTCGCTGTTGATCTTAGTTCGTTAATCAGCCTCTGATGTTCATCGATCCATCGTGCGTATTCCATGTCGAATGCCAATGCACCTAAACAACAACAATTGCAACAACAAAACATGAGCCCCCTGGAAATCAAACAACATCTTGCTACTAGACAAGTAAAAGGCTAACCATTTCCAGCTATTGAATGGCCATGATCACCCTGTTGGCGAGCACGTTGCAGCTCTTGCTCAAGCTGAGTAAGCTTTAGGCGACTGTTCTCAAGCTGCTGGACATAAGCCTATCCAAAACCAAAACCTATGAATCATCGAAAATGTATTTCATTTCATCAAACATTAAGGTTTCAAACATTGGTAAAACCCGTTAAGACGTTAATTCCATTTCAAACCCTTTTGAAATCCAAGCACAGAAGAAGAAGAAGAAGATGTACTTTCTTCCTAAGGCGGCTCTTTCGTGCTGCTTCGCGGTTTTGAGCCAACCTTCGAATAGTCTGCACTAAATCAGTAAGCTATGAGTCAAGTTGTGAAAATGACGTGAGGTCATCACTTATCTATATCATTAAAGGGATTGATAACGAAATTTCAGAAAGCAGAAAAAAAGAAAGAACCTTTTGGTCATTAAGTTTGGAATTGGATTGATCCATGGAATCCACCACCACAAATGAGCCATGTTGGCCACCAAGTTGCTGATGCTGACGACACCAAGATACAAGATTAAGGCAGTGAGTCATCAGAAGCTGACATAAACCCAACTCAAACAAACTTAATTAGGGATCAAATTTCATAACATACTCTTGAAACGGATTAGGATCAAACCACAACAAAAAGGACAAAAATGAAAAAGCTAAAATCTTGAAAGGGATAACAGTAAGTAACGTAGCAATGGTAATGCTGACGTAGGGAAGAGGAGGAGGAGGCAGCTGATTCCTCAATTCCAGAGCTGACCAAACAGAGAGCATTGGAGGGCGAAGAACCCAGAAAGATTCCCCTCACAGATTTCAACCAATCAGAAAAGGAAAGGAGAAAAACAGAGCATATGTGCAGAGAAAAAGACAAGAGCTTAAGAAACCCAAGAACCAAGCAAAATTTAAAAAAGAGAAATGGAGAGGGGTGGGGGACCTGGTGATGGTGGTGTTGTTCATCAGTATCAACATCTGTAGAAGTGTCAGTAGTATCTGCAGCAGCAGCAGCAGCCATAACTCCAGAATTAGAGTCTCCCCAGTTGTCTATACTGCTCAACCTTGTCCCTTTCCCGTACATGTATTGCCCTGTGTCCAAACACCCAATGGTCTGCTGCACCCCAAACCAGACACTTGGTTTCAAAAGGTATGCGCTCTGTTTTCTTAATAAACACTTCTGGGTTCATAATGATATTTACCGTGTGCAATGGAGAAGGGAAAAGCAAGCTGCTGCTTGGAACAATATCATTGGCATTATTCCCTGATTTCAGGCTGAACATGGAGGAGCCTACAATACCCAGCAACCCACATATATAACTGCTAATTTTGCGTTATTTTTATTATCCATAAAAAGAGAAAGAGGATGGATGATACTTGGGCTTAAATCAAAAGCATTGTTGTGATGGAAAGCAGCTAGAGAAGGAGTTGGTTGAGGAGGATGACGATGATCAAGCTCCCCAAAATCCCCAAACCGCGTTTGCCCTCTACCCTCTTCTTCTCGTTCATCTTCTTCTCCTGCTGCTCCTCTGTTTCCGAAGATGGTGTTAAACAGAAGAGAGAAAGGCAGTAAAGATGGAAGCTTTAGTAAGAGTTGCAGAGAAATGAGGATGAGGAGGAGTACCTGAAAAAGAAAGGTGGTGGAAGAGGGGAAGTGCAGTACATTTCCGAGGAGTGGAACAGAGCAGAAGGGATTGGATGATGATGGTTGTGATGAGATGATGATGTTTGCATATTCAGAAGAAGCAGTGGGAAAAAAAAAAAAGATTGCTTTTGGGAGTTATTACTTTGTACAGAGCTCGAGGAGGATAGCAGCAGCAGTAGTAGTAGTAGTAGTAGTAGTAGATGAGTGATGATATCAACGATAATAAATGAGTGAAATGGTGAGGATGCTTGCTGGGCTTTGCTTGGTGAGAGGGGTTGGTTTGACTGCAGTTGCAGAGAAAGAAGTGAATGAAATGAAAGAGAAGAAGGAGCTAAGGAAGGGAGGAATAGGAAACCAAATCTTTTGGTACGATCTTCAGCAAGCAAGCAAGGAAGGATATATGATGGTCGTATCATCAGTATTCAGTACTAGTACGACCACGGCGGCCTGTTTATTATATGTGACTGAAGTGAAAACAGACTCAGCCAGCAAAAGCAAAGAGTCAAGGACAAAAACAAAGGAAGGGTGAATACAGTTATTGTTTTATTTTTTGTTATATAATAATAAGAGATTCTATAATGATACTGATGGGCTTTCTCTTGCTGCCATTCTGAGTTGATGTTTTTGTTTCCCAATACTAGGCCTTTTTTCTGGCTTCTTTGCAAGTTGCAACCTCTAGGTTTGGATTTGAATATTATTTCGACACATAGTTATCTTATAGGTAAAAATTATGGAAAAATCAAGATAATCATTAGCTCATTATTCAATCAAGTCTACAAGTTTTATGAAATTATAGTTTAGGAGACATTTAAGAACATTTTTATCACAAAATGAAGGGCTCGGTTTTTTGATCGATGAATAATACCCACACATAAGTTTTGTTGAATGATAGATATATGCAATGATTAGAGGGTTAATTTTGGGAGGTTCATCATGGGAGATGAGTTAATTTTGGAAGCCGCCTACGTGTAGATTCATTCAAATGTAGGATCGCCACGTTTGAATGAATCTAGTTTCAGCACCTTAAGCTGTTACTTTTGATTTTGGAATCAAAGGTAGTTTCTGGGTGAGGCCCTTCAGTCTTCATTCTGTCTGTTTTCCTTGTTTATTCTGCCCCTCTTTATTTCTCCTCACTAGTATTTTCTCTTGCCTTTTGTTCCTCATTAATTCATTTAAAAAAAAAAAAAAGGTTGAAAATCAATGTCAGCTTTAATTAGATCAATCATATCAAACTAAAAGAAGACTGGGAGTGAACAACACACTTGACCTTAATAGAAGAAAGAACTCGTCAAACTAAATACAGGAAAATGTACATTATATAGTAGTTGTATTTTTTTGATGATTAACAGACTAGACTATGCAATACTGGAAGTGAGCCAACACTGTGTTTACTTTGTTGTGCTGCCACTTTGCACACAAAAAGTGAAATGCAACTTGTATTTGTATCAAAGAGAGACTGATTCTTGTGCATTATTAACAACATCAAACCTATTCTGGGTCAATACTTCTCTCCCACGAGCACTTCTGTGCCTAAGCCGCAGGTGTAACGTTTCTGATAACTGGTTGAAGAATTCTGCGTCCCATCTGTGGATTAGCAACGGGTCTTCTGCATAACATATGTACATTGACGTTGCTGCACTTTCCACTACCACCATTGCTACTCCAACCTGAACAATAACCTCACTGTTACTTAATCCATGGACTCTGAACTGACAATGCCAATATTCATAAGTAGAGACTTAGATTGATCTGTCCACTGATATGACGAAGACATCCACATAGAACAACTCAAGCCAAGACAAAGTTGCGAGATTTTCCGTTTAACAACCCATTTCTGGAACTGATAAGGCCGTGCACATATAAGACATTCATTCCTAACGTTAAAATAAAAAGGAGAGAGCTTACCAGCACCATCCCCATTAACATTGCAGTGGATCCAACCATGAGCATTCGCTCATTCTTTGCCTCCCACTTGAAATGAGTCCAAACTGCAGCGCAAGTTCCTGTGATGAGCCCGCATAAAATTGTTCCCATCAACAGAACTGCACCTGAACAGTCATACGCAACCAGTGACTCAACTCCAGTTGACTGAAATAGCTCCCATGCATCCCTTGCTGAACGGTTAAAACCTTTGCCATATACTGCTATCTGAAGGGAACAGAATATACTAACTGAATGAAGAGATGAATTTGTACATATTTGTAGCCATTGCTTATACAAACCAATTATTCCTAACAGATAAAAGCAAGTGCCCAGAAACAGATTTCAGGAGTAATAGGTGTGTCTAGTTCTTGAACTAAAATTTTAACCGTGTTCTTGATACATAAAACATTTCACTTCAAGAAACTCAATCCAAGTACCTGCACATAGGCATACTTGTTGAAGAAACGGACAAGAGTCTCCACAAGATGAAACAAAAGATCAACGCAGCAGAGCAAGCACTCATTCTTGCCTATCTTTGACCTCAGTCCTCTGATCTAAATCGTGAGTAAGAAGTCATAAAACAACAAAGAAAAAGATGAGAAACCCATCTATATGAGATAAGATCAACAGAAAGCACAACCACACCCCAAGCATGATAGAACAGAATTAGAGGAAGGCAGTCGTCCTTAAGCCTACCTCCCATCGCAAAGTTCGGATTGCAGCTGTGAACAGTGAACCATAGCAAATACTACCAAAAGATGTCGTCAGAGCATATCTTGTAGACTTCATCAAAGATTTAGGAGGCATCGATGCGGCTTCCCTTCCACCATGGATAAGAACAAGAAACACCATTCCGGAAACTATAACATGTACCGTATTGCATATCACTGCACCCGTCCAAAATAAGCTTATTGACAAAACCTGGATACATCATTGGTGGCACATGGAAAGTCACTATGCAATCACAGGGATTTCCCAGTACACTTATTTCATGCAATTCTTGTCCCAGTAAAGGGAAGGGATTGAATAAAGAGCAAATCTTGTCAGCTCACCAAAAGAAGCCACCAGCCACCACCATCAGGCAAGTTCAAAGCCAGCACACCAGCAGCTCCAAAAGACCATATTCCCATCCATAATAACATTATAAGCATGAAAGCATACGCAACTCTCATAACATCAGGAAGACTCCACACCATCTTCACCGACTTCCGCAGAACCAGCATGGTAAATGGAAGTCTGTTTATGAAAGCACATTATCAGAAATGGTCATGTTGCATGATTTTTACTTATTAACAAAGTGTTAGCGGTTCCGTATCGATCTTGATGGACAGGTCTATTGTACTGCATTACAAACCACTCAACATTAACTGATGAAATGATAAAGAAAATAAGGCAAGGAACTCAGCGAACATCAGAAACAACCAAAATTCAAAGACCACAGAATACATGATTTAAGAGCTAGAAAGTATCAGTGCAAAAAATCATGTTTGGACTCAAAAGAGAAGAATGAAGATAATAAACCAATTAGAATATGACGATACAAATCTTATTACGGAGATACAATCATCATTGTGATTTCCTTCTTCACTCGATAGGCATGCAGATAAAGTAGAAACCCAAATGTCAACACAGTCCAGAAAGGTTTTGTAAGAGGTTTTTCAGTTTACACTTAACAAAAAATCACTGGCTCACTCAATAAAATAATGGCCCTCAATCCTCGTCCTGATTCTATGATGTAAATCTCTATCTCAGCCCATAGATGACACATGGGGAACACAATGATTGTAAGTTCAAGCAACAAAATGTGATAAAAAAATAGTACAAACACAATGCTGATGACAATCAAAGAAAAGGAAAGCAACCAATGCAGATTCAAACTAGCAAAAAAAAAGTGCTTTTCTGAGATTCAAACTAGCCTCCAACAGATCATATGACTTTTGTTCTGTAGAGAATGCATTAGCTAGGAATTCCAAAACCTCTTTCTAAAATGAAGATTATTGAAAGCCTTACCGGTCTATAACGGATATAACATACAAAAACTGCAAGGCGGCACCAACTGCAAATGTGACACCCCAGAAAAACTGCTCACACCAGAAACAAAGGACACTAATGACTGCAAGGTAAGTAGTCAAAATATGAACCGAGATGTTCATCATCTGATTTGCAAAAGAACCAAGCATCAACAACCAAGCTGAGCCGAGTAGAACCCCAATTCCGCCAGCCAGAGCATAGATTGGCCAGTAATCCTCGGTATATCCCCACCCATGTGACTTGCCATTGCGATATCTATCAAAATTAAACCTATCCAGTTCCCTGAACCTACTGAGCCCCAAGATTGCAAGAGCAAACCCTATTGCGAGGAGATGAACTGAAAAGATTCCTGACCAGAAAACATCATGCCATTTGCGGGGTACATCAAGAGCCAGTGCTTGACTTCCACCGCCGTTGAGGCTTCTCCCCGCAATCTGAAACCAATTACAGAAACAGTGGGATCACCGAGTAAAGTGCAAAAAAAAAAAGGAGCGAAAAGAATCGAGCATTAATAAGTAGTAAAGCAATGAACTTGAAGACATTAAGGGGAGCGAGAAGAATCGAATCTTCACAAACTGAAAGTTAGGAACAAAATCCGGTAAAGGGATCATGACATGAGATCAATAAAAACACTTGTACCGACATGGAAGTGAAAAAGATGACTGAAAAGACCTACAAGAAACGCATAACAGCGGAAAAGGGTAACAATTGAACAAACCACAGGACTGAAATTGAATATTCTCACAAAATGGTAAAAACTCGAATGAAGACTTAGAAGAAGAAACATAAGAGGGAAGAGGAATCAGTAATCAGGGAGTGAAATGATAAGAAATGTGGAAATTGTGGAAGAGAGTAACCTGATCGGCGGTAGAAGCGGAAGCAGAGGAGGAACTTCTTGAACTGGGGAACTCGCTCATGACGATCGGAGATTGTGTAGTTTAGTTTAAGTTTGATGATCGGAGTGATGCAAAATGGAAGAAGGCGGAGAAACAGGGGTGGTGAAATAGTAGAAAAGTGGAAGTCAATCTTGAATGAGAAGAAGATGGGAAAGCGTGAGGAACAAGAGTGGGAAGTTGAGAGAGGGGTTTAATTTTAGGGTTTAGTTTGGATGGAAATTGGAGAAGGTGGGAGAGGAAATTGCGCGAATAATAATAATCATAATCATAATCATAATCATAAAAATGGGATCAATTCAATCAACTGCTAAACTTAACGGCTTGGAAGATGGAGGAGGAGTAGATCAGAGGAGAGGGAGTCGTCGGTCAGAACTCAGTATGTGCAGACACTTTGGTTCCACTTTTCAGTTTCAGATCGCCAATACGCTCGCGCGTGTCCCACTTCCCTTTAGTATCAGTTTTTTTGGGAACATTGCTTTTTTACCCCCTCTACTTTGCCAACTTAACAAATAGTCCCATTTACTATAAATTGTTTTTTTACCCCTCCTACTTTAGGCACTTTTCCTTTTGGGTCCTTTTATTCCAACTTTCGTTTTCTTAACGTTAAATATGAACACATTCTCACACCAACAGAGATAGTTGATATGTGAGGCAAATTGGGAGAGGTATCACGAAGAATATGGTGAAATATGAAGAATTTTGAAATCGCATGTTTTATCTATCAATTTTATCTTATGTTATTGCATCAGTACTTCTCAACTAAAAATGCTAAGTAAGCTAATATGTGGTTATTGGAGCTGACGTGATGCGCTACATGCACATTAATTAAGCATTTTTTTTTTCGAAACGGGCACATTAATTAAGCGTTAAGAAGACGAAAGTTGGAAAGGAAGCAACCAAAAGGCGAAGTGGGTGAAGTAGAAGGGGATAAAAAGAGTAATTTATAGTACAATGAGCTATTTGTTTAAGTTGTCAAAGTAGAGGGGGAAAAGTGTTATTTTCCCTTCCTTTTCAGAAGTAAGTTCCTTTATTATTGTTATTATTTTGTATATTCCGCTGACTATATAATAATGATTTCTAAACCCATGATTTTTCCTTTTTTGCTGTAATCATACCTTTTATTTATTATTTTTACTTTTTAGAATCTTGGCAGACCCAACCGAGTACTCGGAGACTCGACCCGGTCAAGGCAGGTTTTAACCGGATTGACCGGTTATCGGTCCGGGCCGGGAGAAACCGAAATGCTATTTTATGACAGTCGGCCCGGGGCTGGTAAAGTTAGTATCCGGCCCGACTAATTACCCGAGCCCAAGCATACTAAATCGTAAATTTGAAATATGCCAAGCATAAACTGATTTTCCGTTCAGGAGAGGAAAGAGGAACCCTAATCAGACCTCCTCTCCGTCTCCACCTCAGTCTCGATAATTCTCCGTAATTATCCCCCCCCTCAAATTCAATCGGTCATTCGCAACAGCTAGCAGGTAAATCGTGACTCTTTTCTATATGACTTTCAATTTCAATCTTTCTTCTTTCATATCCAATCTTTCGTAGTTATAATTTAACTTTGCTGCTGTTATTGCATCAGTACTTCTCAATCTTTCATTTTAGCGACCATGAGTTCTTCCAAGGAAGGGGATGCGTCATTGGGTTATCTCACCAGGAAGGACACCGAGGTGAAGCTCCCTCGTCCTACCCGTGTGAAGAACAAAACTCCGGCTCCTGTTCAAATCACAGCTGAGCAAATTCTTCGCGAAGCACGTGAGCGCCAAGAAGCGGAAATCCGTCCTCCAAAGCAAAAGATCACTGATACTAGTGAGCTTGCAGATTATCGTCTTCGCAGGAGGAAGGAATTTGAAGACCTTATTCGGCGTGTCAGGTGGAACATCAGTGTTTGGGTGAAGTATGCCCAATGGGAGGAATCGCAGAAGGACTTCAGCCGAGCTCGCTCGGTTTGGGAGCGTGCCCTTGAAGTTGATTACCGCAACCACACACTGTGGCTCAAGTATGCTGATTTTGAAATGAAAAACAAGTTTGTAAATCATGCTAGGAATGTTTGGGATCGTGCTATTAGTCTTTTGCCACGGATTGATCAGCTATGGTATAAGTACATTCATATGGAAGAAATGCTCGGTAATGTTGCTGGGGCTCGTCAGATATTTGAAAGGTGGATGAATTGGATGCCTGACCAGCAAGGTTGGCTGTCCTATATAAAATTTGAGCTTCGTTATAATGAGATTGAGCGTGCCAGGGGAATATATGAGAGATTTGTGGAGTGCCATCCGAAGGTCACTGCTTGGATTCGGTTTGCTAAGTTTGAGATGAAGAATGGTGAAGTTGGTAGATGCAGAAATGTGTATGAACGCGCAGTTGAGAAATTGGCTGAGGATGAGGAGGCTGAAAACTTGTTCGTGGCATTTGCTGAGTTTGAAGAGAGATGTAAGGAAACTGAACGTGCCCGTTGTATATACAAGTTTGCCTTGGATCATATACCTAAGGGAAGTGCAGAGGAACTCTATAGGAAGTTTGTTGCTTTTGAGAAGCAATATGGAGATAAGGAGGGAATAGAGGATGCAATAGTGAGTAAAAGAAGGTTTCAATATGAAGATGAAGTGAGGAAAAACCCATTGAATTATGATGCTTGGTTTGATTACATTAGGTTGGAAGAGAGTGTAGGTGATAATAATAGAGTAAGGGAGGTTTACGAACGTTCCATTGCTAATGAACCTCCGGCTCAGGAAAAGAGATACTGGCAGAGATACATATACTTGTGGTATGCTAACCTTCTGTAACTGTGTGTGGATTGAACTGAATTTCTTTATTATATTAATTTGATTGGTCTCATTTCCAATTTGTTGATTTCCATTGCAGGATAAACTATGCTCTATATGAAGAGCTCGATGCAGAAGATGTGGAGCGGACAAGGGCCGTCTACAGGTATATTCGCTTTTAGGTGATGATGTATTATTTCTGGTAATTTTTGCTGCTGCCATTTTGTTTGTCATAATCTGTCCACGGTTTCATGTTTCTTTTGGACTTTGGTAAAATGGTAGAATGTTTTATTTGTAACAAAATATGTGCAAGACATTCAACTTCTGATGTTATCTTGGAAAATGCCTACCTTTTCTTAGCATGTGTGCACCAGTGCTTGATTTTTTTTATTGAACTGAAACGGACTTGAGTGGTCTAACTCTCCCTGCGATGTTTCTAGGTTATGCTTGCAGCAAATTCCTCACGAGAAGTTCTCATTTGCTAAAATTTGGCTTTTAGCTGCCCAGTTTGAGATACGCCAGTTAAATCTGAAGGGTGCTAGACAGATTTTAGGGAATGCTGTTGGAAAGGCTCCCAAGGATAAGGTAAAAGTTGTGGAGGATAGTTGATTGGTGTAAATATTTTAAATCACTGGCATTCATTATCTTACTATTTGTTTTGTAATAACAGATATTCAAGAAATATATTGAGATAGAGCTGCAACTGGGAAATATGGATCGTTGTCGGAAGCTTTATGAGAAGTACCTGGAGTGGTCACCTCAAAATTGCTATGCTTGGAGTAAATATGCTGAGTTGGAGAGATCCCTTGGTGAAACTGAGAGAGCAAGAGCAATTTTTGAGCTAGCAATTGCTCAGCCGGCACTGGACATGCCTGAGCTTCTTTGGAAGGTACCATCTAATCATCCATTGTTCTCTGTTTTAGTCAAAGCCTGGTTAACTGTAGTTTTATCATTTTTTCTCTGTGGAAGGTACCATCCATTATTCTGTGTTCGTCCTAGGTTCTTTTTCGTTTATGCTACTCAGTAACAATTCAGGCATACTAATCTACATATTCCCCATATTTTTTTATTTGTAGCTCTCTGGATTTTAGTTAGACATTATTTCTGATACTGTTTATGGAATGATTGGTGGAATGCCTGATTATGAGTTGGCTATGACTCTTCTTTTCCTCCAGGCATATGTTGATTTTGAAATTTCTGAGGGCGAAAATGAGCGAACAAGACAACTTTATGAGAGGTTGTTAGATCGAACCAAGCATCTGAAAGTCTGGATTAGCTATGCAAAATTCGAGGCCTCTGCGGCGGGGAATGATGATTCTGAGGAGGGTACAGTTTCTGAAGATAAGAAGTTATTGTGCATTGAAAATGCAAGAAGTAAGTTTGACCGTAACTATTTGTTCATTCCTGCTACTTTAGAAATGACGTGAGACTTAGTAATTGATTCTTAATTAATATGAAACAGGTGTTTTTGAGAAAGCACTTAACTACTTCAGAACTTCTGCTCCTGAACTGAAAGAAGAAAGAGCAATGCTTTTGGAAGAATGGCTAAACATGGAGAGTAGCTTTGGTGAACTTGGCAATGTCGGCTTAGTCCAGCCTAAACTACCCAAGAAGTTGAAAAGGAAGCGTCCAATTAATACAGAAGATGGCCTCTCTGGGTACGTATACAAAAGGGCTGGTTTGGTACAAAGGAATCTTGGCTATGGCCCTGAAATATTGAGATACATGGCTTGTTTCTTAGAAAAAAGCATAACCAGTAATCGATTGTTAATAAATATGCGTCTTTTTTGTTACTTTGACCACTAATTTGTGTCCCGAAAAGATCTTACTGTTTTAAAAGCTGCAGCATGTTTCAGTATTGAGCACTGCAGATTCAAATATCTTTTTGATGTTTTCGTTTATCTGTTGCATGTCTCAAGCTGCTGTCATATATATTTCTGTTAGAATTGCTGATTGAGAGGTCTAATGCTTTGTACTGATCAGTAGCTAAGTTTTGTTTGCTCTGCTCGTAACAACATCACGAATGTGTTTGGGATGTGTATCGTCTTTTCAGGATGGAGGAGTATATCGATTACGTGTTCCCAGAGGAAAACCATGCTCCAAATCTCAAGATCTTGGAAGCGGCATACAAGTGGAAGAAGCAAAAACTATCTTCCATGGACGATTAGCAGGAGAAACAGTTTATTAACGTGTCAAGTTGTTGTACAGATGAGGGGTGATGTTTAAGTTTTTGGATACTGTGGAGAAAATGAATGTCATATCCACTGGGACTTAAAATTCCTCTTTGGTTGATTTCCTGTGGAAAGAATAGAGATTGATATCCACTTCTTTGTTGTAGTTCGGTCGTGGCAGTGGAATTTATTGTTTAATGTATTCAACTTTACTGGTGAAAAAATGTGGACAAAGTTATTTTTCTTTTCATCAAGAGTCTTTTATTAAGTTTCGTTTTGGTCAGCTCATATAATCGGTAAAATTGTCATGAATTTTTATAAAGCAACGAAGAAAGTAAGGTGGCCTCGTGTTCCTGCTTAATAGTCAAATTTCACCGCAATTATGCAAATTTGGTGGAATTGGAATTCACACAAACGCGAGTAACAATTTTTTTTGGCAAAATTGACACCTTTGAACTGAAACTTAAGCCTACTTGAAATGACTAAAATCTGACTAACCATATCCTCTTCCTACCAAGCTCCTTCCTCTTTCTTCTTGGTTGAAGAGGGGTTGCAATTGCAATCGGAGCAGCAATCCCCTTCTTCTTCTTCTTCAAATTCAGAAACCCCCTTCTTCTTCTTTTTCTTATTCAAACTCAAATCCAGATTTGCGATTTCTTCAAACAATAAACACAACTCTCAGATAAGGGACGCCGGAGCTTGGTCGAAGAGGGCCAGAGGCGGTGGAGCTTGATCGAAGAGGGGTTGTGACAGCAAATCTTCGTTGAAGAGGGGTTGTGACAGCGGACCTTGGTCGAAGAGGGGTTGCGGCAGCGGAGTTTGGTCGAATTGTGGCCGGTGAAGGAGAGACCGACGAAGGGAGGCTACTGGGGAAGGTTGGTTAACAAACAGAGGAAGAAGCTCGAGCATTAGCTTGAGAGACAACTTGAATACTAGCTCGACTATATGACTTATTAGTAGGCTCGATAATGCAACATGTGATTTGTCTCAAATACCATGAACTATAAATCATATACAACTTTTGATTGTGCTAATGACACCACAAGTAATACATTGTTTAGATTTAACTATTTTAAAAGAAATAAAAAAAAAACTATAAACTAGTAAATTTTAGGATAATTTATTTCTTAACTTGACTTATTGGTTTTTTTAGCATACAAAATTCAAGTAGAGTTCAAATTGTACTCGTCGAGGATTTTTTTGAGCAGAGTTCAAGTTAAATTCGAGTTGAGCTCGATTGTGGCTCATTAAGGATAGTTAACGAGTCAGACTAGAATTGGCTTGAGCTTGAAATGAACTATAATTTCCCAACTCGAATTTGAGGCCTTTTCACCTAAATAAATAAAAAATTTAAATTATTTACACAAATAAATACGTTTTCAAACTATGTACACAAATAATATTTTTGCCCAGAAACCTGGCGAAATAGGCCCGTGACTTTAACTGGATTCCTAACCAGATTCCTGACCGGTCAGAACCAATAACTAGGCAAATTTAAAACCCTATAGGGGAGAATTCGCCTTGTACTTTGGCGAATTCGCTTAAATATCTCGTGAAAATATCTGTTATTTATACCTTGTTTGATTTCGGGTTATAGTCACCACATTCCACCGAATCCAAACAAACTGCTCATTCATTTGATTATAGAGAGTTTTCAACATCAAAAGATGGCTGATCATAATAGATTACGAGAATTTCATATCCAGGAGTAATGGGGGGACCGAATCGTCCAGAATATGAGCGGCTTAGCATACGATGGAGGAGACAACATCCGTCTCATGATGACCAAACGAGCTGCCATACGATGCGGCTCACAGAGTGTACAAGGTGAAGTCGGCACCCAACAATCAGAACCGGAGCGGTAGCAACAGCTACGTTGTCAGGTTCCATGAATCAAACCGGAAGGGGAATTGCACATGCGACAAGTTTCAGTGCTACAACATACCGTGCTCCCACGCCGTAGTTTGTCACTACAAAAAACAGGGGAGTTGGCGTCGGTTGAAACGAAAGTGGATAGCGTCGGTCAGTCAAAGACCGACGCAAAATACGATGTGAATGTTGACCCGTGTATTTGGCGTCGGTTGTTCAAGGCCCGACGCTAAATGTACAAACCTAGACCGACGCGAAATACACAATCTGACCAGATTTGCTGGTCGAACCAACGGGTAAGATTGCGTCGGTTGTGAGAAAGTAATTGGCGTCGGTCAGTGACCGACGCTATTTACACGGGTTTATAGCGTTGGTCGACGACCGACGCCAATTACAGTTCATATAAAACCCCCTGATCGACGAAACCAACTCATTATTTGTTAAACCCTTCGACGATCTCTCTCTCCCTGGAAACAAAACCCACGCCGCCGCTCGTCTCGCCACCGGTCAGACGCCGCCGCTGGCACGCCGCCGGTCAGACGCCACCGCTCACACGCCGCCGCCGCTCTCCTCTCCGATTTCTCTATCCGGTCAGATCTTGTAGGTTTATGAAATTTTATTTTTATGATTTCTTTGTGATATCTTGCTTCCTAAGATTGTGTAGCAATTCATAGTTCTTTGTTGGTATGCTAGTATGTGTGTTTCGTTTGGGTTGGGTTGATTTCAGGTCTAAGATTCGAATTTAGGGTGTTTGTTGATCTTGGGTTTGCTGGTGGGTTTTGGAGAATTCGGGATATAGGGTGTGTTTTCGGGTTGTTAATGTTTCGATGAATGATTATGAATATGATATATGAATGTCTGGGGTTTGTCTCGATTTTGCTCATTTTTCATATTAAATTTAAAATTCTGCCCTATTGTTTGTTTGGTTAGATGGTTTGTCGAATTAATGAAATTGTGGTTTGTCTGGTCAGATGTTGTACAATCTCCATTACTAGGAGCTCCCACTCAAGCATCAGTTCTCGTACTTAGAAGTCTACAGGTCAGTGATCTGAATGAATTTATGATTGAGTTTATGATTGAATCTATGATTAAACTCTCTCCGACTCGATGCTCTGATTGAATCTGATTGAATTTCTGATGTTCTGATTGAATTTATGTTTAACTGCTGTTTGGTAATGAATTTTTTATGTTCTGCTTGAAGGTAGACACACAATCAGAAGCTTTGAAAGCCTACTGCTCTCTTCTTCTTCTTCTGACAAGGTATGTTGTCTTCATAGTGAATTAATATTTTTATGATTGTGTACCTTCAAATGAATGTCGTATTCATAGTTTTATTCGGAATGTCGTTTAATGTGGATGAGAAAGTTTATGAATAATCTTAGTGGTGTTGAATGCGATTTTCTTGCGGACTATAATTGGTGTTTAATTGTGTGTTCAATGGGATTTTCTAATTGGTGTATAATGCATGTTCATATCCATGGATCTAATGCCTGTTTATAAATTTTGAGTAATTTTAATTATAGCTAATTATATATAGCTAATTTGTAGGAAAATGTATGCTTGCCTCTGCCTATGCCTCTAATAATTGATAATTTCTTATAACATGTATGCCTATGACTCTTATAAAATGTAAGTATATATAGTGATAATTTCTTACAAAGACTAGTTAATAGTGTATTTTTAGCTTAGCTACTTATTATAGCATATCCTACAACATATTATCTTGTTGATTATGTTAATTAATGTAGATTAGGATTTCCACCGCTGAACACTTCTGCTATAAACTAAATCAGGTAGATCCCAATGGACAAATCTTGGATATACAAACCGAGATTGTCACCGGACTATATGGCTGGCTTAGAAAGCTTCTTGGATTTTGCTTTCTCCAATAACAATGGAGGGGAACAAATTCTCTGTCCATGTCCAAAATGTGGATTTAAGAAATGGTTATGTAGGGATGATGTTTACGAACATTTACTTCGAAAGCCATTTCCTCAAGGCTATAGTATTTGGGATCGACATGGAGAACGTAATTTCGCATCGTCTTCTGGGATTAATCCACCTACAAGGGTTCATAACTATGATCCTACAGGATCCCTCCGTGCAATGATTAATGATGCTTTTGGTGTCGTTACTGAGGAGGTGCCCGAGACTACTAATGCTTTTGGTGTAGTTACTAAAGGTATAAACGAGGAGGGTCAAATGAATGAAGATAATGGTCCCATGCTCAAATACAGTAACATGAACATCCCTAATGACATGGAGGAGCTAGTTGATGAGCCAATTGATGAGCCGGTAGAGGAGAATATTAATTTGAGGGATTTACTAAAAGATGGGGAAACAGCATTATACGAAGGATGTACAAAGTTCTCAAAATTGTCCTTCATTTTAAGGCTTTATCATATCAAGGGGATGCATAACATCAGTGACAAAGCAATGTCGATGATTATTGAGTTGTTGCACGAAGCTTTTGGGTTTGCCAACATACCACCAACAGGATACAGTGCGAAAAAAATGATAAAAAATCTTGGTCTGGGGTACACTAAGATTGATGCCTGTGCGAATGACTGTATGTTGTATTGGGGGAATTCCTTGAAAGATACTGTTTGCAGAATTTGTAAGCAGTCTAGATACAAGGATGATGGTGGTGATGGTGGTGATGAGGTAGTTGCTGGAAGTAAGAAGACACGAAAGGCGATGAAAATATATCGCTACTTTCCTCTAATTCCAAGACTGAAAAGATTGTTCATGTGCCCTACAACAGCTGAGAGCATGGTGTGGCATTCTACAGAGAGAAGTACTGATGGAATGTCACGACATCCACGAGACGGTCAAGCGTGGATTGACTTTGACACTAGGTATCTTGACTTCGCTTCAGATCCTAGAAATATTAGATTTGGTCTGGCTACTGATGGTTTCAATCCTTTTGGGAATATGAGCCTTAGTCACAGCACTTGGCCAATTATACTTATGCCGTACAACACGCCTCCTTGGGAATGTATGAAATCAACAGGTATGATGTTGTCTAGTATTATTCCAGGAAAGAAAGCTCCTGGAAATGATATCGATGTCTACCTGCAACCTTTAATTGATGAGCTAAGAATGTTGTGGGAAGGCGTAGCACGAAGGAAGCTCCGTTCATGAATCTGATATGCTTGTGAATCCAGAGTTTTCGGATTTTGATAATGCCACTGTTGTACCCCTAACCAGGCCTGGAACTGCAGAGTTTGATGATTAATTAGGGTTCGTTAATTACATTGTTTACAAAGTTATTGAACTCTAAATAATGGTTGCATGATTGACCTAATTCGGTTTTTTTTTTGTTATGCAGTCATGGCTTCTGCACATAGAGATAAGTGGGAGGTTGAGCTAGTTGATCCTGCTGGAGTTAAGACTGTAGATGAGGTATCCGGGAGCCAGTTGTTGAGCCGCCTTCGAGATGGTAAGAAGGTTGTCATCCCTTTTAGCCTCCTAGGACCTGAGGGTATTGGTCCAGCTTCGTTGTTGGGCGGGTTCTTAGGCGCGCTGGCTAAGAATCATAACTACATTCCGATTACCTACGAGTCGTGGGAGAAAGTAACAGATCAAGAGAAGAATGATTTGATGGAGATCGTATGGGTAAGTGATGAACTCTAAAATTGTTCACCTTTAGTCAATTAGTTTGAGTTGAATACTATTACTGAATTGATAATGAATTTGATGCAGCGATGTATTGTGATTGAGCCGCCAGAGATGAAATCACACGCTAGTTCTTACATCTTGACAGATTTAAACAAGAAGTGGCGGGACTTCAAAACCAAATTGTGGACCGGACATGCGGTTAACACTCTTAAGGCAAAGATGAAGAAGGATGCTGAAGCGGCTGGCGAGGAGTTCGACAAGCGCGAGTTTGTGGTGCCTACGAGGGCGTGGGCACTAGAGCACAAGCCGTCTAGGATCCCTCCTCCTATGTGGGCACAGTTCGTGGATCTGAGACTGCGGCCGGATATGGTGGTAAGTAGAGTTGAAATTGGAAATGAGTTATGAGTATTTTATGACTTTGATTCTGTTGCAATACTGATATGGATTGAATGTTCAAATTGCAGGAGTTGGCTCGCAAGAACTCTGCCGCTAAGAGGAACCATAAGTCACCCCACACTGGAGGTTCGAAGAAGCTGCGGGTTAGAGGGTTTGAGTTGGTAATAATCCAAATTTAATTCCTAGTTATTTAGGCTTTATGTTTATAGAAAGTTACTAAACATGTTTAGTTCGTTCACAAGTAGGCAAAAGAACGGGGGAGGGTGCCATCTAGAGGTGAGCTGTATGCTATCACTCACACGAGGAAGGACAACACTTACACTGATCCTAACGTGGTAAGTCCTGTTTCATCTATATGAAGTGGTGTGTATCTAATCAGATTAGGGGTTTTTAATTTTTTTCTTTTCATTTCAATGTGTAGCCTCAAATTCTAGAGTACACACGTGATCCCTCCGTCCCAATAGAGCCTTCAGTGAACGATGCACTAGGCCTGGTCTATCCGAAAGAGCATAGTGGTCGGGTTCGTGGGCTCGGATCTGGTGTCACTCCATCCATGGTATGTATTGTGGTATATACTTGGAAATTATTTTAAACTAACATTTAAATAGTAATTTTCTGATTATCTGTATTTTCCATGTAGGTTAATATGACTAGGAAGCGTGGTGGAGCCAGTCAGAGTAGTAGTTCAGCTACTACTACTCATGTCTTCGGTCTTTGTCCTGATGAGGATCGTATGAGGACGCTGGAGGCTGAGGTTCAGCGACTGAGCGGGCTCGAGGCTGAGGTTCTGCGCCTCAGCCAGTTGGTTGCAGATGGAGGTTCATCATCCACGAGGACTGGAAAGGGGAAGGAGAATATGAGACCAGATAATTATGCAAACGAGGATGAGGGGTTGTATGAGACCGATGATGATGAGGATGCGACCGATGATGAGTAGGATGACACCGATGATGAGTAGATAGGACTAAACACTTTGATTTAGTTGTGTTGCTTATTTAGTTTTGGATGATGTTATTTACACATGTTGGATGTCTTATCGGTATATTAGTTGTTTTAGTAATATTTAGTTTTAGATTTCCCGTTTGTGATGGGTTGTCGTGAAAATGGGATAGCGAAAAATGTGCTTTGTATGCAGGTTTTTGAATGATTTGGCACTCGAAGAGTATGAGAATGATAAGAAAGCAGTGAATTAGGTGCACTGTAATTTGTAAATGGCGTCGGTCAAAAACATTTAGCGTCGGTCATGACCGACGCTAAATGGACCCATAAATTTGTGTCGGGCATTAACATTTCGCGTCGGTCAAGCCCGACGCTAAATGAACCAAAATTTGGCGTCGGATGAAAGTATTTTGCGTCGGTTGTGACCGACGCGAGAACGACATGAACCAACTGGACCGGTTAACTGATCCGTGGGTTGCTGGCCGATACGGCGTCGGTTGATTTTTTTGGCGTCGGGTAAGGTTTCGACCGACGCTATCATTTAGCGTCGCGGTTATTCGCGTCGGGCCAACCGACCGACGCAATGTGTATTTGGCGTCGGCTATGACCGACGCTAAAAACCCGGTCTAACCGACGCCAAATGTATTTTTTTTTTGTAGTGTGTTGCACTTTCGCGGTGGCAAATTGGTGCAACTATGTCAACCCATTCTACCTGGTGACAAAGGTTCGACGAGTGTACGCTGTGTCGTTCTAGCCAATATTGGACTCCAAATATTGGATCCCACACACCGGCCACCAGTGATCCCACAGCCTCATCTTTGTCGTGGAAAGGGGCGTCGCCGACGCACTCGAATTGGAAACGAGATGGATTGGTGTGAAGTGGGTCGACCAAGTAAGTGCAAGACATGCGGCCGTACATGACATAACGCCCGGACGTGCGCAAGGCATGGCCAAGAAAATATCGGAGCGTCCTCGAGTAACCAAGCATGGAATGTTGTTCTCTGTCCAGAACGTGTTCACCCGTGATCCTTCAATCAATAAGATATTTTAATTTTATAGAAAGTGTACTGAACTATGTTGTAATTAACAGTGTCATCAATTAATAAGGACTGCATACTATGATGAAGATTCCTTGATTTCTGCAGAACGGAATAAATGAGTGTTCCAAGCCAAACTATCAGACACAATGATCGGGATGGTGCCATGCGATGGCGTCAAAACACATCATGGGGGTGACAGATCGCCACAAAGGATCCAACTCCACCGCGTAATCCTCAATGCTGCGTGCGTACGACATCCATTAGAAAATAGAAAAGACACTATGATGTTGTAAGGTAGAAAGAAGTAAAGGAGATAGCTAAATGAGTAAAGGATAGTTATCCTAACCAGAAATTCCGGACAACGGTCCAGAGCGTAGCGTATATCAGCCAGCTGCATAGCCGATGATGTACGGTATCCAGCACAAATCTCATGGAATGGAGTCATCTACGGGAGGGGCACCTGCTCTGTGTAGCGCTCGACAATCCCCATAAATCTCTCAAGGGCCCATAACTGAACCAACAATGTGAAGCCTCCCAAGTCACTGATACCCTTCTTGCCACCGGTGAACACTACAACAGACAGACGATTTAGTGGCAGGTCGCGTCGTGCTTTGTGGCAGGAAGCCTGCCACTAAACACAGAGCTTACTCGCAGGTGAGGCCTACCACTAAGCACAACTGGGCATTCGAGTAAAGCAGCTGCGAGGAAGCCCAACATGTGGCAGGCCCCGCCTGCGAGTAAGCTCCTCGCAGGCCTGGGCTTAGTGGCATGCGCCTGCCACTAACAATTCGCCTGCAACTAAGCTTAGTGGCAGGCGCCTGCTACTAACCTTTGGCCTGCCACTAAGCTTAATGGCAGGCGCCTACCACTAACCACCTGTCTGGGCTGGGCCGGTTGGGTGGGCTGGGCTGGTTGGTTTGCTGGACTGGGTCGGTTGGTTTGCTAGGCTGGACCGATTGGTTTGCTACGCTGGACCGATTGGTTTGCTGGGCTAGGCCGATTGGTTTGTTGGGTCGTTGATGGATTAAGAGTGACTACGATACCAAAATTAAAAACGATTTCAAATCATTCAACAACAAACATTACGAAATATCAAACACCACACACATAATACATTAATGATCCTACAATAGTAATAATACATAATTCAAATACACAGAGTGCCAGATGAATACAATACAATAACAGTACAAATAGATAACCAACTACACATCCCAAGGATGCACGTACGCACCATCACCATTACCACCATTCTACACAGACAAAAATAGATATGTGTGAGAGATATAAAAACATTACATAATTACTGACTTGTACACGTACCATAGCAAGATGCTGGATAAAATTAGGTCCAATATCCGGGGCATCAAACCAATGGGAGATATCATCTACATTAGGCACCACTGGAGGCACAACTGGAGCAAATCCACTAGCAGACTGGGGCTGAGTCTCAGACTGGCTCACGAATTGCAACATAATCTGCTCCAGTGATGCCAACCTGCGATTAGCATCAGCAAGCCCATCCTGTGTGGCCGTCAGCTCTGACCGAGTGTCAACCAGCTCCCGATTCAGCTTATCATATGCTGCATCATGTGCACGAGCTGGTGTGGGCCAGGAAGAGATACAACCGGTGGCCAACGTAGATGACTCGGCACTCGTCCCAATGACCTAAAAACATAAAAGTACTTGGTGAACAACACAATTAAATCATATTACAAGGTTTAGTGTTTGAATATAATTACCTGACTCTTACTAACATGCCGACCAAACATCCTTATGTGCCCTCGGTGTTCTGGCTTGTTCAGGGCTTGGGCAAATGCATCATTTGGGCCCCACTCCTTCGAGACAATGGCCTCCTCCAATTGGCGGATAGTCTCTTATAATTCCAAATTACACCAAACAACATTAGTGAACACTCTAAAAGTTCCACTTATTAGAATAGTGGTTATTAAATTTCCTTACCATTATTGAGCCAGCATGAGCAGTCTTCGGTTCTCCATTCGGCCATATAGTACTTGATGAAGATCTGCCCCCTTGAAGGTCGCTGGCCAGTCTTCTCCGCCTCCTCCTCTATGTAGAGACCCCACGGCCTGGACCCTCCAGTGTGATTTTCCTCTTGGCATGCTCGATTAGCCTTGTTTCTTGCAACCGCATCCTAAACCAAAATAATGTGAACGATTCAATATTTAAGTAATACACATTAACTTGGTTAAATAAGTATGTCATACCTTGAACTCCTTACTATCCACGTGTCTCATGTATGCCAACCAATCAGTTTCTGGACAGCCTGTAGGGGGTTTTGCTTAACCCACTCGTACGGAAGGTTGTTCTCAGCAGCATACTTCTTCTTCGCCTTCCACACGTCAAGCCTCGATCTAGCCCAAGCTAATGAGATTTTTTGATCCCAGTATGCTCGAGCAGCTGGTATGAGGGTTGTTTCGCAGTGGAACTTCCCTTGAAACAAAAATCAAGAACTTGTACTTAAATTTTGAAGTACAAAATTAGCTTGTAATTAATTAGCTAGTTGTTTCAAATCTTACCAAAAAGAACTGCTCGAAGGCACGAGTCTTCACCGACTCTGAGACATGCTCCCAAATGGCTGGATAAATGGGGTAGTAGGACCAAATCCTTGAACACTCCCCAACGTACATTCCCATGAATGACAACAATGATCCACTTGGCTTAGCTCCCATGTTGCTTAGGTTGAACACGATCTTGTTTCCGTCACTCGTGATACGACGGTGGTCTTTGAACTTGAATTTCATGACCTTTGTTAGACCGCCTCGATCTTCACAATTTTAATCCATAAGCTAAGTACGGATAAAGAATTTTTCCAACTAACTATTAGATGTATTGTTATGAACTGTTAGTACTAACCGATGATAGTAAGCTCGTGAGTGTATCGCTCCCTAGAAGAAGAGGAAGAAGAGTCGGTACCAAGGGGAGTCGGGGTAGGGACAGACCGGGTAGGAGAATGAGACATGGCGTCACCACTACCAGAAGCCATCACTAAGAGATCAAACAGGACAAATTAGTGGCAGGCTGCTGTTAGTGGCAGGTGCACCTGCGAGTAACAGCTGGCAGGCAGCTGTTAGTGGCAGGTGCGCTTGCGAGTAAAAGCAGGCATACAGCTGTTACTCCCAGATCATGATACAACCACATACAAACTATATACAATTTGTATACAACTTTTACAAACATCAATACAGAGTGTAAACATAAATACAATGTGTGAAGTCAAATACACATTGTACACCATTATACAAACGGATTTTTTACATTAATATTATGTATTAATTAAATAATTACTAATCTAAGACGATTTTAAAAGTATTTACAAAACTATGGTCATTTTTACATATTTTGGCTGCAAATATATATAAATTAACCTTACACGGCTGAAAAACTTAAAACAAGTGTTCATGGTGAATATCCGGCCTTTTACGGCTGCCCAGCAGCGCGTGTGGTGTTATTGCTCTACTACTTCGATCACATCAACAATGAATCAAGGTATTAATTCGTTGTTAAATTGTACCATTCATGAAATAAATGAATGGTACAATTTAACGACTGAGTGGTACTATAGCTATTTCTTATATAAGAAATTTCCTCAATTTCTCACCATACATAATCCGACTGGCACCATATGCGGCTACTAGGCAGCCGTGAAAGGCTGGGTAGTGGCTGCCTGTGGTATAAAATTTTACCATGAACACTTGATTTACATTTTTCAGCCGTGTAGGGTTAATTTATACACATTTGCGGCCACAATAGGTAAAAATAACCATAGTTTTGTTTTTTTTTTTGGTGTGAAAGCGGCGCTAGGCGCCTAATCATTTATTAAAATCGAACGAGGCTGGCTAATCCCAAAGCTGTCAAGCCGCAAAAAATAAACAAGTCACTACAACAAAAAAAGGGATTGGTGGCGGATACAACAGTGGCGGTTGTGCAACCGCCACAATTGTTTATTAATAGTGGCGGTTGTGTACTGGAGGTTATAACCGCCACAATGTGTTCTATTCATTGTGGCGGTTATAACCGCCAGTATACAATTCCGTCGATAAAGCTGAAATCAATTTCAGCCACAACTCCTCTCACCAGCTCTCTCTCTCTCTCTCTCGACGAAAAATATCTCTCTCTCGAGTCCAGCCTCGACGCCGGCGGCCAGCTTCTCCTCTTCTGATGGAGCACCTAACTCCGATGCCTCTCACCCTCCTACGACTTCTCCTCCTCCGGCGACTCCTCCTCCTCCATCGAGCTAGATCTCACGTTAGCTCCTCTTACTCCGCCGTCCGACGCCGCCTCCTCTTTCAGAGGTAAGAATCAAATCAAATCCTCGTTTTCGTTTTCGTTTTCGTCCGCTGCCTCCTTACTCCGCCGTCCGACTAAATCCTCATTTTCGTTCTTATTTTTTTCAAAGGAATTGGAGCAAAGAGCCTGAAACCTCCCTCACGTCCTCTGCTGTTTTCTAAAGGCTTGATGATGACGAAGGACGTTGGGCACCGATTGAGAGAGAGAGAGGAAGAGAACGGTGGAGGAACGAAATCTGGGAATGTACTCGCTGGAATCTGAGTTTTGCGCCGGCGAGTTTTTTTTTTGGGAAAGTTGACATCAACATTGGCAGTTATAACCTCTAATGTGTAACCGCCAATGTTGATTATCAGTGGCGGTTGCTGACCGCCAATAAAGTTCATTTGTGACGGACGTATTTGTGGCGGTTTCTGCTTGCAACAGTGGCGGTTGTACAACCGCCACTATGTTTACAACAGTGGAGGTTATAACCGCCACTGTTGTTAAAAAAAACCGCCACAAATCCTTCGTTTTGTTGTAGTGAGTCTACAATCCGAAATGTCAAAAGTGTGACTCCCATGAGGGTAGTCGTATCCAATTCCAGCCAGGAAATCAGCTGCTTGGTTCCATTCCCTGTACGTGTGTTCCAGCTTCACCTCCCACTCTCTACCCATTAAGCTTCGAAAATGGAGGGATTCCATAGCATGCTGATTGATCACCGTATCACCATTTGTAAGCAACGCCATAGCAGCCCGAGAATCCATCCTCAGAAGAACTCTCTGATATCCAGCATCCCAGGCACGATGAAGGCCCTCAATGGCACCCCTCATTTCGGCCCGAGTGATCGAGCATATACCGATGTTCATCGTGAAAGCGAGGAGGCATCTGCCCTCGACATCCCGTAATAGACCACCGGCCGCTGCTTTTATTGTCCTACGATCAACCGAGCCATCTGTATTTAAAACCAGCCAGCCAGGGGCCCTGGCATAACCATAGTTTTGTAAATACTTTTAAAATGACCTTAGATTGGTAATTATTTAATTAATACATAATATTAAAGTAAAAAATCCCATACAAAATGTACAACCACGTACAAAATGTATACATTTTGTGCATATCACATACAAACTGTTCGACTTGCCAACGGAAAATTATTAAAAAGAATATTTTTTTCCCCGAAAATAGATAAATTTAATGATGAAGATCACAGGAGTGAAAATCGGAGTCGTAGCCACTAGCCAAGATGCTTTCATTTGTCATGGGTAGGGGTGTTGACGAGCCGAGCCGAGCCGAGCTTTGCCTAGCTCGAGCTCGGCTCATTTGGTTTGAACTCTGGCTCGAGCTCGATCAGTTGAGCTCGAGCTCGGCTCGGCCAATTTTTTTTTTTGCTCGAGCTCGGCTCGGCTCGGTTCGAAACTGGCTCGTTAACAAGTCTAAACGAGCTCGAGCTCGATTGCAAGCTTTCGAGCTCTACTAGGCTCAGTTCGAAACTGGTTCGTTAACGAACCTAAACGAGCTCAAGCACGAATTGAGCTCGTTTGCAAGCTTTCAAGCTCGAGCTCGAATCGAGCTCATTTGCAAGGTTTCGAACTTACTCAATTTTCTGAATTATTACTTATCATTAATTTATAGGCATACTTAAAAATCAAATGAATATTATTGTTTACAAGATCTAGAATTTTAAAAAATAATCAAGCCAAAATCGAACCATTTCATGAGCCAAAATTGAGTCATTTCACGAGCCAATCGAGTAAGTTCGCAAACTCAGAAATCGAGCTAGCGCGCGAGCTCCAAAATCGAGCTAGCTCACGAGCTACTTAATCGAGCCAGCTCACGAGCCATTCTCGAGCTGATCGACGAGCTGTGTAACGAGCTCTAACGAGCCAGCTCGCGAGTTGCATTGTTCGAGCCAACGAACCGAGCTGGCTCGCGAGCCAGCCGAGCCGAGCAGGCATGAGCTCGAGCTCGGCTTGTTTATAAACGAGCCGGCTCGCGAGCCAGCTCGGTTCGTTTCGAGCCGAGTCACGGACGAGCTTTTTCCGAGCAGAACGCCGAGCCGAACACGAGCAGCTTGGTTCGTCAACAGCCCTAGTCATGGGGTATATTCTTGAGAGAGTGGAATTTGAAAATTGTATATTTTTCCTGTTAGATTTGAAGATAATCTTAAACAAATATCAGATTTTAAATCGTATTACATAAAAAATCATTTAGGGGTCGTTTGGTTGGGGTGATATCGATATTGATATCTGCGAATATCAAGCTTTTCGAAATAGCACCGTTTTTCTTATGCCGAAAATTATGATATTGGGTCCTAAAAGTGATATCAATATCACTCCCAAGATATCCACCTCCCCACATGAATATCTTGGGAGTGATATTGATATCACTTTTCACTCCCAATTATACCCCTTCTCACAACACCCAATTACAATGGCATTCACTAGAGGACAAAGAACATTATTACACCCACCAAAATTAAATCCTCTCACCAAACATCCATCTGCCTTTCTTCCTTTCTTCGTTCATAACAAATCAGGGGGGGTTTTATTTTCAGACCAGCGGCGAGAACAGAGGCGAGCAATTAGCATACATCCATCGGCCGCCGACGACAGCGGAGGTAAGATTTATGATCTAGCTTCCATCCATCTGCCGATTCCATCCAATACGCTCGTCTATTTCATTCTCCCCATCGAAGCAGATTTTCATTGACAGAACTCATCCCCAGGTGTTCGTCGTCCGTCGGCTTCCTCTCGTCGTCTTTCTCGTTTTGCCGACCGACGCCAGAGACAGATATACAAGTAAGTACTTGTAGATCCTTCAATCCACGATCTGTAGACATCGTCAACTTAACCCGATCTGTAGACATTGTGCAGAGGGCACTCAGCATGGCAGTGTAGCGTGTAGGTTGGGTTGTTGTATTTATGTTGTGTTCCACAAACAGTTATGTATTGTAGTAGGAAGAGTAGTAATGTGTAAAATTTCAGAACGCCTTAGTACTTTATATGTAACAATTCCCTTCTTCAGTACTATGTTCATTGTAATCATTGTAAAACTGTATGCCGATAGTGTGAAAACTTACGAGAAGACACATACGAGCAAGGGATAAAAAGCCATAAACGTCATAGTACATACGAAACTGAAGTAGTACACATGGGATTAATACGAATGAGGGATACAATGCAAACGTTGAACCTATTCCGGAAGAGTTCCCTAAACCCTAAGACGACATGGTTATTACACACGATAGGCAGCCCGAGGACCCTAAATCTAAATGCATCGATCTTTCCAATATTCGATCTCCCATTTGAGATCCTCCATTTTGTCCACTAACTCGTTGATGTCGGCTTCGAGGTCCATATTTTTCAAAACGAGCTCGTCGTAGACCTCGACCCCTTCCTCTTCATCAGACTTCCCTCTCTCACCTAGCTTGCACCACATAGTCATCCGACAACGCCCCGTCTTCTTTCGGCACCCTAGAAAATGACGATATGGAGTGTGCCTGTGAGCGAATTCCGGGTACACAACCAGCACCTTAGCAGGCAAACCGCATTCACACATTGGGATGACACCAATGTTACCTGCGAAAACATGAACGAGAAACCGTAGAGTCATTGTGTTGGCACTAATGCCTTGCACAGAGAACTAATTGCAGTTAATATGAAGATTGAACGACCTAATTTGCATAAACAAAGACAACATTTACTTGGGATCTCAGGGGTCTTAGGTGGTGCAAACGGGCTACGGGGGGGTTGTCGATGTGTTCCGTCCATGGCTGATTGGTCAAGACACGCAAGCTGCGACGGTTCAATCACGACAACAGTTAGGATGCCTGAGAGCTAATGCACGGGAAGCAAGTCTAGAAATCGAATTGAGGAAGGTGTGGGTTACCTTTGTTCGGCTGCCGATGTTGAGGGTTGCTTGCCCTCTGCTCGTTCGTCGGTGGGGTTGGAAGGGAAAGGTTGAGCCAAAGCAGAGAAGTCGGCGGCGATTCTGGGAACTCAGAATTGGTAATGGAGATGGGAATAGAAATTGGGGAAGTGGGCTTAAGTACCAAACCCTAGATGTGGGGGTATTTTGGTCAATATACCACCCAAACCATAACTTATCATAAGTCAAAAAAATAAATCACCCAAACAATGTTATTGATATTATAACTAATTATCCTCCTTTAGATATCAATGTAATAGCATATCAATATATCTCACATATCAATATTTTGAATATACCGCAACCAAACGACCCCTTAAAAAAATAAGATTGACATTCGGCTGTTCACCAGATTCGTCACGCGCCAATCTCTTAATTTCAATCAGATTGCAATTAGGTGAAAAGGAAATCTACACTCCCACACTACACGACGGCGACTACCTTCCACGCTCCACCCATTAACCAAAACCCAACCAACCAACCAACACTCTTCCTTTCTTTTTACTTTAGCTCTTTATATTAACTTCGTCGTCTTCTTCTGCTTGTTTCCTAATTAATTATAAACCAATTTGCCTGCTTCCGATTTAGTAGAAAAGCTTCTCTTTGGGCGTTTTCTCTGCTCAACAACCGCCTCCGATTTCTGTTTGACTCAGTCCCTACCTACTACTACCCCTCCCAGTCTCCTCACGGCGGAGATTTCTCTGACGAGGTCAACTCTCGCCGTCTTCAGCAGATTCATTCTCTGCCGGAGGGAGGATTAGCAACCGTTCTTCTGATATTTTGCACACCCGCAACAATGAGCTCAGTTACACAGGTATAATTCCCTTTCTACCTTGACCGGATTTTGTTATGGACGATTCGCAGTTCCGCACAGGTTGCTGGTTTTCATTTATCAATAATTTTTGGCTGTTTTCTTGATTTAAGGGTTTTACCAAGTCTCTGGCCATGACTATTCTGTCCGAGATCGGAGACAAGACATTCATCGCCGCCGCGGTGAGTGTTCATATAGCATCTTTTTTTTGTTCCTTTTTGTGGTCGATTTTAATAATCGTTGCTGTTTTTCTACGCTCTTTTTCCAATTGACCAAGGGTGTTATGCTGCCGGAGCAGGATTTGGATGAAATATTTATTTACCCAACTACTTGTGCTAGCGTTAGGTATAGAAGTGGAAATTGTTTGATAGCTAACTGATGGTTTAGTTCAGCAAACGTCGAAGGAGAATAAAAGCGCCGAATCAATCAGAAAACTGAGCGTCTTCAGTTGATAATACTATCATTTCTTTCCTCATAATCACAACTCCTGAGTTTCTGCACTTACAAAGTTCAATTGTTTCTTTCCATACCATCATTAGGACCAATTAGTTATTGATAACTTCGATATCTGATGTTGTCTGCAATTTTAAGTTTCCAAGCAAATGGTGTATGGAGATACTGTAGTTGAAAGAGTAACCAGCTATCTCAATCGTCTTTGAAATTTGATTTCTTGATCCTCTTCTAGCCACTTTGTAGTTTGTGGTCCTATGTACTTGCATACAAAACTTTGATTACAAAACAAGCCTACATACAAAAGTTCTTGCATATATAAAACGGTTACTTTTTTTCATCTAGTGTCCTTAATGATCCATCTTCTTTCTTTTGTGATCAAAGTTACTTCATCTTTCTTCCTGTAATTTTGTATCTAACTTAACTATGCTTGTTGTTTTCTGTGATTTCTCTAAAAACTCCGTTTATTGTGTGTGTGTGTGTGTTATTCGTGCCCTCATCTTAAACTGTTTGGTTTTTGCAAGATCTTGGCGATGCGACATCCCAGGAGGCTTGTTTTGACAGGTTGCCTAAGCGCGTTGATTGTAAGTGTGTTCACATCACATCACCTTTATTATACGTGTTGAGACTCTCATGCAGTCGTAACACTATGCCAACATTTTGTAGGTCATGACGATCCTTTCTGCTGTTGTTGGTTGGGCTGCTCCAAATCTGGTACGATCCACCTAAAACTATTCATATTTTGTTGTAGAGTAGTATGTGCCTCTGCCTTGCTGTTCCCTCATCACATAGTAATTACTGTTGGAGTTAATTCATTGGGAAAAGGTCCCAGTCATGTAGGGGTCGATAGATATGCTAATGGTTTACTGGAGTTCTTTGATAATGAGGTGCGCTGTCGGAGTGAGCTACGGCTCCTTGAGAGCTGACGTCCAAAATGTGGTCATGCCATAAGCAAGGCTGTGTTTTGCTACTTGAACAGATACATTTAGCAGCTTGTTTCCATTTGAATGTCATAAGCACTCATACAACACATTCTTATAATTGTATGTTCTGTGCGGTACCCGACTTTTGTATTTCAAAGAGTTCAAGGCCCATCCATCTATCAGAAATTATATACACTTTAGGGTTGTAAGACCAAAAAAAATAAGGCACTTTGGACATGCCTCTTCAGTGCTGATGCTGTCTTGTATTAGCACGTGCAACTATCACACATTATCCTGGGATCTTTTTTCCATTCTTGGTGTTCTTTAGTAGTTATCTTTGGCCATTATTTGTAGAGTTGTAAGTTTGATCGTTACTTTTGCTGTCTACTACTCCACTCTTTTCCTATTCTACAGAGTCAAGGTTCTGACTACCTTTTTCTTACTTTTTGGTTTGTTGTTTTATGCAGCTCTCTCGTACATGGACACATCATATAACAACTGTATTGTTTTTTGGATTTGGGCTTTGGTCCCTGTGGGATGGATTTAAAGGAGATGGGTAATGCTCATTTTTCTCCCTTTTATTTATTTTGACCTCTGCTTGCTTTGTTTAGTTTAGCTCATTTCTCTGCCTTTACAAGAACCAAGGTTAATCGTCATTATGCACTCTTCCCTTCTTTGTTTTGGTTCTGTTCTTTTCAATAGGGAGGCTGAGGAATTGGCTGAAGTTGAAGCAAAATTGGTAATGATCTCTTGTTTTGACATTTTACATTCAAATGAACCTTATTAAACTTTTCCTTGTTTGCGTGCAGGATGCTGATTGGAAATCTAGTGCTGGAACAACCAAGGTAGAATACCAGTGCCAAGCTTTAAATAGAAATTATGATACTGTATCTGACTATTTTTCGTTCTCCGTGTCTAACCACTTCCTAATTATAATTTTCCATTTTCTGTATGGAGAATATTGCTGTGCAGAAATTTTATTATACAGTATAAATTTGCAAACTGTACAAATTTATTTTTTGTCACTTTGGGACTTAGTTCAGTAAGTTAATTGACCATTACCAATTCTCTGAACTTTGGTTGTGCTGGCTGAAATCTCACGTGTTTAGCATTGCTAAAATTTGCAGACTAGTTTAGTTTGTCTGGTTAAACAAATAAAGTAAGATTACAGAGTGGTTAGCTTTTGGAACCTGCAGTTTTCCATATTGTGTGTTTACTGGTGGACAGAGTTAACTTATACCGTACATTGTTGTGTTAGGAGTGAATAGTTTTTCCTTTTACTGTTCATCCCATTCATACTCAATTATCTGCTTGAACTTTTGACAGGCTGATGATGAGTTGAAAAAGAAATCACGGCCGTTTCTGGCACAATTTTTCTCACCAATATTGTTGAAGGTAATAGTTCGCATTTCTACGTCTAGTATCTCTGTATCTGAAAACCTTGAAAATTTGGTAGTTCACCTGATTTTTTCGTGCTTTTTGTTCAGGCATTCTCTATTACGTTCTTTGGTGAATGGGGTGACAAGAGTCAGGTACAGACTATCACTGCTACCTTCTTTTAGGCAGATGCACATATATTGTAGTTGACATATCCCCAATTCTGAGTTTGCTCATCGTCTGTTTCAGCTAGCTACAATTGGTTTGGCTGCCGATGAAAACCCATTTGGGGTTGTCCTTGGTGGGATTGTGTACGTGATAAAAGTTCATAGCTTTTTGGTCGGTAGTTTAGCATTACTGTCAAAAACTTTATTGAATCCCACTGATTGCTTTTATCTTGTTTCTGTTTTTCCGCGGTTCCCAATTCAGAGGACAAGCATTGTGTACAACTGCTGCCGTTGTAGGAGGAAAGAGCTTGGCTTCACAGATATCTGAGAGAATGGTATTTGGATACACTAGTTTCGCTATTAGCATGATTCAAAGAATATGTTCCCGCTTTATTTTCCTCGAGGAAGGTTTTTTGGAGTAATAATTTATGATTCCATGGTGCAGGTTGCCCTCTCAGGGGAATTCTATTCATTGTTTTTGGTGTCCAATCCTTCCTCTCAGGTGTCAACTGAAGGGAGAAGCTCTTATAAATTTACCAACGGTTGGTACCTTCTTCGCACATTTGATTTCCAAGTAAATATGGTCATCTCCGAGTTGATGTCTAACTTCCTTGCGCATCGAAGCTTGCGAATATGTACTGTGATAGACTAATTTTGGAGAAACTACTTCAAAGTTTTACGCAGAATCATATCTAACGAAGTGCTTGTTGCATCCAGGAATTACAAAGCTGTAGAAAGCAGAAACCCATGAGCATGGAGAAAGCCTTGCTGCTATATACTTGAAAAGAAGATCTATCGATCCTGAACCACATCTCTTTTGTTGCAGCATGTTTGATTGACCAACTTCGGCCAAGCATATTACTACAGTACTGCCCCATGCCTTTTACAGGGGACCTTAATTTAAACATTTCCCCTTTTGAATTATAGACATTTATGGTGTTTACCTTTTCTATGTGTAGTTTTATTGTTGATACAAACACAGTTACCCTCTTACTGGTGACACTGTTGTCTAGTCTTTCCCTCGATAAGAATAGCTACACTTGATTTTGGTCTCCATGTCACAAACATCACCACTTAATATAGCAGGTTCAAACGATCATGAATTGAATTCTCTACTGGTAAAATGTCCTTATGTCCACAGATGATAATGATACAAGTATTGACAACAGATGCTTCTTACTTGTCCTCTTTTCTTTTATGTAGACATATACATGAACTATTCAAACACAACTAATAGTGACACACTAACATCAAAATTCAAAACAATCAACCCCAGGATCAACATCCACCACCACTTGCAGGTTCGATTGAACTCATAAGCCCGTTCCCTCTCAGCTGCGTGCAATGGTCCTCCGCGTCAGCCTGAGCGCAAATAATCACAACTGCCAAGCCATTGATGTGTGCCTCTTGCATTATGTTGACTGCATTGTCTACCGTCATCCCTGGGATTACCTTCATCAACACTTGAACGACGTATTCCCGTCTGTTGAAATTGTCGTTGTGCAGCATCACCTGATAAGGAGGAGACATTTTCCTCGATTTCCTGAAATGATCAATGATAACGAGTTACTGAAACCGATGTTTGAATTGAACTGCAGTTGATCCAAGCGGCCAGTCTACAAGCAATTCTGAGGATTCTCTTCATTATGTTCCATGCATCCCAGAAACCTAACGATCTTTTCAAGAGTTCATTCAAGTGTCGCCTGTACCCAGGGAACCTAAGGCAACCCGGAAGACCTAATAGTGAGCTAATTACCTCAAGTCAAACTCAGAATCACGCCCAGGCTTGCTTTTCTCTTTGACTGGTCTATCCAATACTCCTCCACCTTTACTCAATGTTGGTGCTGATACTGACATGAGAATCTGACGGTTATTACATCGTCCTCTGCGTAGAGTGTTCTTCTCACCTGTCAACACATTTTCACTTTATCAAACGTTTCGCAGAAGTCATCTAGTACACAATGTTACCAAAGGTTAACAACAAATGGAAGATTCCATTGACCACAAAGGCCGAACAGCACAACTACCTACTAAAACCATTGCAGAACTGAGAAATACGTCACATCAATAAGTTGGTAACTATATGAAGCATGCTTGTAAGGGCCAACAAATCAATGAAAACTAAGCATACACTGAAAGAGAAGTCAACATGATAGGTAGACCTATCCACAACCAAACGTACAATCTACAAACCAGGATGAAACTGAAGCCATTAACTCTGATAAAACAGGATACTAAAGAATTTACAAATAACCATAAGGGAAGTTAAAATCCAAGAAAAAAGAAACTCGTAGAATTCACCCATGATAGTTCTGCATCATATTAACTATGTCCTTCATTGTGTAACCAAATCCGTCAGAGTGGGGAACAATCAGCACCAAAGTCATACAATGCAGATACTATTTGGTTTCAATTGCCAGTAATCTAACAGTATAGACGAGACGACTAATTGTGGATTCCACCAGCAAAGCAAGAAACAACAGAAGTCACTGAGGTAACATTTACACAGAGCTTGGTAATTAATCAGCCTCCAACACCTGAAACTGCATCGTTCTTATGAATCGTCGGGCTAACTAAACAGGAAAAAAAAAAAAACGTATCATCTAAGCAGTAATCATCCGGACAACCCTAATCCAAAAATGAACTCTAGCAATCTTGCTAAACTACATGATAAAAGGCTATGCGATGACAATTCAAAATATCAAGCCAGAACTGCTACAACTTTGCAGCTAACAGACGCACCACCAATCAAGAAAACAAAAACAACTATTTTATATACAGTCGATAACATAGTCAAATAACGAGAAAGGCGGAATCAATCTGGATACGAATCAATCAAACGAAACAACCAAGTGAAGAGAGAGGAGATGATGAAAGGAAGATGAACCTTGGGGGTTGGGATTGAATAAAGGATGAGGGGAGAGAGTGATTCTCCCGCACAACGCAGTCACCATATCTATATCCCCTCCTCTCTTCTTGCTTTCTCTTCCGCCAGAAATGTAAGGTTCAGTCAAGCTGCATAATGATTTTTATATTTTTCCTTTCATTTGATTTTGATTTTGTTAGTAATTTTTTAATCAATTCTGTATTTATTTTGTAAAATATTAATTAATTTTCCTCCCGTATTGTGGTTCATGTATTCCCTTTCTCTGCCTGTTCTACCCTTCAATTGTATCCTCATATTTTATTTTATTTTATTTTATAAGAAAAAAGAAAAAAAAATTAGCGGTTGAGAAATTGGTGGTACAATACAACAAAGAGAATGAGATCATGTCAAGAACAAGAAGAGTGGTAAGCAGACAGCCGTTTAGGTCACCACGTTGTTACCCAAACAAATATCTTCCTAAGTTTCCGAATATAACAAAGAAATGGACCAGACCACAATTCACCTCTTATTAATCATTAGTATTCTTAACATTTGAGGAAGATTATGCATTGATTCTCTCTAATTTGGACGATACGTTCGTCTTACCAATATCCCAGGCTTGCACCGGTGTCTCTTTCATGTTTCTAGGTTGAGGTTTTGCAACTAGGGTTCAATAGCTCCATGGGTTGAGAGACTGTGAGTCTTTGGTATTCAAGGAAAGTTTGAGAGGTTGCACATTTACTTTGGTAGGTGTTAAATTTCACCTAAGAATTTGATCACTTCTATCGGCATCGGATCCACGTCCAACCACCAAGACTCGAAGGAAAAATCTGTCTTTTCCTACCCATCCCACTTAGTCAACTTCGGACTCTTTGCTAGTACCACACGAACTTTCGACGAACGGCGATCCCATCTCGCCACATCCTCAGCCAAGCTGCCATACCGCCTTACAGTCCCCCAATCTCATTCGTCAAAGATCCCCCTCCCACCGACACCCGAGGCCACCTCCAATCTATCAACGGAAGACGTTAGCCAGCCGCCTCGGGAGGAGGCAATGGCAGAACCAGGATTAGTACAAGGGGGGAGCCAAATTGTAAACTGAAAATGGATGCCACCGGCAAAAAATTTTCTTCAGATTTGGATAGTAGTAGAAAAATTTCATGAATCTAATACTACGTAAAACTACACAATAAATTGTTTGATTATAAATTGCTTAGTTAGTAAAAAAGAATTATATGTGTCACCGACAATTTTTTCTTCAAATTTAGATGATTTATGATCACATATTGTAATTATTACATATTATAAGTTGATTCTGAGTAACTATTTTGTAAAATTTAAAACAACATTTCACCGAAATATCGTAGTGGGGGAGCCGAACTTCAAATACCCCGACGCCAAACTCTAAAAAGACCAAATATTACATATAATTTTACACTCGATACCGGGGAGGGGATACCGGGGGGGGCGTTGTGGCTCCCCTAGCTCCGCCATTGGGAGGAGGACTACCGGAGAACCGTCGTGGTTTATGCATAAACGCCGAAGTGGATGTCTACATCATTTTTTTTTGTTATTGTGAGATTGGGGAGAGGGATTAATGTGAGATTGCAAGTCTTTTTTTGGGTTGTTTGTACATGAGATTATTTTGGTGGTTCATGGACAGTGTTAAATAATTATAAGTTATTAATTCTACTAGATAACTAGTTAATAACTTGATAACTCGATTGGTTAACTAGATAACTTGACTGGTTAATTAGTTAACTCGATTGGTTAAGTTAACTCGATTAGACAACTTACTGTCATGTCGTGATTGTTGGAATATTAAAGTTCATCCCATATCCAACTTACTATGCATGGTCATGCATATTTGAGGTAAGAAGTGATTGAAATAAAATCAATCAAGTGGATCATGTGAAGATAGCCTCAAAAAGCTCAACAAAGGAAATTGAAATTAAATAGATATGATTATGCAAATCAAGGATTGAAGACAATCATGAAGGCAATCAAATATTGAAAGAAAAGAAAAGAGGAGCTTTAATTAATATCAAATATTGTATTGGAAGGAAGAAAAGGAAGGAGAATAATTTGCTTGAAAATTACTTTCCTTTGATGAAAATAGAGTGGTTGGAGTTGAAGTGAAGAGCAAGCCAACCTGAAGATTATAAATACCCATAGTCTTAGGCTTAGAGATTTACACCTTTGAGCTCCATATCTTCTTTCTTTAAAATTCTAAAGTGTCCTTTGTAATCGTGTGGTGTACACGAGGTAGCTCGATATCTTGGTTAGGAAGTGTATTGAGGAACATATCGGATAGTGGTACGGGTTTCTCCGGAGTTGGAGGTTACGCTTAGTTAGAGTCTACTTATAAGCGGGTCTAGGTAATTCTACCTAGGAAGGTTGGTTCTCGAAGGTTGGATTGTACCTTCGAGGTCTCAATCGTACTCTGGTCTAAGTTATTTTAATAACATCGTCTCCCGAGCTATATCTCGGGACGTGGATGTAGATCTGCACATCGCAATCGAACCACATAAAAAAAATATCATGTGTCATTCTCTTGCCCTTAACTCTTTACATTTATCTGTGTGGTGTTGAGATTGCTCAACTTGAATTTTCGCATTTGTTTGTATATTACTAAAAAATTGACCCCCCTTCGAGTGTCAATTGGTATCAGAGCGGTCAACTTCGTTGGACTTCACAGTCGCCGGAGAATCGATCCAAGAAGCACGCTAAAGCAAACTCCTCAAGAACATACTCAAGATGTCAAGAGGAAATTACAAGGAAGGATCATCATACAATCGTCCACCTCTGTTCGATGGATCCAACTACCATTTTGGAAGAACAAAATGACCGTCTACTTTGAAGGAATTGAGCTCGACCTATGGGAGTCGAGAATGGCTTTCCTGAAGTCCAAACTGATCGAACAAAGTGGACCAACGAAAAAAGGAGGTGTTAACTTTTTTGGTACTTTATGTTTGGGCAGATTTCATTTTGGTACACAGCGTTTCAAAAATTTCATTTCAGTCATTATCGTTTCATAAAATTCCAAAACAGTATTTCCATCCAATTTCGTCCAAATTTTATGTTAAGTGCTGACGTGGCAGCTAAGTCACACATCCTAGTCAGATAAAATATTAATAAAATAATAATTTCATCAATTTAATATTAAATTTTTATTTTTTATTAATATAATTACCTTTTTAATGAAAAATAAAAAATATTTTTTCCAATTTTTTTTCCTCTCCCCCTCTTCTTTCTCCTCCCACCTCGAAAATACATATATATCAAAACGTTTCACGGTTTCAGTACTACTTCTTGTTTGTAGATCTGAGTTTTTTAGTACTTTTTCCAGCTCCAACCCTTCTACCTCCTTCTTTTTATCCTCTGCTTCCTTCTTCCTCCGTCTTTCCTCTTTCTCTTCTCTCCTATTCTTCCTCCTACTTCCTCCCTTCACCACTATGCTTTCTCTTACGTCCTCCTTTTGCCTCTCCCCTCTCCATCCTTCCCTCTGTTTCCACCTCTCCTTCCTCCTCTCTTCTCCCTTCCCCCATCCTACTAAAAAGCTCAGATCTAAGTTTCTAAGGAGGAGGGGAGAGGAGGGAGGACATAGAAAGGAAGACAAAGGAAAGTAGGAAGAGAGGAGTGGCAGAGGGAGGAGGTATAAGGAACATTCAGAGGAGAGGCAAATGAAGAAAGTAGGAGGAAACATAGGGGAGACGAAAGACAGGAAGCAAAGGGGAGAAGAAGGAGGGTCGAATGTGAAAAAATACAAAAAAACTTAAATCTACAAACAAAAAATACTAAAAAACTCAGATCTGTAAACAAAAAGTACCCAAATGAAAAAGTGGCGAAATGTGTAGTACTTAAACCCTGAAACTTTTAGATATATATGTATTTTTAGGTGGGAGGAGAGAGAAGATAGAGAAAAAAAATTGGGCAAAAAATATTTGTTATATTTTTTAATTAAAACATTAATTATTTTAATAAAAAGGTAATTATTAATTTAAAATAATAAAATTATTTTTTTTGCTGACTGGGATGTGTGACTCAGCTGCCACGTCATCACTTAACAGAAAAATTGGACGGAATTGGACGGAATTGGACGAACATACCATTTTGAAATTTTCTGAAACGATAATGACTGAAATGAAATTTTTGAAACGATGTGTACCAAAATGAGATTTCTTCCAAACGTTAGGTACCAATAAAGTTAACACCTCACGAAAAAAGGCAGCATCAAGATTACTACCACTCAAGATGCAAAGCTCCCCCTAAGTCCATGATGTCTCAAAGATAACCTTCTGGATCTTCATGAGAGTCGTATTCTTCATATTCCTCAACACTTGTACCATAAGAGGTGCTTCGAGCTTTCTTGACACCACTTGTCTCTGCAAAAACTTCCTCATCTTCTTCATTTGGGTCTTTCGAGTCATCAATCATGGTGGTTTTTCCTTTATTGCTTGCTTCAGGATCAGAATCCTTGTCGGCGAGATTGAGTGAAAAGGAGTGGAGAAAAGTTCTCTTTCGAGCACTCGACCTTGTCCTTGGACGACATTTTGTGATCTTTTATTTCAGGATCGCAAATTTATGTTTTTGGACTTTGTCACTTTCAAACTGGTTGGGGCCTCAAACTTCTTTCGCTCCGCTGCAATGCAACTGTCGACTTCAATGGGGTCCACATGTAACACTAGATAGTACACACATGTGACACTGGAAGACTGAACGGTCAGGATCTCACCATTGGGGAATACGAAACATTGCAGTTCTGCATCGTATGAGTAAAGAGGAATAAGACAATTCCTTGTTAATGAGCTCCACCTGAACGTCTAGGCCCCGTCTATGAATCCTATGCCTCCTAGAATGATTCAAGTTGATTCCATTAATGTTCGAGGTTGGTCGAGACGAATATGGCAAATATGATTCGTTTATGAACATAACATTACCATTGGTTGCTCAAAATAGACGTTTGAGTAGAGACGATTAGGTATCTCTTTCCCTTTCTAGGGCTTCATTGGTGAGTTTGGGTGGGTTTTTGCTCTTTCAAGAATAGTGAAATTAAAACCGAGTAGTGAGTATCCATCAGTATACCCAAACAGATAGTAACTATCAATGTTGTTAGGACCAAACCGGACACTGAATCGAAATTGTCAGAGGTTCAATCAAGGGTCAAAGATTCAACCTGGATCAGACCGTAAAAACTGCTTCAAAGAACCGTTCATACTATTAAATATAAATTATTATAAGTTAGTTATCGACATGTAATTATTTACCTTTTGGAGTAGCCAAATACAGTTAACATTACTATATACACTACAAAAATTTAGCTGTTTAGCGTCGGTCAGAGACGCAGCATAGCGTCGGTCACTGACCGACGCTAAAGGTTTTGGCGTCGCTCAGACAAAGCGACGCCAATTCCTCCGACGCTAAAATTTAGCGTCGCTCATACACCAAGCGACGCTAAATCCGGTTACTGAACGACGCTAAATCCTTGACCGAATCGGTCGCTGACGAACCCAATTTTTTATTTTCTGTTTTCATTTTTTATATTCCTTTTTATTTTCTTTTTATCACAAATTAGTCACTGCATTTTTTAATGTCCAATTAGGTCATTTAGATTTGTTAGGTCACCATTTTGGTCAAATATATTTTTAGGTCACCATTTAGGTTATGTCACCTAGATCTAGATCGCGAACTGTTGATCGGAGTGACGGTGGCGGCCGCGGCGGCAGATGACTGGAGATGCCAGATGACTGGAGGAGGCTGGCTGGGGAGAAGAAAAGGAAGAAAAGAGGAGAAGAAGAGGAAGAGGGAAGAGGAAGAAGAGGTGGATCTGGATATTTGGAGAAGGAGCAGAGGAAGAGGAAGAAGAAGCTCTGGCTGGTTGGAAGAGAAGGGGCTCCGGCGGCTTGCTGAAGAGAGAGGAGAAGAAAAAGAAGAGAAGAGGAGAAGAAGAGGAAGAGGGAAGAAGAAGAAGTTGAGAGAGTTTCAGGAGAGAGGAGAGGGTTGAGAGAAGTTAGGGTTAGGGTGGTGGTGGCTGAGAGAGGAACTGAAGGTCCAGCGGGGTTTAAATAGGTCCGGACTTTAGCGTCGGTCGATGACCGACGCTAAATCATGTTGGCAAGCGACGCTAAATCTGGTTTTGGGCAAGAACTCCGTTTCTGACCCAAAACCTGATTTAGCGTCGGTTTTGGTCAGAATTTAGCGTCGGTCGCTTGTCGACCGACGCTAAACCCTTGGTCAAACGCGAGTCAAGGGTTTAGCGTCGGTTTTTGGTCGACCGACGCTAAACCCTTCCCCTTCAAGCGACGCTAAACCCCCTTTTTTTGTAGTGATAAACTCTTTTAGCGTTAATCATAGCCTCTCTTATTCTCACCAGCCGCCACTCTCTCTTTAACCTCTTCAATTCCTTTTTTTAGCCTTCCTATACAATCACTTTTTCTACTTCTGTCTTCCAATCACTTTATCTTCATCATCCTCTTCTTCTCGCTTCGTTTGGAATGGTATCTTCTCCAGAAACTGATTACAATCGGTGAAACTTCTTATTTGAAATGGGTATGATAAAACTTGAAGCTAAATTCTGTCTATATTAACTGATATCAACACTCTATAATATGCATTTATATTTTTTTCTTTATGCCACGTATGCTAAAACCCACACTTCCACTTCTCCCCACATTCTTCTCATTTCAGCCAATCAGAGGCATTCTCACCAATTAATTTTTTTTATTTTTTTCATTAATTTTTTAATATTAATTCCCACTTTCTTTATAACCCCTCATCATGGAGAAAAAACTAAAAAGTATTCTGAAAAATAGTCCAACTCCTTTTCATGATTAAAATGAAAAATAAAAATAACTCCTCTTCTAATCTTCTTCGTATTAAAAAATGTATATGATTTGTTTTACAGTTTTAGTTAGGGCTGGGAATCGGCCAGTTCGGTCAAAAACTGATAAAAATCGGTTAACCAATGGTTAACCGCCTCTAAGAATGCTTTGATCGATTAGCCGACCGATTTTTTATGTTGTTTTTTTGGCCGAATTCGGTCAAACCGAAAGTTGACCGAGATTTCTGCCCACTTGGCCGACCGAAAATTTGACCGAACCAATTTTGGCCGCCTGACCGAAATTCGACCGATTTTGGCCGACTGACCAAAATTCGATCGATTTTAACCGACTGGCCAAAATTGACCGATTTTGACCGACTATTATGTAAAAAAAATTGCAGCATAACCTAAAAAAAGTTGTGTACTGAAGCTCATGAGCTAATACTGGAGCTCAACAGCAGATCATTAAGTGCACTTTTGTTAGCAATCAACACTTTGATAACAACAATCAAGAGTAGGGGGATTAGAATAACAGTTTGATACATCAGAATAGCAAGTCAACAAATACCAATCCCAATCAGCTCATACACAAGCAGCTGCTGAATACACAAGCAGCATAACACCAAGCTAAATAACACCAAGCTAAAGACACAAGCACCATAACACCAAGCTAAATACACAAGCACCATAACACTAAGCTAAATACACAAGCAGCTCATACACAAGTAGCTAAGTATTCCATAACACCAAGCTAATACACAAGCACCAAGTATTCCAACTTTCCTCTTCACCTATCAGTTAACAGTCCACGCCAAAATTGTCAAATCTGTCCTTGCCAAAATTGTCAAAGGCATTCTGCAGTCTTGAAATCTTTAGCAAAATCAACATCTAAACCATCCCCATTAGCATTAACACCACCATTATCATCACCTTCAAGCCCACCAAGTCCCAAACTTTCAACCATCTGATCCTCTTCTCTACTACCTCATATTATCAATGTAATTATGCTGAACGAGCCTCTCCATCAACATAACAAAAGCAGTTCAGCTAAAGGTTCAGAAGAAACATTATCTGACATTTGGCAGTACCTCACATACCTCCTCAGAATACTCATCAAGAATACGAGGCTTGAGCTTCATGTGCTTGTACAATGTTCCAACAATGACACATTCCTTGCCTTTTTCGAGACTCAAAACTGTACAAACTGGAAACAAAACAAGGTCGAAACCATTCAACAAGTAGAATCTTCACCCAATTCCAAACCCTAACAAATTACTACCTCAGTGAAGATTCAACAATGCAGAGCATTGTATCATCTACATTCTTCATACCACACAACACACTGAAACAAGACATTAAACTTCAGAAAAAGATTCTCCAAAACTTTCAGAACCAAAAGCCAAGAAACAAAGCAAACAGCTACTGAGCTAATCAATCAATTCTGAAATCAGGCAAAGAGAAATCGAAACGTAAGTGAAAGTATACCAGGGGTTTGAGGCTTACAGTCCGCCGTCACACTCGCTGGAGAAGCCGTCGGATCGACGGCGAGCTGAAGTCGCGGCGGCTGGCGAATGGCAATGGCGATGGCTGGATTCGTTGAGGGAAGGAATAGGTCACTAGTCAAAGAGGAATTTGAGAGGAGGAATGAAAGGGAATGGAAGAGGAGAAGTGGCTTACCGTCCGCCGTCACACGCGCTGGAGGAGAAGCCGTCGGATCGACGGCGAGCTGAAGTCGCGATGGCCGCGAGAGGCGAGAGAGAGCCAAGATAGAGCAGAATGCAGAATGAAGAAGATGACCTAATTTTTTTATCTTTCTTTGTCTGAAGAGAAAAGCCTAAAATCGGTCTAAGTTCGGTCAAAATCGGTCACGCGGTTAACCCCCGGTTAACCGTCATTTTAACCGCTGACTGATTATTTATGGAACCTTTGACCGCAGACCGACCGAAATTATTATCGGTTAACCGAAATCGGTCGGTTAATTATTTTTCACAATTAACCTTAACCTATTTCCCAGCCCTAGTTTTAGTGTAGGAAAATAACTAATGAAGGAATTTATTTTATTTTATTTTCTATTTTTATTTCAATATTCATACTCTTTATTAAGATAAAAAAAAAAGTTCATGTAAGACGTGAGAACAGGGTTCTACTAAGGTTCATCTAAATTTGAGAATCGATTTTCACTAACAATGTTCTTGATATATTAAAGTCCATGTATGAGAGAATGATATAATTTCATATAAGATATGAGAACCGGGTTCTACTAAGGTTCATATAAATTTGAGAATTGATTTATATTGACAATATTTTTTTCTATTAAAACCCATGTATGAGAGAATGATATAATTTCATATAAGGTATGAGAACCGGGTTCTACTAAGGTTCATATAAATTTGTGAACCAATTTTTACTAACAATTTTCATGATCTATTAAAATCCATGTATGAGAGAATTATATAATTTCATATATGGTATGAGAGCCATGTTAAACTTCATGATCCCATTTATCATAATTCATAAATTTTTTATCAATATGGTCTCCTTATACTATGGAAATATTGATTACTATGATTTCTTAAATATATTTTAACTCAATAATAAAAAAAAAATACGAAAACTGGATTCTACTAAGGCTCATATGAGTTCCCGAAACCGTTGGTTCATTAAAATGAAAAATGAAAAAAAAATCTTTAATCAAATCTTTCTATTTTTCCTATGAGAATGTACACTAATAACAAATAAAAAGAGTGTGAGAATCGGGTTCTACTAAAGTTCATATGAATTCTCACAACCATGTAAGGACATGATATAATTTCATATAAGGTATGAGAACCGGGTTAAAATTCATAATCCCATTTATCATAATTCATAGTTTTTTTATCATTATGTCTCTATTATTACTGAAAAGATATTGATTATTATGATTTCTTAATAGAGTTCAAGTCAATGATAAAAAAAGATTATGAAAACCATGTTCTACTAAGGTTTATATAAGTTCTCGAAAACGCCGGTTCATTAAAATGAAATTTCAGGGAAAAAAAAAATTAAGATAATAAATATGAGAACCGGGACCAATAACAAATAAAAGAGTATGAGAATCGTGTTCTACTAAGGTTCATATGAGTTCTCCAAATCGTGAAAGGACATGATATAATTTTATTAAGATTCACATGATTTATAAAATTGATCAATGACATGTATGATGTGCCTTTATGAGTATGTATAGGCATGCACTTCACCTTTACACACAATATGCAATCATACACATCTAAACATGCATACAAGTTACAATTGATACTAACCTTCATACAATATTTTTAAACTGACATTCTGACGAGGACTAAAATTTTACCCCGCCATTAACAGATCTACATAATCTTAACGATTAAATATTTTTATAGTAAACTATTTAAACACATTAAATAAATTTATATTGAAACCGGCTAACAGGCCAGTTAGAAATAAGACATAAAGAGTTAAAAAAATTAGTTTGATATCAACCGGCCAACAGGCCGGTGATTAATCTAGTATGTAAGATGTGGTAAACATCGAGGTGTTAACTTTATTGGTACCTAACGTTTGGAAGAAATCTCATTTTGGTACATATCGTTTCAAAAATTTCATTTCAGTCATTATCGTTTCAGAAAATCTCGAAGTGGTATTTCCGTCCAATTCCGTCCAATTTTTATGTTAAGTGCTGACGTGGCAGTTGAGTCACACATCCCAGTCAGCAAAAATAATAATAAATAATAATTTTATTATTTTAAATTAATAATTACCTTTTTTTATTAAAATAATTAATGTTTCGCCACTTTTTCATTTTGGTATTTTTTGTTTACTGATCTAAGTTTTTTGGTACTTTTTATTTGTAGATTTAATTTTTTTTTGTATTTTTTCACCTTCGACCCTCCTTCTTCTTCCCTCCCTCCCTCTTCCTCCCTTGTCCCCTTTGCTTCCTCCTCCATCCGCCTCTCTTCTCTTCCGTCTCCCCTATGCTTCCTCCTACTTTGTTCATTTGCCTCTCCTCTGAATGTTCCTTATACCTCCCCCCTCTATCACTCCTCTCTTCCTACTTTCCTCTGTCTCCCCCCTCTCTTCCTCCTCCCCCCTCCTCCTTAGAAACTTAGATCTGAGCTTTTTTAGGAGGATGGGGAAGGGAGAAGAGAGGAGGAAGGAGAGGTGGAAATGGAGGGAAGGATGAAGAGGGGAGAGGCAAAAGGAGGAGGTACGAGAAAGCAGAGTGGTGAAGGGAGGAAGTATAGGGGAGAAGAGAGAAAGAGGAGAGACAGAGGAAGGAGGAAGCAGAGGAGGAAAAGAAGGAGGGTAAGAGGGTTGGAGGTGGAAAAAGTACTAAAAAACTCAGATCTACAAACAAGAAGTATCAAAATGAAAAAAGTGGTGAAACATTTAATACTGAAACCGTGAAACGTTTTGATATATATGTATTTTCGAGGTGGGAGGAGAGAGAGAAGAGGGGGAGAGGAAAAAAAATTGGAAAATATATTTTATATTTTCATTAAAAAGGTAATTATATTAATAAAAATCAAATTTTAATATTAAATTAATGAAATTATTATTTTATTAATATTTTAGCTGACTAGGATGTGTGACTCACGTCAGCACTTAACAGAAAATTTGGATGGAAATACTGTTTTAAAATTTTCTGAAACGATAATGAATGAAATGAAATTTATGAAACGTTGTGTACCGAAATGAAATCTGCCCAAACATAAAGTACCAAAAAAGTTAACATCTCGGTAAACATCAAAGCAATGAAGGTTGAAAAGAGATAGTTTTGATGAACACGAAAAACACACTGGTTGGTTGCTACTTTTGCTCGGCGAGGCCTAGAAGAGGAGATATGATTGTACATGGACCCGAAAAAACCGTGATTTCCAGTCCGAACCATTTTTCTGGGTTTTCCGGTTTGACCAAGAAAAATCAGGACAACAGTAACATTTTAACCCCGAATTGGACCGATATGTGTGCCGATTTCCAGTTTTACTGGTCGGGCCGATACAATTTTGACAACACTGGTAACTATTATCAACGTGTATCAGCTAAAAACCTCCCCACAGCCTGACCGAATGTTGGAAATAAAATCATCATAAATACAAGTGGAAAATTGTAGGTACCCTCTAGTCACACCCTACATTGTCCGGCTGTCTGCCCTAACTACGTCATTGGTGATTCACTACCACATTGCATGGGACGTTCTATGGTGCTGAGGAGGGGTTTCAGCACCACCCCTATAAGGGTGTTGAAGCCCTTCATAGTCATTGGATCAAATCCAATGGTGGGGAGGAAAAATAAGGGGTCCGGCTCATTAAGGGTATTTTTGACAATTCAGACATACGCCAGCCCATCTTGATGTAGACGTGTGGATGTGACTGATGTGTGTACAGCTATATAAACCCCCATCAGCCCTCATAAATGCCAAATTTGAATACCCCCCTCTCTCTCTCTTGCCTTTTCCCTTCTCTTTCCTCTTATTTCGCAGACACACGTCTGGATTCCCCTTCTCTCTCCACTTATTTCGCAGACACACGTCTGGATTCTCTTTCTCTCTCCTCTTATTTCGCAGACACACGTCTGGATTCCCCTTCTCTCTCCTCTTATTTCGTAGAGAGACGTCTGGATTCGAAGGATTAATACAGAGAATGCAGACATACGAAGTCGATAATCCAGACGCAGCAGCAAGTATGGATCTGATTTGCTCCCGTGCATCCCTTTGGTTATTGTGTTATATATAAATCGCGTACAATAGCTGTATATGTAACACCCCAATTTTATGAAATGTAAAACGACAACGTGTCCCAGGACAGACGATGACTCAAAGGTTAAAAAAAAACAACCTTAACCAACTCCTTTCAAACCAACCATAAAACTAGGGTATTAACCGTCAAAACATTTACAGCGGGATTGGGCCCAACGACTTGAGAGCAATCCTCCAAGTCGCCATTACACCGTCTCATGATCCACTACTCCGGCACGCCTTAAGAAACTCTGGTGGTCCGTTGCTTGTCCAGAAAATTCCTGCAAAACTGGTGGGTGGCTCGGGGTCAGTCCGTTATCATGATTATTCCGTATAAACAGGAATAAACACATTTAAAAAAATTAACAACGCAAACCAGTAATTCCATAATCATCCTCCCGTAACGGAGATTATCGTAACCGTTTATCAAATGACCTGTCACAAGGAATATTAATCCAACATTCCAATCATGACCTATATGTGAAACATTAACACACATAATCTCAAGTCAATAAGACATCCTATGAACTATTCTAATAGTACTACACAATATCGAGATCAAACTCGAACAACTTTCACCAATCAACAGGGCGTCCCCTCTTCCCGCCTAGCTAACCTCTACGCCATCATCGATAAGGCTTACTTCTGAGCCTGTAATAGGGACTTCACCAGAGTCGTTATTCTTCCCGACTACCATGAATCGATTGGGGCTATCAATACCCAACTTTCATCATCCGGCCGAGGCTAATTCCACCCAACTCTTATCATCCGGTTGGGGCTATCCGTACCCATCTACCGTGAATCGATTGGGGCTAACAATACCTAACTCCCATCACCCGGTAGGAACCCGTATCCATCGATGTTCTCGGCGGAGGACTAGCTAGCGAGGCTTTACTTTCCACCTGTATACAGTAGGTGCCAAACATCATCAGATAACATCACAGTTTAACCATAACCGAATCAAACACTATTAGGTATAAAACCAATGGTTCTGGTAAGATAGAACTTTCCGTAGAAACGACACCTTGTTGTCAAAACCAAGACTTTCCGTCTTAATTTCCAGGTAAGTAGGGGAGTCAGTCGGACTACTTAAGTCCCTCTAACCTTAGACATCATAACTTTATAAACCGGAATTAATGAGGATCCGCGTCACTCATTACTCTGAATAATCTAACCTATCGGGAAAACCAACTCAGATGGGTTAGTACTCGGTTAGCAGTAAATCACCACGAAAACTATAAGGGCCTTAATTTAAGCATGCAGGAGTCCAAAATAAGGCCCGAGTACCTCACTCGTTGATCCGGTTCCCGTCAAACGATTAATTCGGAATTATCACAATACTTGGTTAGTGACAAAGTTTAACCAAATAGCTATTTAAATTGAGGAATTAATTAATCCAAGGAATTTACCCCCTTAAACCAACCCACCTATAAATCGAGTTGGTTGACTTGGAAATCAGTTCCGTAGCTTGAATCAGATGGAAATAAGGAGTTAGCGAACCGTTGTAACTCCCGCGCCAAATTGTACTAACTGAAAAGTTAGTTGGGCCAAATCTGTCACCATTTAGAGTTTAGGATTAAACTAAGAGAATAGAATATCTGAGGGGCCAAACTGTCAAAGACTAATAGGCTTGGACCACGATAGTAATTAAATTAAATTGGAGGACTGACTGTCACCTATAGAATTTGGGTGACCAAAATGCAACTCTGCCATCATCTTCTCCAATTTGCAGGAGACTACACCCTCCTTTTGGTAAAACTCCGGTGAAGCTCGGATTCCACTAATTCTTGCACGAAACTACCTTTTGAAGGTTGGAAAAGATTTCCATGCTTAAGACGATGTCGGGTTTGTATTTTCCAAGGGTTGGGCATGCTTGGAATGCTCCGCCGCAACTCTCGTCGGAGCTACGACGGTGAGGTTTCGTGACTCAAAGTCGAAGGCTTGTTGGCTTTTATAGCCGACTCAGAAGCCTCTCGATGCCCTCTGGAGTACCCCAAAAGTCAAGGTCACGAAAAGGAAAGGAGTGAAAGGTCGTTTATTTGTGAGGTATCTTCGTTTTGGCGATATTCAGGCCAATAATGGAGCTGGAGGGGTCGGAATTCACGTGGTGATGATTTACAATCATCAAAACCTGACAAACATCAATAATGTGGAGGATTGGGCCCTCACCGGAACTATAGAGGAAAACAAAGATGCGACGGCGGCCTTGGTTCATGGAAGATGATGCTGACCTAGTGGTGACGTCACTATGATGTCATCATCTATCAAAACTACGTCATTTTGAAGAAAGACTGAAAACTAATAAAAATAAAGGATTTTCTGGAGCAGCGACTTGAACTTGTGACCTTTAGGTTGTTGGTTTAGTTCCTCAACCAACTTGGCCAAGTAGAATTCTTGACTTCCATGTAACCGTGTTCCATTAACCCTTACCCGCCTTCCTTTGGAATCCGACTTAACCAAATTATAAAACCATTTGATTAACGAGGACTACCGCATTGAACACCTCACGCTATACCGTGGTTAAATAAATTCGGGCATAGATGACCAAAATTTTAACGGGAAGGTTGTGCGTCCAATCCGAGTCGTACCCAGGTCCGCAAGAGTCGAGTCGGTCGCTTAACCTCTCGCTCCGCCTTCCATGAGTGAACTTAACTTGCCTCGAAATCATTTAAACGTCAATTTGCGGTCATTTCTCAAACGTATGGAATAAAATTAAAAAAAAAATTCTGGTTCAGAGATTCGGGGTGTAACATTTCTCCCCTCCTTGAAAAGATTTCGTCCTCGAAATCATATGACAGTTAACTTTAACGGTGCCAAACCGGAGCAAGTCACAAACGTGAGAGAACTTAATTTTTCATTCGAGAAAACTAAAAGGAAGGTAAGCCAGAAACAAGATCACTAAACAGATGATGATCGCCATTTTCTCGAATGCTTCCACAGGTCCATCGAAGACGCCTCCACGATAACCTATACATACAAAGTAAAAGAAAGAGATGATGAGAAGGAGGCATCCTGTCCCGAGGATGATAGCCTTCTTCATGGCGTAGTCCTCTTCGTAAACCCTTTCCATTCTTGAAGCGACTGCGATGGAGGACTTCAAGATTCCCACCGGTGATTCGGCTGTCGAGAGAAAGAAGAGAAGAGAGGGGGGTTCTTAAAGAGAAGGGGAAGGGGAGGTGCCATCATTGAGCCTCGCCCACTTGCGATTGTCGGTAAGTATGGTTAAACAGACGCGAATTACGAGATCGTCATTTTAAATTCACTAGTTAAAGAATCGATACAAATTATTGGCATCTCTTGGTTCATCTGCCATCCAAGGGATTCTGAGAAGCAGAATTCTCACCAGCTAGCCAGTGATTAAAGAACGTATGCCCCGTCTGAGACAATACATTCTTATGTCCCAGGCAAAAACCACAAGAAAGAGAATAAGGTTACAACATGAATTTGAAGAAATACTAAGGCATGCGGGATGGGACTTCTGTTCGACTCCGCCGAACTGGTCCTTCCGGAGGATTTTCTTGACGCCTTCGTCGGTTTATGTGTTTGCATAATTTTAGGATGAAGGTGATAGCCACGAAGAGAAGAATGACTATCAGAAGGATGAAATTTATCCCACTCAAGGTTTCCGTTTCATCAGAGCAAGTCATTTTTCTTTAGAGAATGACTTAGAAGGAGGGCGTCAATTTAAAGAAGAAGAAGTTACGGTTAGCTTGCCCAAGAAGCCGCCGTTCGGACTCGAAAGTCAAAATAAAAAAGAACGACATGACAACACAGGTTCAGGCTTTAATGGAGCCTCAAAAGTAGAGCTGATGCGGTGGACGATTCTCAGCCGTTCACGTGTTTTCGCAGAAAGTGAGAGATTTACGTAGATCTTGTGTCGGAGATTAACGTTTCCTTCACTTGGGTATTTAACCCAGATGAAGCTCGGTTCCAAGTGTCACTCGCATGGTGCTCTGAGGGGATTCTGTCAATACTTACGGGAGGTTCGAATGGATGTTTTTGGTGAAGGAAGGAAAAATGCAGGAGCGACTCCATTCCTCAACCTTTTTCCCACCGCTGAGAGTCTGCCAGTCCCTCCTGGTAATCCTTACTTGACCGATTTTTGTCCCTTTTGCCATTCTATTAAAATGGAATGAACACTAGATAGCAGCTACCCTAATCACATGACTCCGAATGAAAACTCCTTCATTTCTCTAGATCGTAGGTTTAACCAACTCGTTTCCTTTGGAAGGGGTTCCAAGGTAAAGTCCAAAGGGAAGGGTTCCGTCAGGTTGGGTCCCTTGATCATACCGGACGTGTTACTGATCTCTAACATTGCCGGTAGTTTCATCAGCATGAGCCAGCTTATGGAACTGAATATTTCCTTTCATTTTAAGGGAGGATGGTGTGCAATTTTTGATCATTTCGGAAACCCTTTCCTCTCTGTACCAAAAGTAGGCAGGTGCTTTCCGCTTAACATGGCTCATGTTGCGCAGACAGGAGTTGCCATCAGGGGAAGACCAGACCAAGCGGGAACACTCAAGATTTGTTGTGGAAAGAAACGATTTAGGGACGGGATTCAAGAAACGGCAAGTAAGATACTGGAGGCTGACAAGGGAAAGAAGCGAGAGCGTCCGATCGAGTTCGTGGATCTTTCAGGGAGTTAGTTAAAAAAAACGCGACCCGAATAGTCATTTTGTACTACCAGTTCATGTACCCAGTTCATTCTTAATAATAATAACTTTCTACTTCTCTTCCACCTTTAGACATTCAAACCAGTTATTCCCAAAAAAACTAACTCAAAACGCAAGATCACAACTTAAAACATGAGTTACCACAACAACAGTTAGTGCAAAATTAAAGTGGTCTACTCATCATGCAAGTTCTTGCAATCGAGTTCCCGACTCAACTGTCTCTTACATCAGCTTCCAGATAACAAAAATTTGACCACATAGGATGATCAAGGCAAAGATTACAAATCCCACGTCACGCACACTACCATCCTCTCGATAGCACATTCCCGAAATTGAGAGAGTTTACTAAACAAGGGAGGGAAAGCGAAAGAGATGGTGATGATGGTCAAGTTTTCGAAACCCGGTTTTTATGGGAGCCAAATTCGAGAGGGAGTGGTCACTATAATGGTGACACCACTCATTTCATGTCGGCACGCATGGACAAAGAAAAGGGGTCCAATAAGTCAAATGCTAAGAGGATAGGGTTCGTCCCTTTAAATAGATGGTATCGAAACGCTTTGGATAACAGAGTAGAGGTCGGAAAAAAATACCTCATTCATCGCTTTTATATCAAAGAAATGGCTACGATTCCCATTTGCCAGTGCGGGGAAGCCACGATTATAACAACATCCTGGACGGAAGAAAATCTAGGGCGAAGGTTCTTTAGCTGCAAAAGACGTCGCTCGGTAAGTCAAAAGCGCTTTATCAGTTTCAACTATCATTTAAAACTAACCAGAGAGAAACTCATCTATCCCCTTGGTTTATGGTAGAGGATGAACAACTGTTGTAGTTACTTTGCATGGTTAGATCCCCCCGATGCAACATCAAGCCAAGGTCGTTATCAACGGCCTATTACGGAAGTTAAACATCTATGAGCGTACCTTCGGAAGTGAAAGACAGGCAATTTCAGGGGAGACTATTCCCGATACTGCTGCATCATCTGCATCTTCCGTCCAAAACACAGCTAATAGAGGTTTCCGTAATAGAAACATAGAAGTTACCTACAAAACTTCCTTAGCGGTCCTTGTCGTTGTTTGTGTAATTGTCGGAACCCTTATCGTTCGCGTGATAAGCAAATAAATTCTTGCTTTTATCCTGTCACATCTATATTAGCCACACCCACCATTTGTCATAACAATGAATTATTTCAACCACGTTAGTTATAGAACCCAAGAACGTCTCACCGTGGAGGTTTCCGTGCCAGTGCCGTGATGCAGGGATATGAGACCGGTGCCTGTGAAAAACTTTTCACTTTCAAACCTTGGTTAAAATCCGTTAAAACTTAATACCCCTTTTCCCTTTAAAATCACCAGAACAACTCCCGCACCAGATCGATCTTCCAGTGTTTCCTGGTAACCCTTGAAACAGGAGGAAGCTGGCTCTGATACCAAAATGTAACACCCCAATTTTATGAAATGTAAAACGACAACGTGTCCCGGGACAGACGATGACTCAAAGGTTAAAAAAAATACAACTTTGACCAACTCCTTTCAAACCAACCATAAAACTAGGGTATTAACCATCAAAACATTTACAGCAGGATTGGGCCCAACGACTTGAGAGCAATCCTCCAAGTCGCCATTACACCGTCTCATGATCCACTGCTCCGGCATGCCTTAAGAAACTCCGGTGGTCCGTTGCTTGTCCAGGAAATTCCTGCAAAACTGGTGGGTGGCTCGGGGTCAGTCCGTTATCATGATTAATTCGTATAAACAGGAATAAAACACATTTAATGGAATTAACAACGCAAACCAGTAATTCCATAATCATCCTCCCGTAACGGAGATTACCGTTACCGTTTATCAAATGACCTGTCACAAGGAATATTAATCCAACATTCCAATCATGACCTATATGTGAAACATTAACACACATAATCTCAAGTCAATAAGACATCCCATGAACTATTCTAATAGTACCACACAATATCGAGATCAAACTCGAACAACTTTCACCAATCAACAGGGCGTCCCCTCTTCCCGCCTAGCTAACCTCTACGCCATCATCGATAAGGCTTACTTCTGAGCCTGTAATAGGGACTTCACAAGAGTCGATATTCTTCCCGACTACCATGAATCGATTGGGGCTATCAATACCCAAATCCCATCATTCGGTCGAGGCTAATTCCACCCAACTCTTATCATCCGGTTGGGGCTATCCGTACCCATCTACCGTGAATCGATTGGGGCTAACAATACCCAACTCCCATCACCCGGTAGGAACCCGTATCCATCAATGTTCCCGGCGAAGGACTAGCTAGCGAGGCTTTACTTTCCACCTGTATACAGTAGGTGTCAAACATCATCAGATAACATCACGGTTTAACCATAACCGAATCAAACACTATTAGGTATAAAACCAATGGTTCCGGAAAAATAGAACTTTCCGTAGAAACAACACCTTGTTGTCAAAACCAAGACTTGCCGTCTTAATTTCCAGGTAAGTAGGGGAGTCACTCGGGCTACTTAAGTCCCTCTAACCTTAGGCATCATAACTTTATAAACCGGAATTAATGAGGATCCGCGTCACTCATTACTCTGAATAATCTAACCTATCGGGAAAACCAACTCAGATGGGTTAGTACTCGGTTAGCAGTAAATCACCACGAAAACTATAAGGACCTTAATTTAAGCATGCACGAGTCCAAAATAAGGCCCGAGTACCTCACTCGTTGATCTGGTTCCCGTCAAACGATTAGTTCGGAATTATCACAATACTTGGTTAGTGAGAAAGTTTAACCTAATAGCTATTTAAATTGAGAAATTAATTAATCCAAGGAATTTACCCCCTTAAACCAACCCACCTATAAATCGAGTCGGTTGACTTGGAAATCAGTTCCGTAGCTTGAATCGGATGGAAATAAGGAGTTAACGAACCGTCGTAACTCCCGGGCCAAATTGTACTAACTGAAAAGTTAGTTGGGCCAAATCTGTCACCATTTAGAGTTTAGGATTAAACTAAGAGAATAGAATATCTGAGGGGCCAAAATATCAAAGACTAATAGGCTTGGACCACGATAGTAATTAAATTAAATTGGAGGACTGACTGTCACCTATAGAATTTGGGTGACCAAAATGCAACTCTACCATCATCTTCTCCAATTTACAGGAGACTACACCCTCCTTTTGGTAAAACTCCGGTGAAGCTCGGATTCCCCTAATTCTCGCACGAAACTACCTTTTGAAGGTTGGAAAAGATTTCCATGCTTAAGACGATGTCGGGTTTGTATTTTTCAAGGGTTGGGCATGCTCAACTCTCGTCGGAGCTACGACGGTGAGGTTCCGTGACTCAAAGTCGAAGGCTTGTTGGCTTTTATAGCCGACTCAGAAGCCTCTCGATGCCCTCTGGAGTACACCAAAAGTCAAGGTCACGAAAAGAAAAAGAGTGAAAGGTCGTTTATTTGTGAGGTAGCTTCGTTTTGGCGATATTCAGGCCAATAATGGAGCTGGAGGGGTCAGAATTCACGTGGTGATGATTTACAATCATCAAAACCCGACAAACATCAATAATGTGGAGGATTGGGCCCTCACCGGAACTATAGAGGAAAACAAAGATGCGACGACGGCCTTGGTTCATGGAAGATGATGCTGGCCTAGTGGTGACGTCACTATGATGTCATCATCTATCAAAACTACGTCGTTTTGAAGAAAGACTGAAAACTAATAAAATAAAGGATTTGTTGGAGCAGCAACTTGAACCTATGACCTTTAGGTTGTTGGTTCAGTTCCTCAACCAACTTGGCCAGGCAGAATTCTTGTCTTCCATGCAACCGTGTTCCATTAACCCTTACCCGCCTTCCTTTGGAATCCGACTTAACCAAATTATAAAACCATTTGATTAACGAGGACTACCGCATTGAACACCTCACGCTATACCGTGGTTAAATAAATTCGGGCATAGATGACCAAAATTTTAACGGGAAGGTCGTGCGTCCAATCCGAGTCGTACCCAGGTCCGCAAGAGTCGAGTCGATCGCTTAACCTCTCGCTCCGTCTTCCATGAGTGAACTTAACTTGCCTCGAAATCATTTAAACGTCAATTTGCGGTCATTTCTCAAACATATGGAATAAAATTAAAAAAAAAATTATGGTTCAGAGATTCGGGGTGTAACAATATATGTCTTTTTGATGTTTTTTTTACGTCTGCAAGGGCACCAGCAGGAGCTCAATCGCGAGCATCTCGTAGTAGTGGTCAGTAACGATCATTTCGTTGATACATACGGCTGAAAAAACTTCAAATGCGGTATGTTCATGTAGACGTACGTGTAATATGTTCGACGTTATATGATAAACACGGACGTACGTCTAGGTTTAGTAAGAAACTATGCGTCTACTGATTTAGGCACACGTCTATATTTATATGAGCATGTGTTTACATAAAAGATTGCCCGACGAGTGTATGTATTAATTTAGACTCCTCGTGTGTTAATTTAGACGCGCGTGTACTTGCTCAGTGTAGATGAGAAATACGGGCGTGTGTCGGCACACATCTATATTTATATGAGCATGCGTTTAGATAAAAGATGGCTTGACAGGTGTATGTATTAATTCGAACTCTCGTGTATTAATTTAGACGCACGTGTAGTTTCTCAGTGCAGATGAGAAATACGGAAATGTGTCTAGATGACAGATTAAGACACATGTTTATATTTATATGGGCATGTGTTTGCATAAAAAGATGGCCTAAAGGTGTACGTATTAATTCAGACTCCTGTGTGTTAATTTAGACGCACGTGTACTTGCTCAGTGTAGATGAGAAATACGGACGTGTGTCTAACTATTATATGCAACATGCGTCTAAACTGATTCAGGCACACGTCTTATATGGGGCATGCATTTACATAAAGAATGGCCTACAGGTACACGTCTTCTTTATTCTATGCATGATATGCTTGAATTATGAGGGCTAAGCTGACGTGTGTATGCTTGAATTATGAGGGCTAAACAGATCTAGACCTGTTAGGAATCCAGACGTACGTATGCTTGAATTAATCTATACATATGTCTTGGTTATAGTAGACCAACCTGTAGGGTGTTGCAAACACATACATATGCTTCAATTAATTTATGCATGTGTCTAGACAAACACATACATATGCTTTTATTAATCTATACCATTTTCCCTTGTTTTCATGTTTTTTTTTTGTCGAAAATCTCTGAGTTTTTGTTTTTTCATGTTCTAACAAATTATTTATGTTCTAATGAGTTATTTGTGTTCTTTCCTTGTTGTAGGTATGTCCGAAAGGTCGAAACTAGTTTCGTGTTCTTGGTTCATAGGTTCTACACTTGTTCCATTACAAACGTACGTATAAATTCATATTATTCTGTTTCAATTACTCATCAAGACGTGCGTATTGATGAATACTAACGTGCGCAAAATATGTATGTGCATGTATGACTTATCTAGACACACGTCTAATTTAATTGTAATATGATACATGTGTCTAATATAATCCAGACACACATCTAAGTTATGTGCACCTACGTGTGAGTGCGTAATACTTGCGTCTTCTTTATTATGTGTTTGATATGCTTGAATTATGCGGGCTAAGCAGACGTTTGTATGCTTGAATTATGAGGGCTAAGTAGATCTAGGCCTGTTAGGAATCCAGACGTACGTATGCTTAAATTAATCTATACATATGTCTTGGTTATAGTAGACCAACCTGTAGGATGTTGCAAACACATACATATGTTTCAATTAATCTATGCATATGTCTAGACAAACACATACATATGTTTTTATTAATCTATACATATGTCTAGGTTGTCGTAGCCCAATCTGTGGTATGTGAACCATGTGCTTCTATAATAACACTAGAAGTATGTGTTCGTGTGCTATAGTATGCTACATGGGTCTAAGTTATATGTACGTACGTACGACTTATCTGATACGTGTGTCTTATAATCAACAGAACATGCATCAACAACAAGGCAGTCACAAGCAGACCGTGTCTTTAGTATGCAAATGTTATTATTAAAGCGTTTGTACTTATATGAAAACATGTACATGTACTTTTGGTCTAAATTATACATGCGTCTAAATTATTTGGTAATACAACGTTGTCTTAATTAAAACAGATTTAACAAGGGTCGACATCGATGATTCGCATCAGTTCATGACAAGGAAATCAGCGAAGGCTTACTACGATGCATATGCACATGAAACGGGTTTCGGGGTTCGCATCAATTACCAACAGAAGTATGAATTACACATGTATGAATTACAACAAACGTATAGACTAGCAGACATATGGTATACATACGTCTGAATGCTAATAATGCGTCAAACTTACGTAGACGTACTTATGTATTAATAAATACATATGTATAAATTATACATAGACATACGCGCAATGTTTGAGTTAATGCTCTAATTGATTGCATCATGTAACACATACGTCTGAATTCCAACACCTTGTACCAACTCTGGTAACTAACATAGACGTAAGTATATATTAATAGAAACATATGTATGAATTATACATAGACATACGCACAATATGTCAAAGTTACGTAGACGTATGTATGTAATAAACACATATATATGAATTATACATAGACATACGCAGAAGGTTTGAGTTAAAATTCTCTTATTGATTGCATCATGTATGAACTTAGAACAGGTGACACATACGTCTAAATTACAACTAACATAGACATATGTATTAATAGACACGTATGTATTAAGAAACACATATATATGAATTATACATAGACATATGCACAAAGTTTGAGTTAAAATGCTCTAATTGATTGCATCATGTATGAACTTAAGACAGGTGACACACATACGTCTGAATTACAACTAACATAAGCGTAAGTATGTATTAACCAAAACATATGCATGAATTATAACATAGACGTAAGTATGTGTTTATTTATACGCATGTCTGTCTATATTATATATTCTTCTTAGAATGTAGCAAGAGTGATATCGTTAGATTCGTTGTTAAACAACGAAACTTTTGACGTTTAAATTATTAAAAACGGATTTAAAATGAAGTAATTATGTTAAGTTTTATCATTAAACCCAAATTATGTGTGTGCAAGCTAAGAGAGAGATTGTAAGTTGACATAAACTAATATATTTTTGTCACCTTTTCAGACCCATGTACAAAGACAAAAATATCCCTCATTTAACTGTTTGTGCAAGTGGTGAGATAGGGATTTAACGCGGGCCGTCGGATTAAACAGACGTGTGCTTGGCCGTTGGATCTAGACTTCAGCACCAGTTTGGTGCTGAAGTTTCAGCAGGCTAGAATTTTCCCACATTGCATAATACATTAAGAGCAGAAATCTGGCGACGATGTATTAAGATGCTACATATACATTACATCACAAGGTGTTCTACCTTTTCTCATGGCTACGTGAAGTATATCTTTACATACATAGTTACAACACTCTTGGTTTTACCAAAACTGGACATGATGATCCTTTCTTCTCTATCTACTGCTGCTGCTGCTGCTGTTCAAGTTTCTTGATCAAGGATTTCTTCTCTTCTTCTGACATGGCATTGAATATGAACACCGATTTATCCCCAATATCATCCTTTCCCACCCAAAACAACATTACAAACCATCAATTTCAATGATACCTTACCAAATCTTCCATAAACAAATGAAGAAACTTTCAATAGACCAACATTCAAGCTCCCTACCTTAATGGGTTGAGTGAACTTCCGTCCAGCAAATATCACAAAGAGCGCCATCCATGAACCCAGTAGTCCTAGTTTCACTCCATCGTCCATTATACCACTCTGCATTGTCCAATTCAAAGCACGAGTCCTCGACAATCAATCATCTCAAACCCATCAAATCTTACTATTCTTAAGCATATGCTACGAGAAAGATCACTGTACCAGGTGTCCAAGTAGCAGTGTGGGTATGATAAATGTCAGAACACCAGCTTCCAGCTTCCCGTAACATAGACCTGATCAGGTGAAACCAAGCCAGACAAACCAGCATTACATAACATTCAAACCTTTTCTCCTTATTTCAATCCTTTCGCCTCACCATGAACAAGAATGGACAATGTCAAAATGTCATATACCTTCCTTGAAAACAAGGCCAGTCAAGGCAGCAAAGAGAGGACCAACGAGCCAGATGGCTGCTGGGTTATCAAGAACATAGTGCACCAAGTCCAGGCCAGCAGGGCGAGCAAGGGCTGTGTAGGTGGCAATGGAACCAACGAGCCCAAGTCCCCAAAAGGCTTGAAGGGTTCGTTTAATCGGAGTGACATAGATGTGAATCAGAAACAACGACACCCCCAAACCAGCAGCTCCAGCAAAGTAGAGAAAGTTGAGGTTTTGATCAACTATGGAACTCAGCGGGGAGTCGTTCGGCAGGAAAGCAATCGATGCAGCGGTGACGAATGAAGAAGCTGCAGTAACTAAGCCTGCCCTGTACAGTACCACCTGCGTTCCCACACACATACGATACACAGCTTGGATCAAATTGCAGAATTCCAGCAGAATTAGAACAAATGCCAATTGAGAATAGATTAATTTACCTCGCGGACGTCGGAGTCTTCTACAGTCCAAGGGCCATAAACGCCTCTGTAAGTTTGGGAGGTGTCGCTACCGGCGGCCTTGCAGTTGAGAGTTCCATTTCGTTGATGACGGGACGGAGAAGAGACGCTGGAAGAGAGTTTTAGGGGCGAGTGGATGGGATTGAAGAAGGGGGTTATTGTTGAGAAAGACGTGGAGGTTGATGATAACATGCGTAACGCCATTAATTGCCAACCACCTGCTTCTGGAGAAATACAAGGACAGGGAGAGGAGAAGAAGTGTGAGGAACTAGGAAGGCGGTGAAGGGAAGGGAATATCCAATGGACTTTTCTCCAGGATTGCTTACAGTGTGCCGACTTTCAAATGGGTTATTGGGCTCATATATATGGGCCTCCTCTAATAGCTATCTATCTGTTTCTTTTCTTTCTGGGATCTCATCAGCCGTTTGTTTCACCAAAAGATCATATTACCGGCGACCGTACAACGAGATTTTTCTGTAAAAATATATATATATATATATACTAGATTATCAGCGGCCATTGGCCGATTTTTTGTGTTAATAGTTTACCGGAAAATAATTTACTTAGAAGTGTGGTTCAATTTTTTCTACTTTTTAATATATACTTTTTTCTACTTTTTATTTCTACTTCTTAATATATAATCATTTAATTCATATGTTGGTAAAAAATTATAAATTTGTTATCAATTGTTGGGATATAATAAACAAAAGCATTATAGTTATGCTTTCTTGTTGTTACGTTGAAAACACTACAACTTTTCTTTGATTAAACTACTCCAATCATTAGGTGTGGCATTGTTGGTTGTTCACTTTGTCTCTTAACCATGAGGTTGAGAGTTCGATCCTTGTTCGTGAGAAAAGAATCAAAAAATTTTGTTTGTCAGAATCGATTTTTATCCAAAATACCCTCATTCCTAGAATGAAGGAGGAGCTCTAAAATCCTCAAAAAGCTGACGTGTCAACTGAAAAAAATGGTATCTGCTTTAATGTATTAGTAGATATCTCGATCCAATTGTATTAAATAATGTTCATTAGAGTTTTATAGGATAAATGAGGTAGGGTTTTTTATGACCCAAGTCGTTGGTGAGTGACTTGAGCTTTGTCTCGTAAGAATTGTTAAAATATCCGTTTAAAATTTAGTTTGATTGTAAATTAGTTGAGTTCGAGATAATCATGACACTCATCGATAGACCCGTGAGAGGGTTTAGATCGTGATCTCTTTAAGCATGACTCATGAGCCAACTTGTTTATGGATCGTGAGCGGCTCGATAAGGGCTTAATTCGTGGCTTGCGAGTCAAATTGTTTACCTCGAATATTATGAACTATAAATCATATACCACTTGTGATTGTGCTAATTAAACTGCAAGTACTACATGGTTTATGTTTAAATATTTTAAATGAAAATGTAAAAATTTGTAAAACTTAGGGTAACTTGTTTTTTTTAGCTCAACTCATCAATTTTGTTTGTTTAGTGTACAAGTTTCAAGTTGAGTGCAAAATTGTAATTCTTGTGAATTTTTTATTGGGGCCATTTCGAAGGACCTTTCAAAGGCCACTCCCCCACCGGTGATACCGTTGAGATGTTCGGGATCGAAGCTCTGAAGCTGGATAATAAATTAGTATTGTAAGGATTGGAGGTTTACAATGATCCAGCTGATCTAATTGGAAGCCTTTTTAAAAGATCACACGATGCTCAAACTTCCACACCCTCCAAAGTTTCGTGCCCCTTTTCTGCGTAGAATAGGAATTCAAATAATTTCCCTTCTTGCTATCATCTCGTATGATTAATAAGATGTGTAATTGTATTACTACTTTTCTATAATAATAATTATATGGGCTGTTGTTGTTGGCTCTAGTTATTATAACTTTTAGGGAAAATAGGTGGTTTGGTTGATGGAATTGGGTCTGGGAATTAGATTTCAATTCTCGGCCCAATGAGAATTGTAGTGCAAATATTTGAGTCAATTCCCAATGGACCGGGAATTGGGTCTCAATTCTCAGACCCAATTCCATCAACCAAACGGCCCCTAAAACTTTGACACTTTTTACTTTGCCAACTTAATAGGTAACTTATATATTACTCTTTTGGGAAAATGGTGTTTTGCCCCCCTCTACTTTGTCAAGTTAACAAACAGCCCCTATACTATGAAATGATCAATTTACCCCCTCCTACTATGCCAACATAACAAACAGCCCCTTCCATTCAAATTTTCATCCAAAATTCCGTTAAGTGATGACTCACCAGTATGACTCATCCACAATTAATGATTGTACATTGCCACATCAACGACTTTCATCCATCTCAACTGAACTAAAAAGAAAAAAATTATAAAAAGAATTAAATTAAATTTATAAATAAAAAATAAAAATATATTTTTAAAAATATTTCGCTTATGGATTTTAATATTAAAAATGAAATTAAATTTTTTCTAAAATAAATATACAATTTTTTCTAAAATAACTTTGAAATTTTTAAATACAAAATATTTATTTAATTGAAAAAATTAAAAATAAAAATCCATAAAAAAAATTAAATGTATATTTTTTAATTTATAAATTTAAAATTAATATTTTTATTGCATTTTATACTTAAAGTGTACTGTCATTAATGATGTGACAATGTACATTCATTAATTGTGGATGAGTCATATTGGTGAGTCATCACTTAACGGAATTTTGGATGGAGTTTTGGATGGAAGGGGCTGTTTGTTAGGCTGGCATAGTAGGAGGGGGTAAATTGATCATTTCATAGTATAGGGGGCTGTTTGTTAACTTGGAAAAGTAGAGGGGGGCAAAACATCATTATCCCTACTCTTTTTATCCCTTCTTATTTCTATCATTTTACTATTTGGGTTCTTCCGTTTCAATGTTAATCTTCGTAATGTTAAATCTGGACGCATCTACACCGGACGGAGAGAGATATCGGAGGTCGGAGACAAAGAGTTGCAGGGATGTACATTGGGGAGGTATCATGAAGAGTACGGTGAAATACGAACCGTTTTAAAATCACACATTTTTTCATCGATTATATTATATATTTATATTCTTATTTAGAAAACCTTAGTAAGTTAATATACGACTATTGGAGGTAACATGGTGTACCTAATGTGCATCAATTAACACTTACGAATATGAAAGTTACAACGGAATGGCCCAAATGGCAAAATGGTAAAAATAGGAGGGGCAAAAAGAGCAATTTATAGTATATGAGGCTATATGTTAAGTTGACAAAGTATAGGGGGACAAAATGCTATTTTCCCTAACTTTTACTATCCTTTTGGGTCTGTTATTTTTTCATTGTTTCAAATTTTTATTATATTTTATGTTGTACCCATAATCACATTGGTAGTCAAATATTATAGACTCGAGATGAGGGATTTTTTCCCATTTTAGGGTTACTTGAAAATACAATTACCAAAATAGGGTGATTCAATGGTCAATTCCAAAACTAGGGTTATTTATGCTGACTATGAGAGAATATGGCTGACTGTAGTGGCAATTTATATTATGACAGCCATGTCGCCACTAACACTGGCGATAAATATAATATGTACTTTTATGATATAAGTTTTGTTTTTTTGCAATAAGTTTTATTTTATAACGCCACACTACTTTGCTTCTCATACACGGTGATTTCACTAAAATAAATAAATTAAAATAATTATTTACATAAATAAATAGCATACGAAACTATTTATTTTGATGGGTAAAAACGCCTAGGGCCCAGGCGAGATCGCCCAGACCCTAGGCGAGATCGCCCATGCGGCAGGCGAGATCGCCCTGGCCCATTAAAAACCACCCGTGATTATATTTTTGACCTGTTTCAGAGTCACGGGGTCCGAAAATGGCCAAGGTTAAGGCGATCTCGCCTAGGGCCTGGGCGATCTAACGTTTAAATCTTGTTAGTTTCGGGTTTAGGTTCACCAAACGAAAGTATTCAACTTCTAAAATGGCAGACCACCACACTTTGTCACGAGAATTCCGGATCCAAGTTTTCTGGGGGGGGTCGTATCATCCAGGATTGGACCGGCTTATCCTACGAATGGGGAAATAATGTCCGTCTGAAGATGACCAAGCGAGTGACCTATGATAGTGTGGTTACTGTGTTTCGGCGGAAAATGGGTCTTGGAGCGGATCAGATAATCCAGTCCTTTGTCTAGAGAATGCCGATATACAGTTCTGAGGGAAATCTGTCGCATTTCGTTTCTAGGCCAATATCAGACGACAACGGTGTGCAAGTCATATACGACTTAGTTCAAGTCAACCAATTTTTCGAAGTTGCCGAGTTGTACGCCTTGATGGAAGAGGAGCCGTCTCACTTCTCCGATTTCTCGGGGGTCATTCCAACTCAGATGGCGGATCAGAGCCAAACGTATGATGGGGAATACATGGCGACTAGTCATGTCGGTCCGGAGGAGGAGGAGGTTGATCAAGAGGGGTTGGCGCGAGATGAATATGTCACCACCGACGATTCGGGTGACGAAAGGAGTCATTGCTCGGCGGACGAAGGGAATCCTAATGTCGACGATGACATTGGCCAAACCGACGAAGGAAGACAACAATGAAGAAGGGGGAGCCACAACAAATAGCGTGGAAGTTTATGTGCCACTGGAACATGCAACGATCGTGGTGGTGACGACTGTGACGACATCATGACAATCTCCAACACCTACTCCATGGACAGGCGCTTCCAGATCCCAGCGGTGGAGATGGAATTCTACTTGGGCCAGACATTCTCTACCAAAGGTCAACTGGTGTCCCTAACGAAGAGCCAAGCAGTCCTCCGCAACTATAAGTACAGGGTAATCACTTCCAACCCGAAGGAATGGGCCATCAAGTGCATTGACCCGACGTGTCCTTGGAGGATTCGTTCTACTCTTAGCAAGAGATATGGCTTCTGGATAATACGACAACTCAACAACGGCCACATTTGCGACCGGTCAACGATACTAGGGCCCTACCCACAGCTCGATGTTACGCTAATCTCAGATGCAGTCATGCACATTGTCCGCAGAGAGCCGGGGTTGAAGGTGGAGACAGTTATTGATTGCATTCTTGAGAAGTACCAACGCAATATTTTGTACATGAAGGCGTGGTTTGGTAAGCAACGTGCTGTCGAGAAGTTGTACGGAGACTGGGTGGCATCATACAACAACATTGAGATAATCCTGAATGCTATTTGTCTCACGAACCCCGGGACACGGTACGAGATAAGAACAAACCCGGCGGGTAATAGTAGGATGTTCAAGAGTGTGTTTTGGGCGTTTGGCCCATGCATAGAAGCCTTCAAGCACTGCGCTGGGGTCATGATCATTGACGGCACATTCCTCACAGGCAAGTACAGTCAAGTGCTGTTGATGGCTAGTACATTCGATGGGTAACATCGGATTGTTCAATTGGCGTACGCCATAGTTGACAAAGAGGATGGCGATAATTGGAAGTGGTTCGTGGAGAATCTACAGAGACTTGTGACCAATCGGTCCAACATCACAATCATTAGTGATCGACACAATGGGATAGCAGCGGCAATGCGCAACATTGATCGAGGGTGGGTATGGAGGTGGTTCCTACGCCATTACGTAAGCAACTTCAACAATAAACACCGCAACCAAACGCTGAAGGATCGCCTTTGGAACTTAGGTATTTGGCAAATTCGTTACTTTGTGTTCCAATCAACAATTTGTCCAAATAATTGAATGTCATTGCAAAACAAGCACCGAGAAATGACATACTAATGCACATCAGATACAAATAGTCCAGCAGATACAAATACTACGTCAACTAAAAAAAAGGTCTACTAAAAACAACAAGGTACAAACAATACATAGGAATCACTGCCTCCGACCCCTCTGTCACCGCTGTGGCCGCTCGTCTGTGTAGGCGTCTGGGGGACGCAATGTGTTACGATCACGTAACATGTGATCGTACGGTGGTGTCGGGTGACGTGGTGATCTGCATCAATGCGTTGGGCCCAGTCCTCGAACCCACTGTCGTCGGAGAAATACTGCGACCCGGGGGGCTGACTATCGTGTACTGGCTGGCTGAACGGTCGCTGGTGGCTACCCGAGGCACCTGGGTCTCTCGGGACATAAGGCTAGTACTATGGCGCCGTCGGCTGATATGGCGGTCGTCGAACGAGTACGTGTGCGGGTCGGCCCAAGCCTCATCAAAGTAATAGTATGGTGGTGGCACGAAGCCCACATCACTGTGTGACATGCCCCCAAAGTCAACCACATCTGAACTCGAGCCACCGGGTCCTCTATGAGGGATAGGGTACCCATCGTAGGGTGGGTACGTCTGATCTCGTGAGGATGCACGTGGGCGGTGTGGTCCTCGGCCGGGCAGCCGCTCGAGTCACTCAACATGGTGGCATGCTCCAGTGAATCAACCTGAAAAAAATACAATACGTTATAAGAATCCTAAGTGCAACTAAAGAAAGCAGATTGGTCAATTATTGGCACACGTACCATCCCCTGAAACTGAGCACCCGAACTGCCGCATGCAACGATCGGGATGGTGCCATGCGATAGAATCTACACAGATCATGGGGGTAACTGCCCGCCATAGCTCATCCGGCTCCAACTGATAAGCCAGCTCACGTGAAGCGTAGGGAAACCACTAGAAATTTAAGATACAAAATATCACTAATATATTTTTACGACCAATTAAGAAAGTTAGGTACATAAGCGAGAGAGGGTTAAGAATCCTAACCACGAACTCCGTAGACCGGTCGAGGGCGTAGCATATCTCCTCCAGCTTCATAGACACGCGATGCTGGTGGCGGTGCACGATAGGCATCCAGTGCATACCTCGTGGATAATTGTCAGCAATAGGAGGGTCACCACCCGCTATGTAGCGATCCGCTATGTAAGGAAATCTCTCCAGGGCCCAGAGCTGGACCAGCAAGGTGAATCCTCCGATATCACTGGTACCCTTCTGACTGGCACCGGTGAAGAAGGCCGCCCTCCCCATGGCCTTGTACAACCATGCTAGCACCGCACTCCCCTAGCTGAAGGTGCCCGCCTCACCAGACTCACTAAGAAGGCGTAGGAGATGGACCGGTATCAAGTCTCCGCTCCGGTCAGCTAATAGCACGGCGCCTACTAAAACCCATGTGTACGCTCGGGCGTAGTAAGTAATGACCTCTGCAGAAGCACCAGCCGGTAGACGGTCAAACTGCTCCTTAACCCACAAAATCTTAACTTGATGCCCAGTAAATCTCGTGGGTGGGGTGTGGCACCCAACAGCTCCTGACATATGACGTCCGCAGCACGAGCGTCATAACCTACAGAGACCGGACGTCCCCTAGTAGGAAGACCGGTCAGCACCTCCACGTCCTCAAGCGTGATGGTCGCCTCGCCCTGCAGTAGGTGAAACGTGTTCGTCTCCGGATGCCACCTCTCAAGTAGTGCTGTCACAAGCTCCTTACACGGCGTCTGACCGAGTAAACTAACTACAGAGTACAGTCCACACTCGCTCAAAAATGTCTCGTACTGTGGATGAAATGTGAGAGCAGAGCTACGCTATCACAACTTCGGGGCCTTGCACGCTTGAGGGTCACGCCATACTAAACTAGCTCGATGCTTGTTCTCCCCCCACAATAGAGAACAATCCCAAGGTTGAGGCGTAACGGCCTCGGGTGTCCGATCAACCAATGGTTCTGCCCATCCGTATCTTGACATCTATTGTATAGTAAATCGCTAGGTTTTTATGCATGTTTTTATCTATGTTTTTATATTTAATTTGTAGGTTATTAGGTTGTATAAATTAAATATATTCACAATAGCATGCAAAGACAAATTAAGCTACCTAGATATTTATAACCAACATGTATAAAAACTCTAGCTACACTAGCAATGTCGTTTAAAAAAAACAACCTATAATCCATAACCACTCTATATGAATAAGCTAATCAAATATTCATAGTTCACAATGAGGTAAGAGCACTAAATAATGTATGAATTATGTACCTTGTATGACGGTGCAAATGAATCTCCAAAGCGAGTTGCGTAAAAATCAAAATCCTACAACATCAACACGACGGTGTGAACAAATTACCACGCAGAATTTCTAAAAACCTTTAACTAAAAACATAAAACCATTTCTCTAATCTTCCCTAAACCCTAATTCTCTAACCTAAAAACCCTAAACTAATTCTCTAACCTAAACCCTACTAAATAATGTACTTAAAAAAAGAGGGAGAAAGGGGACTTACCTTTGCCTTAGGGGAGGAGGTTAAAGAGTGGTGTGGGGGAGTGGTGGGGTTTGGAAATGAGGTATTTATAAGGAGTGGGGCGAGTTTGCCCAATCCCATAGCAGAGGGCGAGATCGCCTAGGGCCGGGCGACATCGCCTAGGGCCTTTATACATGGCATTTAATCGGCGGTTGGGCCGATTTGAATCGGGTCGTTCGGAAAATAAATGGGTCTAGGCGATCTCGCCTAGGGTCTGGGCGATCTCGCCTGGGCCCTAGGCGTTTTTACCCATCAAAATAAATAGTTTCGTATGCTATTTATTTATGTAAATAGTTATTTTAATTTATTTATTTTAGTGAAATCACCTCTCATACACTATACACTAATATTAGTTATGATGTAAATTATTTAATATTGCCATGCAAACTAAATTGTTATCATATAATATATCATGTTAAAATTATAATTTCTATATAATAATATAAAATTAATATTTCTAAAATCGTATCGGTACTTTAAACCGTTGAATATAACAATATGCAATTCTACGGCTAAAATCGTTATAAATTACAATTAAAACGTCATTATATCAATATTGTAGTGTACCATTTTGACGAATGGTTCAAGGTCCAACCAGTTTGACTGATCGTACCAGTACGATCTTTCAAATGGTAAACCTAATTCGATCGTGATTGGTAGCTAGCCATTTTATTTCAAAATCATGCCAGAACATTAAACCGATGAGTCTAACAGTATGCAATTCAACCGCTAAAACAATTATAAATTGTAGTTAAACCGTTATCGAACTGTTATTATATCGATATTGTATTGTACCGTTATGATGAATGGTTTAAGGTTCAACTATAATTTATAACGATTTTAACGGTTGAATCGAATACCATTAGACTCATTAGTTTAACGTACCGATACGATTTAAAAATATTAATTTTATATTAGAATATAGAAATTATAATTGTTAACCGGATAATCATATGATAAATAATTAGTTTGTATGGCAATATTAAAGTACAACATTTTAGTGAGATGCAAAATAGTGTGGCAAGTATAAACAAAACTTATGTATATTTATCGCCAATGTCAATGGCGACATTGCTGTCATAGGGTTGATCGCCACTACAGTCAGCGATCTTCTCCCCTAGTCAGCATAAATCACCCTAGTTTTGGAATTGACCATTGAATCACCCTATTTTGAGAATTGAATTTTCAAGTAACCCTAGATTGGGAAAAAATCCCGAGATCAGTCGGTGATTACGTTTCCGTCGGGTTGGTTACCAATTTCATCACCGAACTTTGAGCAAATAACCTATCAGTCACCGAACTCAGAAAAATATCATAGTAAACACTGGACTTAGGCCCATTAACCCAGTAGTGACTTCCGTCCACGGACGTCCAAACGTCCGTTAGTCAGCTTACGTGGCCATTCCACCTGGGAGTCCATGTCACCAACTTAGCTTATGTGGCAGATTTTTGCCCAATTAGCCCTAACCATGTAATCAGCCCTACCCGACCCAATTCATTGATTAAGCGAATGATTCAATCTCCCAAACCAATGATTCAATCCACTTGACTGTCCATATAAGCAGATCTCCTTCATCTCATCATCCTCCCCTCCCCAAAACAACCAAAATTATTCACACTCCAGTAAAGCAGCTAATCTGCAAACGTTGTTTGTGTTCTTGGAAAAGAAATGGAAGACTGCCCAGGTAGATGTGTATGTGGAGCGAAAGTCGTGGTATTGACCTCGTGGACGGAGGATAATCCAGGAAGAAGATTCTTCAGGTGTAGTAAGATGAAGAAGGTAAGTTCGGCTATCTCTGATGTTTACGTTTGAGCTTCTCATCTGTTTCCACTTCACCCCTTCTGTCTTGCAATGGTCGCAGGGTTCCATTAATGGAAAGCGTCACTATTTCGCTTGGCTCGATAAGCCCATGCCATTCCGGGCCAAAGTGGTGATTAATGGCCTTATAAGGAAGATTGATGCGCTTGAGAAGAATGAGATGGTCAGCGAAGGGGATTTGAGGAGAGGATGCGCAACGGAATCAAAGGCGTCTGAAGTGGGTGAGATAGAGTCGACGAAGTGGGATTCGTATCACCTATTTCTCTTTCTCTTAGTTATTGTTCTTGGTATTGTAATTGGGAACAGAATGTAGAGGGTTGGGGATCTGTAAATCGGTGTTTGCAATCAATGAAAGTAAGAAGAAAAGCGTTCATCAGAGTTCCGGATCTACTGTAAGGAAGAAAATCACTGAACTTGTAGATCTAAACCCACTAGTCACTAAATTGTGAAGTACATAACAAGGTAGTCACTAAACTTTGCTTACTTTGGTCAGCGTGTCATCTGAAATGCCGTGATTATTAATTAGAGTGTTCTATGAGGCGTTTAGAGTTGGAATCTTCAATCGAACATAACATTTGAAATATTTCAAACATATCATTAGGTTTGTAACTCAAAATGGTGTACATATCTACATACCACCATGGGCCATGTGGTGGTTTATACGTATACCACCCCACAATCACTATGTGATGTACAAAAAAGGGATTTACGCAACACCATTCGAATCCCCAACTACCCAGATCCTAAACCATATAGGATTTACAAATGTTTCAGTGACTGACAGAACATATATACCAAAAAAGATCAGCTGGTCCAGATCTCCCATCTCCTTGTGCTCCTCTATTTCTTGTGACCCCAGGAGAACCCCCCTGCATTTAAAATAGAAATTGAAGCACGGAATTTTGTAAGTTGAACGTAATTTACACGAACTCACCAGTCCTTGGGCTTGGCTTGGCTGTTTCTGTGATGAGGAGGCACCATCCTTGCATCCACGCTTGTTGTGTCCTTGTTGATGACACTTACTACATGTGATCACGGTGCCCCTCCTTGTGAGTGCAACAAACTGCTTTCCGCTGGCAGAGACCCTTTGCATCTCCAACTCCCAAGCCTCTTTCCTCCGTTTTGTTTGTTTGGCACCCTTTTTTGGCACGGGGAAGGTTGGTGCTGTCAATGGCTCAGCTCCACAGCGAGACCACTGTGACGAATCGTTGAGAGGGTTGATTGATCGTTCGTAGGATTCCACATACTTCTCGGTGTAGTAGCATTTGTCGACGTATAATTCAGGATCCTCTTGGCAGAACTGGATACAACGGATTGCATGCTGGCATGGTATTCCTGAAAGCTGCCAACGACCACAGGCACAAGTCCAATCATTTAAATCCACAACGAATTGACCTCTTGGTCCACGCACCTGGTATTTTTTGTTCCCATTGTAAGTCGGTGTGTAAGCTGCTGCCTGTTCCTTGTATAGGTTCAGCTTCTGCATCGGCTTCGGGCACAGGAGACTGGTCCCAAATTTTTGACCCTCTACTCGCTTCTTGTAAAACCTCCTCATCAACAGCACTCTCATAGCTTCAAGACAGCTAAGAATTGGCAGACCCCTTGGCTCTAAGATGTACTTGTTGAAGCATTCACAGAGATTGTTCAGCGCCATCTCACACTTGGTTTCAGTCCGATAGTACGCCTTGCACCATTGTTCCGGCATTCTCTGTAACAGCCAGTGGTGAGGAGTTTCTGCATCCCCAGCGTACTTCTCTGACTCTTTGTCAATCAGATCCATCCACGCCTGATGGTCAGCCTTATACGTTGACCTGGCAGCTCCCCAAAGCAAGTCCTTCAGTCGCTTTGTCCGTCCAAATTTGCCACTGAAATTGACATACATGTGCCGAACACAACACCGATGTTCAACACATGGATACATGTCACGAATGACATTCATCAATCCCTACAATACACATAACACAATCACAGAGGCATTAATCACTCAGCCGAACACAGTCATGAATTATTGTAAATTATACAAACTGACAGGAAACAATTTGAATTATTACCTTTTGGCGATCGGACATGAATGTCCATGAAGTTGACTGATCTATGCCCAAATCGATGCCCAAGTGCCCCAGGAACCATTCCCACGTCTCTGTACACTCTTTCTCTACAATTGCATAAGCAATCAGGTACATGCAATCATTAGCATCAATTCCCACTGCTGAGAGCATCTGCCACCCTGGCACTCCACGTAACCAACAGCTGTCAACTCCTACTAATTTCCGACATCCACTGAGAAATCCCCTTCTCACAGCATCCAAACAGATATAAATTTTTTCAAATTTGTTGTCTGTGTGCTCCAACACAATAGTACTACCTGGATTTGTCTTCTCCAGCTCTAACTTGTAGTCATGAAGAATGCCAAACTGCATTGCATCTTCTCCGTGAATTAGTTCCATTGCGTATTGTTTTGTCCTAAATGCCTTCATGTGCGAAATATGTAACCCTAAATCTGTCTGAATGGTGTGGATTATGTTGCTCATGGCCCACGACAGATCTATCCGAAACCTCTCTAAGTACTTCCTCCCAAGGAACTCCTTCGTACATGATCTGAGATCCGTAACCACCCCACATGTATGCTGTAGCCTGGCAGACCGTATTTGAGCGTATCCCTTGTCTTGCAACCACGATGCCCAAACCCTAAAACCACATTTCTGCTTGCAAATAGCTTGGGCTCGTAGCTTGTCATTTGGCGTGAACGTGATTGGCCTTCGACTGACAATGGTATGAGCTCTACATGCTTCCTTGAACTCCTTAAGATCTGTGAAAATGAGGCCAACCTGGAACTCTGGTTTGTCCATGTCAATGTCTCTATTGAACTCTAGAAATGCAGCACCAACATGTTCGTCCTCTTCCTCACTGTCAAACACAAGACGGCGTTTGAATCCAGAGTCGTCTGACTCAAGGTCCGAATCAACTTCTTGTGGCTCCGGGTCAGTTCTGAACCTCCGCTTTCGTGCCGTAGTTAACTCTGGTTCACGCTCCTGATTTCCCAAATTCTCTGGTTCAGATTGTTGTCCCTAAGTTGCACTTGGTACACCCTCTTCTGTGTCATCAGCATCATGGCCACTGCACCGAGCTTGACTTTCTTGCCACATCCTGTCCAGCTTGAATCGCTCTTGGACATCGTTGTCGTCGTACACATCCAAATCCGAATCTTCCAAACAAACTGAATCATCACTGTCATAATTGGAATCCTCATCCCATTCATTTATCATGGGTGACACTGGCTCAGTTGAGAGCTCAGTTGGGGCTCAGTTGGGGGCTCAGTTGGGTGCTTTGTTTCATTCACCACATGCACCTTTTCAGCTACGGGGGCAATCCAATCGTCTCTCCACCCTAGTTTGGGTACGGATGAGTTCTTCCTCGGAGCTTTTCGTTTAACCACAACCGACTTGGGAGGACCGTCGTCATCTAGCTCTTCAATACGAACGCCAGATTTATTCTGGTTGTACTCCGCCTCGAGTTGTACTGACTCTATGTGTGAGTTGACGAGGCGATCAACCTCTTCCTCTGTCAGCATTTTGATGTACACTACAACCTTGTGCTCTTTCCTGCCCTTAACCACCTTACGCAAATCACCGTCGTTGTAGATAGGCATCAATCCGCTGTTTATATCCTTCCCGTCCGGCAACCATAGGTATTGCATGTAGTCTTCTTTCCTCAGCAATCCAACGACCATCTTGTTCAGCTCCATCAAAGAAAATCTATCTTTATCCACGAAGTCGAACCAATCGACTGCTTCATCGCAGTAACCCCATTCCCCAAAAGTACCTCCGTGGTGGAGCTCCATTGTGAAGAGCTTGGTTTCCCCTGCAATTTCAGAACGGATAACGGATTACGCCCTCAGAAATTTAATGGGTAGAAAACAAACATTAAACTTACGGCCACGTAACCACCGCATTAACCTCGCCGACAGTGAGACCCACCGAAGGGGACTCTAACTAGAAGACAAGGACATAAAGGGACCACTTACCATAGTCAGGCTCCCTCTCTCCGTGCAACCTCTGCTTCCACCCGTTGTTCATCCCAGGGCTTTTCTCTCTTCGTCCTTCTTACTTCTCCACACACACGACGGCTACAGCAGGCTTCGAGAAGGTGTCTATGCTTCTATCAAGAAAGGTATGGAGTTCGACTGGAGTTCCTTCTCTCCGATCAAGAAACGAAGAGAACAGTTACCCAGGCAGAGATCCTTCATCTACCAGATAATGTTCGTGTGGTGGGGAGAGGACATGGGGAAACTGAAACGAGTGGGTGGGTTCGATTCTCAAGGATTGAATCATTGGCTAGGAGAGAGAGAGATTCAATGAAATGGGTCGGGTGGGTCTGATTACATGGGTAGGGTTGATTGGCCAAAAATCTGCCACATAGATTAAGTGAGTGACATGGAATCACAATTGGACAGTCCACGTAAGCTGACTAACGTCCGTTTGGACGTCCGTGGACGGAAGTCACTGCTGGGTTAATGTGCCTAAGTCCAGTGTTTACTAGGATATTTTTCTGAGTTCGGTGACTGATAGGTTATTTGCTCAAAGTTCGGTGATGAATTTGGTAACCAACCCCGTTTCCGTCCCTTCCCAAGTGGATGTATGAGAGCACTGTGGGTGCAAGTCATGGATAAAACTACCGGCCCATTAAACCCATACTACCGGCCCATAGCCCTAGGATTTACCGTAAAGAAAAAAGCCCTATAATGACTCCATCTATATTAATCACATTTTCCTGACCTAAGCATTTAGAGCGAGGATTGGAGAAGTTCTGACGGCGGCGATTTAACCATGGTGAAGTTCTTGAAGCCCAACAAGGCCGTGATCCTCCTCCAAGGTCGATATGCAGGGCGCAAGGCTGTCATCGTGAAGAACTACGACGACGGCGTTCGCGACCGCGCTTACGGCCACTGTCTGGTTGCAGGTATCAAGAAATACCCTGGCAAAGTTATCAAGAAGGATTCCGCCAAGAAGACCGCCAAAAAGTCCCGAGTCAAGTGCTTCGTCAAGCTCGTCAACTACAGGCACTTGATGCCTACTCGCTACACTCTAGATGTGGACTTGAAGGACGTTGTATCCCTAGATGCGTTTTCCACCAAGGACCAGAAGGTCACCGCTTCCAAGGGAGTCAAGGCTAAGTTCGAGGAGAGGTTCAAGACCGGCAAGAACAGGTGGTTCTTCACCAAACTCAGGTTTTAGGGTTTCATTTGTGTTCTGGATGGATATTTTTCGATGCGATATTTCACTTTTGATACTTTGAATTTAATTTGATAATTTTGAAGGAACCGCGTTGTCTGGTGCTCTATTGAGACTGGGTTTTGTTAATTAGTGAAGTTACATCTTTGCAATGAACTCTTTATTATGTTAGATCTGGTTATATCATTCCGTCGGTTAGACTGAAATCTGGCATCGTTTTGAATGCATGATGATATCTTAGTTCGCTGTTGTGAAACGGCTAGTATTGGAGCTTTGATTATCGGATTGAATATAATCATTCTAGGCGTCTTCTGGTATAGCTTCCAGTCCATTTCATCTGTGGCTAGCATTTAGCCGTTTCTCACTGTGCTTGTATGATTATGTTGATTACCCATTCTGCAGCTTGGCGTTAGTCCTGTTTGTGACTATGGTCCATCAAGGTAGGTTTCTACTTGCTGCAGTAAGTGGGCGTATTTTAGCTAGGTCATTTCATTCAGTCCTCCAAGTTGGACATGAGATAATTGCACAAGCATTAGGAATTGGAGAAGTGCAAGTACCTGAAACAGTACCTGAGATGACATGGACACGCATGGAGTTGTCTGTGATGTTAGAACATGTACAGGCACATGTTGCTCCAACTGATGTTGATCCAGGGGCTGGAGTGCAGTGGCTTCCAAAAATCCCTAGAGAGAATTTTTATGCCTTGTGATATGTATTTTAGGTATACAAGACACAAAGGATGGACCCCTGAGTTGAAGGTATATTAAATACAATATCTTGGTCTTCTCGGTTCATCCAAGTGATACATTATCATTCTTCTTTTTGTGACTTTGATGTGATTTGATTTCTTATTGCTAATTTTGTAAATGGAGGTGTCATTCAAGCCTACCGTAGGTTATGTTGTGCCACAAATGGTAGATAGAAGCTTTGTGATTTGTTTGAATCAGTTTAGTTTTTATTGATGATAATGATGTGGCCATGGCTGTCTTGTTGACTTTTGTTGTATTTGTAGATCTTGCTAGATTCTTCGCCTAGTGCACCACTACCCCAGAACTAGTTGTTTCTGATTGCAATGTGTTACCACTTGAGAGTTGAGACTATAGTTGAATGGTCATTGAAGTATAGATGAACCGTTGCTTACTGTCAAATAGATGATGTTAGTTTCCACTGACCTCCATGGTCTTTTAGTCTGCTAACTTGTTATTATTGTTCAGGTTTTATTCTGTGGTTTGTAGTATAAACTAATTTTCTGTCATACTTCGCATCATCCTTTTATCTGTTGATAGATCATTAGAGAGTCTAGAGAACCATAATCCACATGTTTAGTAGCCAAAGGCTACACACAGGCAGGTTGACTTGGCAAGTGTCTTAGAATATATATGGAAGATGATGACTTGGTTGAAGTAGAGGGAGCTGTTGAAGCTGTTGAATAAAGAGCCAAACACACTGTTGTTTATTTCAATTAATGTAAAGCAATAGAGAAATGGTGTCGTCCTGCCTAGGGTTGTAAATACCCACACTATTGTTCTCCTGGGCGAGTGGGTTGGAACACTTTGCTATTCATTCTCTTCTCTTCAAACTCACTCCACTTTCTTCTCGCCAAAATATTATTCAATCTTTAATCAAACTCTTATTCACCACTTTGGTTTTAAACGCAGTAACCCTTCTTTCGGAGATGGTAAGATTCTCAAATACATGATAGTATTGATTTGTATACATTAAATGTATGTATTTGATAAAAAAAATAATTGACAAAAAAATCAAGGATTATCACAATACATGGATGATTCAAAAATTCTTGACTTTAAAGTCAGTGAGAATCTATGGATACCAAACACGACCTTTGTTCAATTCTGTAGGCTAAATCTAGGCTAGAGTCATGATCAAACAAAGCTTTTATTCTTGTTATTTTCCTATTAAAATAAGATTTTTTCCCAATGTGGGTAACTATGAAATTTTATTTCCAAATGTGGGTTGTTTGTCAGATTATTTAGATCCTCTGTAACGAATGACATCGTCAGCCAGAATGAGATATGTCTCGAAACTCATCCTTTCTGAGATCACTGGTATCCTCATGCTAGTTTTCAGTGATAGCAGCGTATTCCCTAGCATGCAAATCACAGAACAACCAGTTGAAGTTAATGAGAGCAACAAAGCTCACTTTGAAAACGAATCGTATAATTGAACCACATAATGAATACGAAAACGCTGAGAATCGTTCTAACCCTAATAGCAAGAAAGGAAGAACACAACTAGTTTGGTGACGCGGTTTGGGAATCCCAACTATGCGGAGTCTCAGGAGGGGAGACTCAGCCGAATCACACTATAGTATCACCAAGAGTTCATATTACATGATACAGCACCAAGAACAAGTAAACTGAACTCAGAATAACAGAGTTGATACAGACTGAACATGCAAATGGAATACAAGAGCAAGAAGGAAACAAAAGACTCAGCTTTCATTCAAGGCAACAGTAGAAGCCAGACGTCGTCAGATATCGTCGACCGGAGTTCTTCAAGCACCAAGGAAACCCTAGCAACAACATCAGTTTTCAGAATGAGAGTTTCAATAACCAAGTAACCGATCAGATCGGTGAATCAGGATAAAACGACAACACGGATGTTTGAGTTTGCATCGCATCAGAATTAACCGGATGTGTCCTTCTGGAATGAATTTGAAAAACTTATACATGTTGTAAATAGTTTGGGGGAAATGGAAAAACTTGAATCCTAGAAAAGGGCGGAAAAGATGATTCCAAGATAGTTGGTTGTTGTCTTGATGTGGACTGAATATATATCGTATGTAGAATGAACGCGCTATAGCCACCCTTGTGGAGTCAGAGAAATATTCAGACAAGGTAACCTTGTGAATGCTTATACCGTTCCATTACTTTATATTTCTCCATTATGTATGAGAGAGATATGGAGAAACAAGGAATGAAACCCTATTAGACTAAAACTAAAAGCCATATATATATACATACGATTTAATCATGTTCTCTACTGTATGAACATATAATCATGAAAGCGGAAGCGAAATTAGATCGATACACATATCTCCAGCCATTGCTATAGAATATCGAGAGTCGTCTTTCGTGCTTCTTATTTCCAGCAACGTTCAGTGCCAAACCCTTCTCTACTCACTTTAGATGGTGTATTGTTCTTAATGGAGAGTGGATTCAGTAACCTTTTGGGGAATAGTGCAGCTTGTATTTATAGTACTCTTGCCATCAAAGAGTACAACCATCAAAATCACGTGAATAGTGGAGTCTGATTCTCAGTTAGTGGGAGAAGATCACGGGCAGTGATTTTAGTCCATGATTTGCGTAACTGAAAACAAATGGGCCATAAAAGGTTGGTTTCCATAAAATCCGAAATTTTGAAGATATTATCAATATTATTCATTTATTTATTTATGGAAATCCAACATTCTCCCACTTGGTCCATTTGACGAGGGACTCGATATATGAATCATAGCGGCAAATTTCCTAGGACGAAAATTTGTCTTCCATGTATCACAATATATCTTGTCTCTCACTGCTCACACTAACTTAATGAGTAAACCATATGTTTACTCTAAGGTTAAAACATAATGATAAATCTCAATAAAATAACCAAATTATGTACGTACATGATTCCAAACCAAATGAGATATATCCATCTAAAAGAAAAGTTTCAACAAGTGGTCCAATGAATGCATTACATAGTGGGACCAAGTCCCATTCTTACTACATGATCCTTGAAACCTTTAATATGCATGCCTTTAGTCAAGGGATCAGCAAGCATCCAATCAGTACTGATGTGTTCAATGGTTACCTTCTTGTCCTGAACACGTTCTTTTAAGGCTAGATACTTAATGTCGATATGTTTGCTCCGACTTCCACTTCGATTATTCTTAGCCATAAATACTGCAGCTGTATTATCACAATACATTCTTACCGGCCGACTAATAGAGTCAACAACTCTAAGCCCGGAAATGAAACTTTTCAGCCATACACCATGTGAGGTAGCCTCAAAACAAGAAACGAACTCGGCCTCCATCGTAGATGTGGCTGTTAAGCTTTGCTTCGTACTCCTCCAAGACACGGCTCCATCAGCTAGCATAAACACATATCCTGAGGTGGATTTACGTGTGTCAACGCAGCCGTCGTAGTCAGAGTCCGAATAGCCCACCACTTCAAGATTATCAATTCGTCTATACGTAAGCATGTAATCTTTAGTACCCTTAAGATACCTCAATACTTTCTTCGCAGCCTTCCAATGATCGATGCCTGGATTACTCTGATATCATCCTAACACTCCAACCACATACGAAATGTCGGGTCTGGTACAGACTAGAGCATACATAATGCTACCAACAACTGAAGTATATGGAATATTTTTCATTTGTTCCTTTTCAATGTCATTCCTGGGGCATTGGTCCAAGCTAAACTTGTCACCTTTCACAATGGGTGCTACTGTTGGTGAACAATCCTTCATTCTGAATCTTTCAAGTACTTTATTAATATAGGCTTCTTGAGACAGTCCTAAAATGCCTCGAGATCTATCTCTATGGATCTTAATGCCAATGACATAAGATGCCTCGCCCATATCCTTCATATCGAAATTACTCGAAAGAAATTGTTTCACCTCACGTAGAAAATCTTTATCGTTGGTTGCTAGCAAAATATCATCCACATACAACACAAGAAAAGAGATTCTACTCCCACTAACTTTAAGGTATATACATTGATCCATGACGTTCTCTTCGAAACCGAATGAAGCAACTACTTCATGGAATTTTTTATACCATTGTCGGGAGGCTTGTTTTAAGCCGTATATGGATTTATTTAGCTTACAAACCAAATGTTCGCCATCCTTAGAGGGGAAACCTTCGGGTTGTTTCATATAAACCTCTTCCTCCAAATCACCATTGAGAAAAGCTGTTTTCACATCCATCTGATGTAACTCGTAATCAAAATGAGCTACTAATGCCATGATTACTCGAAGTGAATCTTTCTTTGAGACGGGAGAAAAGGTCTCCGTGTAGTCGATTCCTTCTCGTTGAGTGAATCCTTTTGCAACGAGTCTTGCTTTATGTCTCTCGACGTTTCCAAGTGAATCTCTCTTTGTCTTAAAGACCCACTTGCAGCCAATGGTTTTTACACCATTAGGCAACTCGACAAGATCCCAAACTCGATTAGACGACATAGAATTCATCTCATCTCTTATAGCATTTAACCATAAGTTCGAATCCGTAGAACTTACTGCTTGTGAAAAAGACAAAGGGTCATTATCGGCTCCAACATTATAATCCAATTCTTCTAGGTACACTTGATAATCATCAGGTATGGCTGGTCTCCTCATTCTAATAGATCTCCTCAAAGGAACTTGGTCATCCTCACCAATGTTTGGTCGTTCCTCATTTCCATTATGATCTACCAGATTTTCATCAACCACTTGTGGATTTTGTATATTTGATTGTCTTACACAAGGTTGTACTTGTGGAGTGTGAATGACAATCAACTTATTGCTTGTGTCAGTAGGTAAAACTTTATTGTGTTCCTTTTCATGAATAATTTCATGAAGCTGACCACTCCCACTAGACAAGTCATTCTCAAGAAACTTAGCATTTCTTGATTCCACAATCCTGGTGCTATGTGACGGACAATAAAATCTATAACCCTTAGACTTTTCTGTATATCCAATGAAATACCCACTAATAGTCCTTGGGTCAAGCTTCTTTTCTTGTGGGTTGTAAATTCTCACTTCCGACGGGCATCCCCAAATGCGTATATGTTGCAGACTCGGTTTCCATCCTTTGAATAACTCAAAAGGCGTCTTGGTAACGGCCTTGGAAGGAACCCGATTCAGTATATATGCCGTCGTTTTGAGAGCATCAGTCCACAAAAATGATAGAAGTTTAACATTACTCCTCATACTACGCACCATATCAATTAATGTCCGATTTCTTCTTTCAGCTACCCCATTTTCGTATGGAGAACCAGGCATGGTTGAGCAACAATCCCATGCTCTTGAAGAAATTTAGCAAATGGACCAGGTGCTTGTCCGTTCTCAGTGTATCTACCATAATACTCTCCACCTCGATCTGATCTAACGATTTTAATGTGTTTACCACATTGATTCTCTACTTCAGCTTTAAATAATTTAAAGGCGTCTAAAGCTTCATCCTTGGAATGAAGTAAATAGAGATACATATATCGCGAATAATCATCAATAAAGGTGATAAAGTATTTTGGGTCTTTAGCGTTCATGTCCGGACAACAAATATCCGTGTGTATGATTTCTAATAAGTCAGAACTCCTCTTGGCACCAGTTTTACGTTTATTAGTTTGCTTTCCCTTAATGCAACTAATACACGTATCGAAATCGGTAAAGTCTAAATTACTAAGTACTCCTTCCTTTACCAATCTCTTAACTCTCTCAATGGAAATGTGTCCCAATCTCCGGTGCCATAAAAAGGAAGAATTCTCGTTCATAATACATCTTTTTAAACCAACATTAACATGCAAAGAATTATGAGTGGTATCATTTTGTAGGCAAAGACGATATAAATTACTAGACAAAATACCAGAACCAATAACTTCAGAATTTCTGAGAATACTAAAACCAGATTCCGAAAAATTAAAGGAATATCCAAATGGTACAAGTCTAGAAACTGAAATCAAATTTCTTGCAAAATTTGGAACATAAAACGTCTTTTCCAAATGTAAGGTGAAACCACTACTAAGAATTAAAGTGCATGTGCCAACAGCTTCCACATGTGATCCTATCTTGTTGCCTGAATAGATAGACTTTTCACTGTCCATTGGTTTCCTTAGGTTTGTCATACCCTGCAAGGTATTTGAAACATGGATTGTAGTGCCAGAGTCAATCCACCATGTATTATGATTAACATCAACCATATTAGATTCATAACAAACAAACGCAAGAAAGTTACCTTTCTTCTCTAACCAAGCTTTGAACTTAATGCAGTATTTCTTCATGTGTCCCTTCTTTTTACAAAAGAAACACAGTGACTCCTTCTTTATGGCTTGGTTCACAGGAATCTTTCCTTTCCCTTTTTCCTTAATATGATCCTTTTTCTTCTTTGAAGAAGAAGCAGCAGTGGTAAAGTTCACATTTTCTCTTTCTTCCAATGACAATCTGCCCTCGTCTTGAACACACATGGTCATAAGTTCATTAATTGACCATTTATCCTTATGTGTGTTGTAAGAGATTTTAAAAGGAGCATATTGTTGTGGTAGAGTGCAGAGAATGAAATGGACTAGGAAGGATTCTGACATGGTAACTTCTAAGGCTGTCAGTTGGGCCGATATATCCCTCATGCGCATGATATAATCACGCACTCCCTTAACCTCAGTGTGCCTCATGGATGAGAACTACATTATCAAGGTGCTGGCGAGAGCCTTATCAGAGGACGCAAACTGCTCATCGATGGCTTTAAGGAGATATTTGACTTTATCATGCTTATCAACTGAACCCCGGATACTAGCATGGATATTGGTCTTTTATGAACGTAACTGAGAGGCGATTAGATCGCTCCCATTTTTCATAAAGATCAACCGCATCGGGAGTGCTTGTCTCCGTTATGCTAGGGGGTTCATCTTTCCGAATAGCATAGTCAATGTCCATCCATCCTAAATGCAGCAGTATTCTCTCCTTCCAGACCTTGTAGTTATCACCTCTTAACTCAGGAATGTCACATTTGACATCAGAAATATTTCCTGGTATAATAACTGCAAATAAAACATACATGTTTATCATCAAATTTAAATATTGAGACTTTAGACTTCATGATAATTTACCAATGTAAACCATGCTCATATGAATCCATCGACATAAAACTTGCCTGTGGGCTAAAGTCTATTCAAAGTAGATTCATAGTATATCCTTATAGTGAAACTATCAAATTATTGTTTCTCAATTCCTGTGGGTAGATTAAGAAACATAATCTAATACCTCACCCTAATTAATCCTACAAATGTAATAAAATTTCCCGTGGGCATATTCCATTACATTGCATATGACTAATTACAATAAATGTTTAGTTCCACATGTGATTTGTAAGTAAAATTTAGATAATTAGAGATGCGGTGGCTACTCCCAAATTATTAAAATATTACAATCACTCAACATTTAACATTAAACCTTTATATATATTATCATGTATTGTCAAATCACATCAATACATGGCTTTGAACAATGAGCAACCAAAAATAATAAACAATGCCTAGCTTGGATACAATTGCACGCAACATACAAGTAGTCATTATATATATCACATCATTGTCATAGATTTACTCATCAGTCTTTCACAAGTCGAGCATTGAAGTGAAGATAGAAACAATATATAAAACAATTTGTAAAAGGCGTTTCTAAAGTAAACAACTCCTTACAGCATCGAACGAATAAGTGTGAGCAACGAAATCGAACAGTACGAGCAAGTCAAAGGATTAACGATCAGGCTCTGATACCAAATGTTAGACTAAAACTAAAAACCATATATACATACATACGATTTAATCATGTTCTCTACTGTATGAACATATAATCATGAAAGCGGAAGCGAAATTAGATCGATACACATACCTCCAGCCATTGCTATAGAATATCGAGAGTCGTCTTTCGTGCTTCTTATTTCCAGCAACGTTCGGTGCCAAACCCTTCTCTACTCACTTTAGATGGTGTATTGTTCTTAATGGAGAGTGGATTCAGTAACCTTTGGGGGAATAGTGCAGCTTGTATTTATAGTACTCTTGCCATCAAAGAGTACAAGCATCAAAATCACGTGAATAGTGGAGTCTGATTCTCAGTTAGTGGGAGAAGATCATGGGCAGTGATTTTAGTCCATGATTTGCGTAACTGAAAACAAATGAGCCATAAAAGGTTGGTTTCCATAAAATCCAAAATTTTGAAGATATTATCAATATTATTCATTTATTTATTTATGGAAATCCAACAAACCCCAGTACCCCACATTCTCATTTTGCATCCGCAACTGCTCCAAGACCATACATCCTTTATTCTCTCTCCAATACAACATCATCATATTCTTCGATATTAACGTACAGTTTCGACCAGCCAACAACATGACTCACACTCACTATGATCACCAGTCTCCAGCTACCGGTGATTCTTCTTTAATTCACTTCTCATATCAATTTTTTTTTTTACTTTTGAAGCCATGTTATGTTAATTCGGGGTTGTTAATTGTCATCATCAGCTTAATTTTAATTTTGGCTAATTGATTGAAACTTATTAATTTAATATCAGGAGGAGGATCAACATACCCCCACCAGGCCCGTCCCTGAGATTTCGGAGGCCCTGTTCTAAAATTTTTTTTTTTTGATGAATAATTAGCAGATTTTATTCAATCAAAAAGTTTAGGTACATGACTATCCAAACAAACCTCATCACATCTTAAAGACAAATCTCTTCAACTATCATCAACTCAAACTAGTATTTAGAGCTAGTAACACCTAGCAAACTAGAGCAAGCACCCTACTTCCGCATCAATCCTTCCCCTCATCGCTTCTACATCCACTTCAACTTCACCCGCATTTCGCCTACACCTCTCATACCAAGTATTACTAATGATAGCACGAGCAATCAACCTCCCTCTCTTATTAGCACATGATTCCCCCTTCCACTTGTTCTGCAGTAAAAGAATAAGCTCAGGCCATGTAATGGAGGCTGGGATAGACACTCCATTTACTTGGAACAGCCTTCTCACAAATGAGCATTTGCTGAAGATGTGATCAATGCTATCCACCCCTGCATCACATAACAGACATCCTACATCCACAGGTAGCCCCCAGGTCACTTGCATAGTCCTAGTGACAAGCTTCCCTTTCACAGCCATCCATACAATCATACTATGTTTAGGAATGCTAGGCTTCTTCCAAACAAGCTTAAACCAGTCCTCCAGATTGGCTTTTCTCCTAATAGTGTCCCAAACTGTGCTTACTGAGTATCTGTCCATCAATTTCCCATTCCATTTCACTTCAGAGGAGCTGCAGTCCATGTGAATTTTTGCAACATCTCTGGCCTTTAAGATCTTCTTCCACGCCCATGAAGAGCTCTGCACAGTTTTACAGCTCCACAGAGTTTGCTTCTTCACTCTATATCTCATAATCTATGCTATCCAAATCGATCCACTCTTAGAAAAAAATATTCCAGATATGCCTTATAATACAAGCCAAATTCCAATCCTCTAGACTTCTTACTCCCAAACCACCCTCATTCTTTGGATAGCAGATGACACTCCAAGCAGCTTTTGCTTTCTTCCTATGAACCCCATCCACCTGCCAAATGAAATCGTTGCAGATTTTTTCAACAGCCTTTATTACAGTTTTAGGTAGAATAAACACAGCCATCCAGAATTGGCTCATGGCTGTCAAGACTGCCTGCACAAGCTGTAGCCTCCCTGCATAGCTCAGCAGCTTAGCTGACCAAGCTCTAACCTTTGCAGTAATCTTATTTACCAGGCACTCACAATCCTTGACAGAGATCTTCCCTGATGTGAGGGGAACTCCAAGGTATCTTATTGGTAATGTCTCCACTTTTATGCCTGTTCTTTGAGTAATCACCCCCTTTGCTAACTCACTTACTGAAGCGGAGAAGTAAACTGCAGATTTCCCAGGATTCATCCGTAACCCAGATAGCTCATAGAATTTACCAAGAACAACACAAATCATCTCAACCCCCCAGACAGTTCCATTAGTGAATATCAGAAGGTCGTCTGCAAAGCATAAATGGGTAAGCAACTGATGTTTACACCTGGGATGGAAAGGGAGGTGACCTGCCATTGCATACCTAACCAGCAAGCAGTGCATAATTTCCATACAAATCACAAAGAGACTGGGTGAAAGTGGATCACCCTGTCGGAGCCCCTTCTCAGCTTTGAAATAACCCACTAAACCTCCATTAAGACCCACACTAAACATTGCTGTGTTCAGGCATGCCATAATCCATCCCACAAACCTTCCTGGGACATTCATGGCAATTAAGACATTCTCTAAGAACTTCCAGTTTACAGAATCAAAAGCTTTCATGATATCAACCTTAACAGCACATCTTGGGGACACTTGCTTGAGATGGTAGGAATTAACTAATTCATAGGCCATCAGAATATTGTCACTTATCACACGATTTTTCACAAAAGCTGACTGACTATGGCTGATTATATGAGGCAAGCAATTACTTAGTCTGGTAGTCAGAATCTTTGTAACACATTTATATAGTACGTTGCAGCAAGAAATAGGTCTAAAATCTCTCATCGAAGTGGCATTCAGCACTTTAGGAATGATAGCAAGAGTAGTGGAGTTTACCTCAGTAGGCATTCTGCTAGTAGCAAAAAAATAGAGGATAGCATCCTCAACCTCCTTTCCAATCAAATGCCAACATTTCTTGTAGAAAGTAGACGTGTAGCCATCAGGACCTGGACTCTTCTCTCCATCAATAGCAAACATGGCTTTCCTGATCTCGTCCCTGCTAATAGGAGCCTCCAAATCATCAGCTTGCTCAACAGAGACGAACTTAAAAAGGAGGCCTTTCAGTTGCTCCACAGTCCCTCCAGTAACAAAAGAGTTCTTTTTGCCAAGAAGATTTGTGTAGAACCTAATTGCCTCTGAAGAAATCTCTTGTACAAAAGTCAACTCTTCACCATCATCATTAATAAGTTTTGTAATAGTATTTCTAGCAATCCTCATCTTCATTTGCTGATGAAAATACTTTGTATTGGAGTCCCCCAGCTTAATCTTCATCTCTCTAGATTTCTGCTTTTTAATAGATTCTTCTATATTCTTCAACTCATCCCAGGTTTTCATCGTTAGTTTTTCCTTACCAAAGTTTTCACTGCTAGGACAACGTAATGCAGTGGCTTGAGCAGCATTTATTATTTGGCCTCATTAAAATGAATAATTTAAATTTGGTTTATTTGAGTTAACCTAATTTAACTTGTTTGGGACGGATATGCTCATTGGTTTGGGCAATAATTATACTTATTTGCGATGGTATACACGTCCGACCCTTTGCCCCGTACAAAAATACTCTCATAGCACCCGAACTTCCATGGAGTGAGTTTTGGATAGGGTGCTGCTATTTGCAGTCAGCGTTTTACTAACGCAGTCCGTATTTTTAACATAAATGGACAATTATGTCCTTGCAGCCAGTATTTACTAATGCAGTCCGTTTTTACTAACGCAATTCGTTTTTTTTACTAATGCAGTCCGTTTTTACTAACACAGTCTGTTTTTTACTAATGCAGTCCGTTTTTACTAACGCAGTCTACTTTTTACTAACACAGTCCGTTTTTACTAACACAATCCATTTTTTACTAACACATTTCATTTTTACTAACATGGTCCGTTTTTTAATTACATAATTTCTTAGCAATAATTTCTCTCAAAATTATTAATTTTAAAATTATATGATTTTTAATCATTATTATTGATTTATTTGAATTTTTATAATTTTCCATAAAAAATTTTAGACGTATATAATTTTGCATCATTATTATTAATTTATTTAAAAATTTATAATTTCCATCTGCAATAATTTCTATCAATCAATAATTTAATTTCAACATTTATAATTTTTCATCAATATTATTAATTTTTTTAAAATATTAAAAGTGCTATTTTTATTTTTATGCCCATTTTTTCTAATATATTATGAATAAGGATATTCGTTAAAAACGAACTGTGTTAGTTTAAACGGACTCGGTTAGTAAAAAAATGAACTGCGTTAGTAAAAAGGTAAAAAATGAACTGCGTTAGTAAAAAATGGGTTGTGTTAGTAAAAACGGACTGCGTTAGTAAAAAATGGATTGCGTTAGTAAAAATGGACTGCATTAGTAAAAAACAGACTGCATTAGTAAAAACAGACTGCATTAGTAAAAAACGGACTGCGTTAGTAAAAACGGACTGCATTAGTAAAAAAGTCTTTCACCATAATAAATAAATAAATGAATATATGTACCAAAATAAATACGTTCGGAAAGTTTGAACATTTATAGGTATAAACGCCCAGACCATAGGCGATTTCGCCTATGGCCCAGGCGTAATCATTTATTCGGGTCAACCAACTGCCAACCAGCCAAGTTAAATTCAGGAACAGACCACATGCGTTTTCGCCTAGGGCCGGGGCGAATTCGCCTATGGTTCGGGCGTTTCAATCTGATTGGGCGAAAACGCCCCCCCCTTTAAAACCCCACCAACACCCCCCATTTCACTCCCCACCCCCTCCTACCACTCTTCCCTTCCAAGGTAAGTCCCCTTTTCTCTCTTGTTTTTCATTTTATTAGGGTTTAGGATTAGGTTAGATAATTAGATTAGGATTAGGTTAGAGAATTAGATTAGGATTTAGGTTAGAGAATTAGGGTTTAGGGTTTAGGTTAGAGAATTAGTTTAGGATTTAGGTTAGAGAATTAGTTTAGGATTTAGGTTAGAGAATTAGAATTTAGGGTTTAGGTTAGAGAATTAGTTTAGGGTTGAATTTAGAGAATGAGTTTAAGAATGTTAATTTAGGTTAGAGATGTAGTTTAGGATTTATGTTAGAGAATTAGTTTAGTATTATTGTCGTTTGTGATTATTTATTTACACTGTCCTATTGCCGTTGTAGGATTTTTAAGCAAAGGACGTTCGTGTCTTGCAGAGGATATTCGTTGGAGACCATTACACGAGGTAAGTAGTGTGCACATTATTGAAATTTTTTAAATTAGCTTGTTTATGGAATTGAGATTGTTTCTCTGTTGCATGCTAGTGTGAATTAGGATAGTTAAATTTTGTATGTAGGACTACAAAATCGAACTTAGCATTATCTAGTGTGATTTAGGATAGTTCACTTTTGTCTGTAGGAATACTAGATCGGACTTTGCATGAAAATAAACATATGACCCCGTATACTAACCTACCAACTTACTTTAGAGGACGTGGAGGTTCTCACCGGACTTCCTACTACAGGACGTCCTCTTATTGTATCTCCGGACGAGCGCCCCGTGACTGATATATGCGAGCAGTGGTTGGGCGTTAAACCACCACCTAACGCTATACAGGGCAGGACAGTTAGGGTTTCATGGGTTAAGAGGCTATTCGATCGTCTGTCGGATGGCGCTACAGCAGAGGTTATTACTTATCATGCACGGGCGTACACGTGGGTTCTGGTAGCTGGAGTTCTACTGGCTGACCGGAATGGAGATCACATACAGGTCCACCTCCTACAGCTTATTGGGGACCCGAGGGTTGCATCCACATACAGCTGGGGTAGTGCGGTTCTCGCATGGCTGTATAAGGTCATGGGGAGGGCGGCCTTTTTCTCCGCTAAAATGTGTGCTCGTTCACAGAAGCCATTGGCAACCGTTGCACACCCTTTAGTACTCCGTTGACGCACTCTTGCGCATTAGTCGTCATAGTTCCCCACCGAGCACCGCCTCCCTCAAGGTTGTCGTAGGCCATGCTCCATAGCGCGAGATCCTCATTAACCCATTTGGGGTCTCGTAGGTTTTCTTCATTATGGATCTCCAACCAATCCGCCTTCTTTGCCTCAAACTTCCGCACATTGTGTTCCAAGCCTGCAGGTAGACATGGTACTCGTGTATGAATATTCCAATTTTTTTGTTAAACGAAATTGGGAAACGAAATAGTATAATACCTAAGTTCCAAAGCCGACTCTTCAGCAATGATTTGCGGTGCTTCTTGTTGAAGTTGCTTACATAATGGCGTAGGCACCACCGCCAAACCCACCCTCGACCAATATTGCGCATCGCCATTTCTATTCCCGCGTGTCGATCACTGATGATTGTTATGTTGGCCCGGTTGGTGACATTTTTTTGTAGCATCTCCATGAACCACGTTCAATTATCACCGTCCTCTTGGTCAACTATAGCGTACGCCAGTTGCACAATCCGATGTTGTCCATCAAACGTGCTTGCCATCAACAACACTTGTTTGTACTTGCCCGTTAGGAATGTCCCGTCAATGATCATGACTCCCGGGCAGTGCTTGAAGGCTTTTATACAAGGGCCAAACGCCCAAAACACACTTTTGAACATCCTTTTGTCGCCGGCAGGAGTGGTTCTAAGCTCGTACTGTGAACTGGGGTTTGTGAGTTGAATAGCATTCAGTATTGTCTCGATGTTGTTGTAGGAGGTCACCCAGTCACCGTACAGCTTCTCGATAGCACGTTGCTTACCATACCACGCCTTCCTGTACGAAATGTTGCGATGATACTTCTCTAGAATGCAGTCAATCACTGTCTCCACCTTCATGCTCGGCTCCCTACGGACAATGTGCATGACTGCATCTGAGATGAGCGTGACGTCGAGTTTCGGGTGGGGACCTAGTATCGTTGATCGGTCACAAATGTGGCCGATGTTTAGCTGTCTTATTATCCAGAAGTCGTATCTCTTGCTAAGTGTCGAACGCATCCTCCACGGGCACGTCGGTTCGATGCAATTTATGGCCCATTCCTTCGGGCTGGAGGTGGTCACCTTGTACTTATAGTTGTGGAGGACTGCTTGACTCTTCGTTAGGGACACCAGTTGGGCTTTCGTTGCGAATGTTGGTCCGGAGTAGAATTCCATCTCCACCGACCAGTACGACTTCGTTGTGATATGGAAACGCCTGTCCATGGAGTAGGTGTTGGAGATTTTCATGATGTCGTCAGTATCATCACCCCCGCTCGTGGCATGTTCTGGTGGCACATATATGTCCACGATCTCTTCCGTGGCTCTCTCACCTTCGTCGTCGTCTTCCTCGTTAGTTTGGCTGATGTCATCGTCGACATTAGGATTCCCTTCATCCTCCGTGCAATGGCTTCTTTCGTCCTCCGAGTCATCAGAGGTGACATATTCATCTCCTGCCAGTCCCTCTTGATCAACCTCCTCCCCCTCCGGACCGACACGACTGGTAGCCATGTATGATCCATCGTATGTTTGGCTCTGCTCTTCGATCTGAGGTGGCATGACCCCTTGCACCCAGGAGTAGTGAGACGGCTCCTCTTCTATCAAGGCGTACAAGTGGACAACTTCAACAATAGGGTTACGGCGAACTATGTCGTAGATGACTTGTGCACCGGTATCATCTGTTATGGTACGAGCAACGTAATGCGACAGAGTCCCCTGGATGAATATCGGCATCCTCCAAACAAATGACTGGATCAGCCGATCCGGACCAAGCCCCATTTTCCTCCCGAACGTGGTGACCAAGCTACCATAGATGGCTTGCTTGGCCATTTTCAGACGGACGTTCTCTCCACCATCGTATGCTAATCCAGACCAATCCTGGACGATTCGACCCCCCCAGTACACCTGGATACGAAAGTCGCGGAAACTATCAGAGTCGGCCATCTTTCAATGTTGACAAACAATTTTGAACTACCCGAGTGTTTTTTTTATGATATAATGCTGGAGAGGAGCTGGTATTTATAGGACGTTGATCCACATTAGCTCAGGCGTTTTCGCCCATGGTACAAGCGAAAACGCCCAAGGTATAGGCGAAATCGCCTACTGCTCCCATTTAGTCACGGGTCTGCTCTGAACCGGTCAGGAATCTGCTCAGGAATCGTTCAGAACCAATTACGCCTGGGGCCTGGGTGAAATCGCCTATGGTCCGGGCGTTTATACCTATAAACGTTCATTCTTTCAGAACATATTTATTTTGGTACATAGATTTATTTATTTATTTATTATGGTGAAAGGCCCAGCAAAAAATGGACTGCGTTAGTAAAAATGGACTGCATTAGTAAAAACCGGACTGCGTTTGTAAAAATGGACTGCAAGGATATAATTGTCCATTTATGTGAAAATACGGACTGCGTACAGTAAAACACGGACTGCAAATAGCAACCCGCTTTGGATATTGATGTGCCCACTTTGACCTTGACCCATTGTCATTCCTAAAGTACATGAAATTTATTAAAAATTAAAAAATATGAAAAGTAAAATAATATCATATCATATTTGTATATTTAATAATAGATTTAGATAAAAACAAGATGATAATAAGAATAGAAAGACTACTTAAAAAAATAATATTGATTAGAACAAAAAAATTAGTTTGATTTTGTCAAAAATGGGGATTGAACCTTTGACTACCTAGAACAAAACAAAGAGCTAAGCCACTAGACCATCACTACATTTGTGTTTATCTTTTTGCAGATTTTATTTATAATATCTATTTTAGGTGTTTCTAGTTAACCCGAAACTTTTGAGGCTCCCGAAATTTTGAGGCCTTGTGCCGTAGGGCTGGCCAGCACACCCTCAGGGCTGGCCCTGACCCCCACAGCTGCCACCATCCAGCGTGTCATACGTAGTTGGAGCACCTCAACCAATCGGGTACCCGACCCGAGACAATTCCTCCCATGCAGCTACTGCTGTTCCTGTTCCCGTCGAGACTAAGTCTAGAGGCAATGGCGGTTGGAAATAGAAACGAAAGAACAAAGTAGAATCGAGCAATACTATGAAACTAAACTAGGAAAATAGTTTCAACTATTAAATTTGTGCCAATAGAACAAGGGAAAGAAAAACTCCCTGGATCAGGTCGCTTTGGCACCACGTGGCTCTGCTTCGGAGCAGACTCGCCAACTTCATGGAGGGTAACTGAGGCTATCTTCTGTATCTCGTCTGCTCTCGTCTTTTGAGGGGAGTTCTTTGGAAGAGGATTGTCAGCCTTGTCTTTCTTCTTGTCAGGAATCACGCTTCTCAGCTCCTCCACCACAGCAGCAGCTTATGCATTCTTCACCTTCTTCTTCTTGGAGAATATTTCTTCCATGTGCCCGCATAATCCGGGTTTGCAAGAAGTTCTTCCAATAATGCAACTCCCATCTTTTGGTCATTAATTGCTACCATAGTCTTCCGTAAATTCTACTTGTTTAGCAAGGGCCTTGACATAGCGGTAGGGTACGGTGCTTTTGGTCGGTAAGAAGCTGCTGGTGGAGTAGCTACTTCTCTTGGCTGTCCCTTCTGACACAACTGCTCCATTGGTTTCTCCAATTCCTCTGTGCTATCCTTTAGAGAAACTGCTCCACAGAATTCTTCCTTAGTTTTACTTCCTCCGGCATTGTTAGATGAAGAGGAGGGGGTTGTGCTAGGTAGAAGACTAACTCCCTTCTCCTTCAGAAAGTTGGTTATTGTCGTCACCCGATCGTCTAGTTTCTTGATAGAGGAGTCGGTGAGTAAGATGTCCTTCTTATTTGATTGAGTTTCAGCAAGAATCTTTTCCAACATAATGTCGGTATTGGATTTAGGTGCAGAAGAGCTTGAACCACTGTTGTTGTTCTGACCTTGATTCTGATTACCATTCCAGTTTCCTCGGTTCTGCCATTGGGAATTCTGGTTCTGATTCCCGTTGTTCCTCTGATAACCACCCTGGAACTGATTCTGATTGTTGTTCCAACCCCCTCTATTCTGCCATTGGGAGTTCTGATTCTGATATCCTCCCTGGTTCTGGTTATTCCCTTGGTTCGGGCCTCCAACATAAGCAATCTCCTCTTGTTGTTAGCTTTGGTTATTCTCGAATCTCCATGTACATCCCTCTGCTGAATGACATGGACCACCGCAATTCGAACATGGAGTGGATACAGCTGATACATTCTCTGTCCGAGTAAGCACCTTGAACCCTGGAGGTGGAGCTGTAGGAACACCCGGTGAAGGAGCTACCTTAGCACTTTCCAGCTCATGCTTTAATCTCTGCACTTCCATCTCCAAGTTCGAGTTATCCAACTCCAACTGACTTCTAACAATATCCTCTGGTGCAGGAACTGTGGGAACGGGGTATGATGAATCAACAAAGAATCTCTTCTTCTCTAGATGTCTACCGTCCATCTTCAATGGGTTAGCTTGCATGAGAGATTTGATTTTCATGGCAAAACTCTTGCAAGCATTTAAGGCCGCGATCGTGGTCATGTCGTTTAAGTCCATACTCAGCTGCATAGAGAAATCCTTCCTCTTCTCATAGTCCAAGCCTCAGAGGAATGTAGAGACCTTGTTATAGTCATCCCATCCATGGTGAGGACAAGCCCGGAGAAGCCCTTGAAATCTCTGCCAAGCCTCATAGAAGTTTTCCTCCGAACCACTCGTGAAACCTGCTATCTGTGCTCTGAGTGCATCTGTTTTAGAAGGAGAGAAGAACTCTTTTAGAAATGCTTTAGCCAGACCATCCCATGTAGTGAAGTGATTTGGCGGGTGATCATACAGCCAGGGGCGGAACCAGGATTTGAAAATGCCCTGAGCCAAAATTTATTACTAGAATATATATTACGTTACATATATTATCTTACTTTCAATATATAATACTATTTGCCATTAGATCATTGCGACCGATATGTTTGTTCTTAAGATTATTAATATTACTCTTGAAAAAAATGAATTAAAAAATGAATTACCAATTTTTTATTAATTTGAACGATTTATCATCAAATATTGTATTTTTACTCATTCATAAGTCGAGATAAAATGGTACTGGGCTTACTCAACCCTCTACACATGTTGACGAAATATTAGCATTAGGGAAGGGTATGGTTAATATGATTGAGTATATTAACTATATTGAGTTTTTTTTTTGAAGAGACAAAGGTATTAGAATATATTTAGTTGTTAAGTTTGAAATTATAACAATGAACTGAGTCGAATTAAAATAACACTGGGCCGGATTTAAATTTTGCACTGAGCCGGATTCGAAAAAATCACAAATTTTTACTCGGATTAAACGCTCGGGACTGAACGGCTCCCCCTAGTTCTGCCCCTGCATACAGCCACAGTTCTGCTTGTCCCTTCAGAGTAAAAGGAAATAGCTGAAGCTTGACTGCACTATGATCTGCTTCATTGTTTGAGACTGTGTGAGCTAGCCTTAAGAAATTTCTCACATGAGCATTCGGGTCCTCATTGACATCCCCAAAGAAAGTGTTCCCATTTGCTTGGATCATGTTGATCAAGTGAGATGGGATGTGCAGATTCCGAGTTCCTGTGTTGGGAATCTGAATGCAAGAAGCAGTCCCATCTATGGTAGGTCGATCATAATCCTTCATCGTCCTCTCCGTCATGATTACTAGTTCTGGTTGGACCGGTTGAACAGGAGGCACTGGAGGATCTACAGGAGGTTCTGTAGTAGCAATGGTTGATGGCGAAGGTGAAGATGTAGATGAAGAAGTGAAGAGGTTCTTCCTTACTTTAGGTGTCTTGGCGGGAGGAGGTACCGGAGTAGTGCCGAAGGGAGTGTAGAAAATTCTGCCCTTGTTAGCTATACGCTTACTCTGTCTTCTTTCTTCCGTACCTGCAATCTTGCCTGAAACACCAAAAACAAGAAATACCAAGTAATACAAAAATGTGGGAGATAAGAGATGATAAAAGAGTGAATGAAAAGGTTAAAACGCACAATGCCTTTCCTAGAAAAAGAAAAGTCCCCGGCAACGGTGCCAAAAACTTGATGCGCAAATTAATGCACACTAGTTTTACTCGATGGATTTCTCCAAAGAGATCGTTATTTCCCAAGGGTCTTCCTCTTTCTATTACTCAGAAATGTGTGTTAAAGCTGATCGGAGTTTGTGTCGTTTGGTTTTTCGAATTGGTTGTGATCTAATTAAACTAAAATGCAAATTAAACAAGCAAACAAGTAAAGCAGATTGGAGCTTTGAATATAGACTAAGGCGCTTGTCCAGACTCGAATTCGCTCTAGCTCGATTAAGACGGATGATGCAATGCAGTTTATCAGACTTGATGACTCGACACTTCCTTTGGTAATCTCTACTCCATGGCCAGGACGCAGAGAAACTATCCTATCAAACCTACAAGTTCCTATAGTCAAGATAACTCACAATTCGTCAAGAATGCACGAAGAACAGTGGAATGCCACACAGATATGCAAGGAGTTTAGTTTCACCGACCCTATGGTCAAGACACCGGGAAACCCTAACGACCTCCTAAACTCTAGAATGATCTACGTCCATGGTCAGAACCGCAAATGAAAGATGAACCAAAACCCTACGATATGGTCAATCAACGAATTCTTAGAGCTTCAAATTAGGGTTTAAGAGAAAACTCATCACATACCTGAATAAACCTCAATTAACATTAATGGGTTAAAAACCAGACATCATCCATACAGAATCTAACTAGAGCTTCATCTAATCCGAACAAACTAAAGGAGTTTAGCTCGACATCATTACAGAAGAAATCGCAGAAACAAAGAAGAAGAAAACTGGAGAAGAAGACATCTTACTCCGAGTAAACCTAATCCTGAAGAATCCTAGAAACTCATGAGCTAATCTTCGCTTCTCCTCGCTTAATCGTCACTTCAAAACTTCAAAATCCTCCTCCGAGAGTGTCTGGTTCGTCGAAATCAGAATGAAGTATGAAAATGCATGTAGAATGTCTTCTTTCCTCTCTAAAAAGTCTAATATATTCTCCAAAATTCGTGGTCCCCACTAAGAAGGCAATTTCCCTTAATTAAAACTCTTTTCCTACTTGGAAAATGCTTAATTTTCGGCCCAGGGTGTGTCAGGCAGACACATGGTGTCCAGAAGACACCACCAACATGATTTTTCCCTCAATTCAGCTCCCATTTGTCCCACTTGGTTCCTTCAATGATTCCCGCTCCGTCTGAACTCCGATTTGATCCTCGTTTGAAGTGTCGAGCTCGTGAAAAGGTTCTCCACAACGTGATAACCTGAAATCTCAACAAAAATAACTCAAAACGGCATCAAATGGCCCAAAAGAGGACCAACGGGGAATAAAATATATTTTCATAAAAATCACTCGATAACATCACAATTCGGTGTCGAACAAGGGAAATGTCGATCAAATGTGGCGAGATAAACGCGGTAAATCTAATGTCATCAATTCTCCTCAAATCTAACGTGATCCGCCCTCACTACTCCTATAGAAGGAACTCTCTAACAGTATTGTGCTTATGACAAATTTTCGCCTCTTGTAATAACGATTCTGAACTTTAGCAATAGCTGCGGTGCTATCACAATGGATCAATACCGGCAGAACCAGTCTTTCCCATAAGGGATCTCTCCTAACAATCCTCTCAACCAACTCACTTCTTCACTAGCAGTTGCTAGTGCTATCATTTCTGATTCCATAGTTGATTGAGCTAAGAGTGTCTGCGTCTTCGACTTCCAAGACACAGCCCCACTAGCTATGTTGAAAACATAGCCACTAGTTTCGTTGGAGTCGCCTGATAGGGTATTTCAATCTGCATCACTATACCCTTCTAATACTGCAGGAAACCTTTGATATTGAAGTCCAAGGTTAATTGTTCTCTTAAGGTATCTCATTGCCCTTTCAATAGCATTCCAATGCTCCAAACTATGACAACGTGTGAACCTGCAAAGTAATCCCACAACATATGTAATATCTGGTCTAGTATAATTAGTAGCATATCGCAGACTGCCAATTATGCTAGAATATTCAGATTGTCTTACACTATTTCCAGTGTTCTTAAAGAGTTTTACACTAGCATCATAAAGAGTACAAGCAGGTTTACAGTCTAAATAATTATATTTCTTCAACATATTTTCTATGTAACTAGATTGATCTAAAGAAAATTTCCTTTCAGTCCTAGTTATCTGGATTCTTAGTATAACTCTAGCTTCACCCAGATCTTTCATATCAAAGTTCTCACAAAGCATTGTTTTCACAATATTGACAACATGATTATTAGAATCAAGAATTAGCATGTCATCCATGTACAAACATATGATAGTGCAAATGTTATTTTCAAATTTGTAATAAATGCATTTGTCACTTTCATTCACCTTAAAACCATGTGAGAGAACTAGACTGTCAAATTTTTCATGTCATTATTTAGGAGCCTGTTTCAAACCATATAAAGATTTATCTAGTTTACAAACTTTAGAAGCATGTTCAGGAATAACAAAACCTTCAGGTTATTCCATGGAAATTTCTTCATCTAAATCACTATTCAAGAAAGTTGTCTTAACATCCATCTGATGCACAACAAGATTGTTCAGGGCAGCAAGAGCAATCAAAACAAGAATAGAAGTTATTCTAGTTACTGATGAATAAATATCAAAGAAATCTACATTTTCTCTCTGTCTAAAGCCTTTAGCTACTAAACGAGCTTTATACTTATCAACAATACCATCTGGTTTCATTTTCTTTTTCAGAATCCATTTACAACCTATAGCTCTACAACCAGTAGGTAAATCTACCAAATGCCAAGTTTTGTTATACTCCAATGTTTCCATTTCATCATTAATGGCTTCTTGCCATAAATCTGCATCTAAGGAGGTTAGAGCTTGATGTAGAGTTGTGGGGTCATCTTCAAGGGTGTAGACAGAAAAGTCAAAGCCAAAGTCTTTAGAGATTCTAGGTCGTTTACTCCTAAGTTCTTATTCAGATTCAACATACCCCCACTAGGTCCATTATTCCTAATAGCTGGGAAGATACTAGATGAACTACCCCACTATTTCTCAATTTGAAAGGAAATCTATCTTCATAAAAATCAGCATCGTTGGATTCTAAAATGGTTCGAGCATTCAAATCATAGAACCTATATGCTTTACTATTCATAGTATAGCCAACAAAAACACATTCATATGCATGCTCTACTAGCTAGTTTAATTCTTTTAGGATCAGGAATTCTCACATAAGGCAGACTCCCCCAAGTTCTAAAATATGATATATTAGGTGGTCTATTCTTCAAAACTCATAAGGTGACATTTTATTGTTTGATTTAGGACCTCGATTAAGCACATAACAAACAGTCAACAAAATTTCACCCCAACAAAAGGATACGACACCATAATTAAGCAAAATAGCCACAACTAATTCAGTAAATGTCCTATTTTTCGTTCAACTTTACCATTCATTTCAGGAGAATAAGGGGCAGAAGTTTCATGAATGATATTGTGTGAGCGGTAGAAATCCTTGAACGAATTAGAGTCATATTCGGCGCTGCTGTCACTCTTGAGTCGCTTGATCTTCCTATTGCACTGGTTTTCAAACTCAACAACAAACAACTTAAACATATCAAGTGCATCACTCTTATTTTTCATCAAGTAAACAAAGGTATTATCGGAGCAACTGTCAATGAAAGTGATAAAATATCTCTTGCCATTCCTAGTTAACGTCCCATCAAGTTCACAAATATCATAATGAATCAAATCTAAAGGCTCAGATTCTCTAAGCATAGATTTATGGGGCGTTTTTGTTATTTTGGCTTGGCTACAAAATTCACATTTATCATAATCATCTAAGGAGAGTTTAGGAATATGACCTAAGCTACTCAAGTTCTTCACAATACGTTTGTTAACATGACAAAGACGAGCATGCCAAATATTGAAATCACACAGCATGTAAACTTCAACATTCATCTTATTAACTTCAACATTAAGCTTAAACATCCCATCACATGCATACCCTTTACCCACAAATTTCTCATTCTTAGTGAGAGTATACAAGTCAGCACCCATAGATTGATAAAACCCAGCCTTGTTGAGAAGATACCCCGAAACATGATTCTTCCTTATCTTTGGAGTGTACAAGACATCTTGGAGAGTAAGAGTCTTTCCAAAGGTAAAGTTCAATTCCACACTCCTAGAACCAGCAACAATAGTGGTGTGATCAGTACCCAACAAAACTTTCTTATCAGTAGTCGCTTCAGTATATGTTTTGAAAAGAGCACGGTTATTGCACACATGTCTTGAAGCGCCAGTATCCAACCACCAACCTTTAGAGTTACCAGTAAGATTGACTTCATCCATCATATCAGTAATCATAGCCACATAAGTTTCCTTCTCTTCAGTCAAGTTAACACTGAGACCAGTGTTAGGCTTGTTCCTACACTTTCGTGCCATGTGACCCGGTTTCCCGCAAGTATCATAGAGAAAGGGAGAGTCACTCTTAGGAGGTTAGGCGTAAGCTTTTTGGTTCCCACGAAGGTTACCAATCTGGTTGGTGCGGACCTGGTTTGATTTGCGACCCTGATTCTTGAAGGTTTTCTAGTTCGGTTTTAGAGCCACTGGGGTGGATCGTTTAGTACTGATAAACAGCACCTTTCCTTCATATCCTGTTTGTGAGCTTCCTCTTCAATTCAAAGGCGAGTTATCAAAGTTTCCAACGAAAATTCTTTAGTTTTATGCCTGAGAACATTTTTGAAATCTTTCCAAGAAGGAGGTAGCTTGTCAATAATACATGCAACTTGAAACTGATTGTCAAGAGGCATACCTTCCGAGATAATCTCGTGAGCGATCTTATGGAGTTCATGAGACTGAGCTTCAACAGACTTCTCGTCAACCATCTAGTAGCGTAGGTAGCGACTGCCAGCATACTTCTTGGCACCAGCTTCCTCTGTGTCGTATTTCTTCTGGAGAGCATCCCACACCATCTTTGCAGTATTGCTTTGACCATCGTAGTAGTCGTAGAGATCATTAGCCAGACCATTGAGGATGTAATTCTTGCACAGAAAGTCATCCTCATTCCACTTTGCAACAACAATCGTCTCCGTATCAGTTGGGGCTTCAGTCAGCACCGACATGGAGGTTAGGGTGTTCGCCACTCTCTTGGTTGTTAGGTAGAACAACATCTTTTGCTTCCAGCGATGGAAGTTAGCACCTTGGAAGCGGCAGGGGCGATTGATATCGCTAGAGCCAGATCTGGTATTCTGTTCGGTAGCCATATTAGCAACACAACGTCTTAAATTGTTAGAAACGGAACAAGAAAAGGAACAAGGTTACCGATCTGGCTGAGTCGCGAACTAGGTTGCTCCCTTTAAGATGTTCGCGACACTGCCTCGTATTGTGCACAACAGACTATCAACCGGTCACCTCCATGATAAAACAACCACTCCAAATTCTCCAATTCGTGCGAAAACCAAAGATCTAAGAAAACACTCTCTAACTCTGTTTGCTCAATTTTATGTGTGTATCTCTAGGGTTATGTAGCTCCACTATTTATAGTGGCAAGTACCTTCATTTTAGGGTTAGTGGAGAGATTTGTGGGATCTCAAATCAAGAGATTTGAGGGATCTCAAATCAAATATTCACATTTAATTAGGATTAAAATCATAATCCTAATTGAAGACGAAATCAATAATATCTTTTTCTATTACTGATTGGAATTAATGACAATAATCATTAATTTCATTTTTCTGATTACAACAAGGATTCTAATAATTGAAATCAATTACCTCTAACCATAATGGGTCGTTTGGTTTCTGTGATTTGGAAATAGTGTATTTGAACAATATTGTGGTTTTAGAAAAAGCTGTTTTGTGATTACACTTTTTTACTCAAAACCTTTGTTTGGAAGTTACTATGAATCAATTTGGGATTTGGGTGGGGGTATTAAAATGAAGCTAAATTACCATTTTATCCTTGTTATTATGTTGGCCATATTTGAACTGAAGAGTTTTGGTATTTTTACGGTATTTGTATGCAGTAATTTTGTAATAACAGATTGTGGCCAAGTCATTGTTGTTGTAAGAGACATGTTTGTTTTAATGCAAGTGTTACCAAGGACAACAATTTATGGTTCAATAATCCTTCAAATTACGAGCAAACATCAAATTAGAATAATACTAATACAAAGATAACATTTCATGCTTGCACAAGCTACACTACTTCTGCATATTCAAATTCCTATCTACGGAATTGTGGAATTCCAAAATATGAGTTGTGTAACACTACCTGCTTTCAAAAAGATGTTTACAAAACATAGTAATATATAATCCTATAACACAAACCCCCATTGTTCCTAGGCTTAAGTTGGTGAGAGTGATTAGAAAGTTGAACTAAAATAGTGGCATAGATTGTAATTTTTGAATTAGTAATTGGATAGAAAGGTAATTGTACAAACCCTTCAATTCACTCATTATCAAATCACACAAAACTCAACTAAAAGCTGAGTTTTGAAATCACTCATTTTTTGGGTCCAAATAAGCTGTTTTGTGCATTTGTATTTCCGAAAAAACGAAGGTTTTGGATGAAATAGTGTATTCATCCAAATCACAGAAACCAAACATGGTAGTTTTTACAAACTATTCACCAACTCCAACAACATCTCATTCAATTTGTTAGATGTATTTAAGTAAAATTAGTTTGTTGATTCTATTCTTTGTCATCGATTTTCATATTCTAACAAGTTTATTGGTATAAGATCTTGAATCTTAGTAATGTATTTACCAACTCGCTTACTTGTTTAAAATCGTTATAAATCCGTTTGATACTAAGAATGAATTCTCACACTCGCGTAGCTGTTTGAATTCTATTGTTTGGTTATGGTGAAATCACTTTGGATTCAGTTTTGGTCTATTGTGCTTGAGCAACAATCGCTTGGATCTGATGATGCAATTAAAAGGTTGAAGCAATGACGCTCTAAAATGACCTAATTAATTGCACTATTTCCGTTGGTAGCGAAAATTTGCTTCACGTTTTAAATGAAATTATTGTTCATTTTGATTAAATTATTTTTTTGAATTTGTTTCAAGAATTAACCTAGGTACAAATCGCTTAGATCTGGTGTCGCAATTAAATGGTTGTAAGCAATATTGCTTTAGAACAATCAAATTAATTGAACTAATTCTATTGATAGGGAGATTTTACTTTGAGGTTTAATTGAAATGGTTGTGTGTTTTGATTAAATTAATCTTCTTTGAATTTGTTTCAAAGAATTATCTTGGATGTGGGTCAAATCACTTTGGATCTGGTGATGCAATTAAACTATTGAAGCAATCTTGCTAAAATCAATCAAATTAAATTGCACTTATTCCATTGATAGTGATTATGACATCAGTTAGCTAAATTAGTTGTGTGCTTTAATTGAGAGTTATATTTAAATTTAATTCAAACGATTAACTTGGAAGGTTTTTATTTCACAATTTATTAGATGCGGTTTCTTAATTGGTAATTTAATTGCTTGAAATAGACTTACCTTTTACGCGAACAATGATTTAGCTAAGTTTCCTCAAATCTACACATCCATATAAGCATTTTAAGGGTCATTTTCTGCGCAGTAACTGCGCTAGGAATTCTGCCGAATTCCTTCTTGGTCTAATTCCCTTGTTTTTCGAGCAAAATATGGTACACAAAATCGGCGGATTTCAAATCTGGGCAGGATTTCAAATGAGCTCCAACTGGGTTTTCAAAACCCTTTGAAAATGGGAGGAAATGACAAGTTTTCTATTTTTTCCCTTGATTTTTTCAATAGTACCCCTTTATGTTGGGTTGGTTACTTAAATGAACACTAAACTTTGACCAAATAACCCGGTAGTCACTATTCTTCAAAAAATTTCCTAGCACTCACACAACTTTGGCCGATTATCCTAGCAGTCACTACCATCTACGGACATCCAATTTTCCATCCATTTGCATACGTGGCGATGCCATCAAGGCAGCCACATCATCTAAATCGCCACATCATCTAAACCAAACCCAAACCTGAACACCCACCCTAATTACCAAACCAAATCAACCCAAATCAACTCTTTCCTCTTCCCTCTTTCTCTTTCCTCCTCCTTCCTCTTCCTCTTCCTCTCCTCCATCACAACCTCCAGCCACCCTCACTCCCTGCCGCCGCCACCCACCTCCGCTGCCACCTCCGCCCATTCTCTCTTCTTAAGCTATCACTTTCCATTCCTTCATCTCTCACACCTCTCTCTCTCTCTCTCCCTTTAATGGAGCCCAAACCAGAGAATCCATGTCCACAAGCTGGAAGCAGAAAAGCTGAAGAGAAGGATCCATGTCCACCTTGTACTCAGTCTGCTCCTCCTGTTCCTGAACAGCCTGAACCAGCTCTTAAATACAAGGTAACACAAAGAACAGGGGATGGGAGGAATCTCAATCTCTGGCGCTTCTGGCAGATCTAAAGCCAGAGTACAGATCCAGCAACGGAGATCCCCCAGCGGCTACGACGATTCCTCTTCCGTCGCTTAGCTTCAGCTCCTAATCCACCGTACACACTCCTCCAGATCTCCCGCTGCTGCTCCTCGCCGTTGATAAACCTCATACCTTCCATCTCTACCTTCGTGTACTTCTTCACCGGAGACGAATCTTTCATCTTCTTCTTCTTGGCAACGTAGCAAGCTCCTCCTCGACAGTGATTGTGCGTCCACGTCCTCTTCCAATTCTCTGATTCCTTACGAAAGACCATCAAAGCGGCAAAGATCAAGATCCAGAGGCACGAGGGGAAATTGATGTTCCATCTGGTGTTTGGCAAAGGAGTATTGAAGAAACGAACAACACTCACACCACATCGGCGGCGGCGGCGGCTTATCTCTGGTGAGAATTAACTAGTAGAAGAGGTCCAATAAATGTCGGGGCTTCAAATCCATCGGATCAGGGTCGGAAAATTCCAGAGGGGAAACGTTCCTGCAGAAATAAACGGAAACCGAAGCTAGAGACTCGGCAATAGAGGAGGAATCAGTGAACTTGGTCAGAATTTCATCCAAGAGAAACATGGGGATTTCGGGTCAGAAAACAGGGGACTATGACTATCAATCGAATTGAAGTCGGAGAAGTTCTGATGGCCGGCGGCAGTGAGGTCTGGTGGGGATGGCCGCTGGCGGCAGTTTTTGGTTTGGGTTTTGGTTAGGAAGGAGAGAGAGGAAGTGAGATTGGGTTTTGGTTTGGGTTTTGGAAATTGGGTTGGGTGTTTTGGTTTGGGTTTTGGTTACATGGGTTTAGTTGAAGGGGCAAAAATTTGCCACCTAAGCTGACTTGTGTGACGTGGAATCCCAGTTGGCATGGCCACATAAGCTAACTAACGGAATCATGGATGTCCGTAGCTAACAGTGACCTCTAGGATAATCGGTCAAAGTTGTGTGAGTGCTAGGAAATTTTTTGAAGAACAGTGACCACTGGGTTATTTGGTCAAAGTTTAGTGATCATTTAAGTAACCAACCCCATTTATGTTCTATTTTCTAACATGAGAGAACAACTTTTTGGTTCATCCTTTTTAAAGGAAAAATATTCTATAATATTTTTAGGAGAATCCTAGGTGGCCAGGCTAAAACAGCTAAGGAATCCTAAAACACTTTATGTTCTAAGCGGAAAACGACCCCTAAAAAGTTAAAGAATCCTAAAAACACTTCATGTTCTAAGCGGAAAACGACCCCTTAGCTTTTTTAGCCTAGCCACCTAGGATTCTCTATGCTTCTCCTTGATTGTAGGAATGTAGCCAATCAATGAATTTTTTATTTTTTTTATATAAAAGTGTTTTTTAATAAAAGTAATTATTATCACCTAGAACAAGACTTGAACCTAAAACCTCAAGGATGAAAGCATTATGATCTACCATCTAAGCTAGACAAACTAATTTATTACTATATTAAACATTAAAGCACATTATTCCTCGACATTTTATTATACAAATTCAAACACATTTCAATCGTAATGATTTTGCACATTCACTAATATTATAATAACCAACCGTTTATTGTAGAAATGAACTGACAACTTGAATAGAGAGTATGGTTAATTGAAATATGGTAATAATTCATTCATGTAGTTTATTGTTAGATGATGATACTTTTGTTCAAATCGAGGCTTTGTGTTGATATATAATTAATTTGATAGTGAAATGAGATCATTTATGTTTTTTACACAGATAATCTCTTACATTATATACTCGAACACTTTACTTACCACTTTTACTATGTATGTATATACAGTAATATGTTTTTTTTTTTTTTACAAAAGGCATGTTCATTAAAACATAAAGGATACAAAGATGGGTCAAAAGACCCAAGGAAAGAATATATAAAAGAGTACATAAAAGCCCATTGGAGTTTAACCTAGCCCCAAAGGACATCTACAAACCCTAATATATCAAATCCACCAAAGAGGTTGCAGCCGCCACCCACCAGCACCTTCTTGTCGGCCGACCAACCAACCAACTCGTCGGAGATCCACCGGAGAAGATCGGAAAACTTGCCTAAAGGGGAAGAGTAAGCTACCACAAAGCCTTTCGAGGAAGAACGTCTTTGCCGCAAGCTCGTCCAAATGCATCCAGGACCATAAGAGGGAACCACAAACATCTCTGAATCACCAACGCAATGGGTGAAGCAAGGAGGTAGATGAACATAAAGAAGATGAGAAGCAAACTGAAGAACAGCTCCCTTTGAATCCAAGCCACCACAAGTCAAAATCTGAGAATCAGATCTGAAAGGAATGCTCCATGGAAGGAGAAGAAACATGCCCACAAAGGGAAAAAGGCTCCATAAAAGAGAAGACAAGCCCACAAGGGGAAAAAGACTCCAACAAAGGAGAAAACCAAAAAGCCGAACAGAAGACGAGGAAATAAACAACGCGAAATAAGCAAGAGGATGATAGAAGTACGAGGGGCTGTCGCCGGTCACCAGAAGGTGTCGGTGCCGGCGGCAGCCATGATAAAGGACAGATGAATAAAGCTAACCTAGAGAGAAGGCGGAGAAAATTCAAAGGGGAGAGAGAAATTATTTTGTGATTAGGTGACGTTTCCACTAATATGTTTACACACATGAAGATAATGGCGACAATGAGACATACAAACTTGATATTGTTGATCATGACATTTTTTTCATATCTAAACCGTTTTCGCAAGTCATTTACTATTAACAAGTTCAAAGTATTTATCCAGTTGAGTCAGTTTGAAGTGGGCATATTCATCAAACCTAATATATTCATATAACATGATCCTTATTTACGTGTTTATTCTAAGTTTAAACGGGCCCATTGAGGTTTCATTCCTCAAAATGATTTTTTTGGACAATTGTTTATTTTAGTCTCGACTTTATTTGTTTTTAATGTTTTGAGAGAGTTGATATTTCGTGTTCCGTTTGTCTTGAACTTACTTTTCTTGGTAAATCAAATATCTAAAAATATATATAAGCATTTTAGACAAAAACATTTTGCCACATAAGCTTTTGGAGGCTTCTCCTTAAACGTAGGACTAAAACATTTATTTATTTATTTAATTTTTCAAACTCTCTCTCCCTCTTTCTTTCCCCTTTTAATTAGTTTTCATTGTATAACATTTTATGTGTTATTCAAAACATATTGGTTTTTTTCACAAATGTTGTTCGTTTTATTTTTTCGAATCCAACGACATCAATCTTTATATATTTTAGTAAATAATTAATCTTATATTTAAAAGGGAAAATAGCACTTTCCCCCTCTACTTTGCCAACTTAACAAATAGCCCCTTATACTATATATCTCTCTTTTTACCCCCTCCTACTTTGACCACTTTGCATTTTGGGTCCTTCCATTCCAACTATCATTTTCATGACGTTAATTGGTGCACATTCAGTATATCATGCTAGCTCCAATAGCGGTGTATTAACTTACTAAGTGTTGTTTAATTGGGAATATAAGTATATATAATTACATAGGATGAAATCGATGAATAAAACGTATGATTCTAAAACCCTTCGTATTTCACCATACTCTTCACGATAACTCCTCCATTTATCTCCCTGACCAAATCTTAGTGTCCTAGCTCCGGTATTTCTCTACATCGGTGTGCAGATGTGTCTAGATTTAACGTAATGAAGATGATAGTTGAAATGGAAGGACCCAAAATACAAAGTGGTAAAAGTAGGAGGGGGTAAAAAGAGAGATTTATAGTATAGGGGGCTATTTGTTAAGTTAACAAAGTAGAGGGGGCGAAAGTGCTATTTTCCCTATTTAAAACTATGTGGAGGATAACTAGACCGTTAATCATTACTTACACCTACACATTACACCAAAAATTTCCGAGCATAATCAGTCATATTGTTCACTTACGACGTAAACAAGCCTAATATGTTGTTTATTCAAAATCTTAATCGTTATAAAATATATAATGACATCATAAAATGATCTATTATATGGTTCAAGTATATGAGAAGTCTACGGATCAGGTGACATCTAAAGAGTGTATGTAGCCGCTCAAAGGGTGTATGCTTTTGACGCGACGTCAGATAACCTTTGTAAACGTTGGGTTGCTTCCTTCCGCCCACCTTGAGGTTTCAATCTTGCTTCTGCAGACGTTTTGTGGTGTTTTGGTTTTTACTTTGTGCAGGACTATGGGTTGGTCGGTCGACTTGACAGGTTGGTTTGCGTTTTGCTTCGCCGTTTTCCCTTTTTTGTTGCCTTTTGTAGTCGTGCTTGCTTTATGTTGTTGTGTTGTTTTATTTTTATTTCGTGTTTCTTTGTTTGGTTATTTTTTTTGTTTTGCTCCTTTTTCTCCTAGAAGGGTTGAACTTATGTGTATTCTTTCCTTCGCCTAATTGGGTGAGTGGTGTTTATAATATAAGTAGACTAATTCATTAAAAAAATATAGTTCAAGTAACACAATAAGTGGCTCTAAAGGCTAAAATTATTCAACTCTCACCCGCACTTTGATTAACTTTAAATCTAGATTTCATTAAAAAAATCCAAACACATAGTTCATTGACAACCTTATTAATGGAACAAATACATAAAGCTTAAATTGTTATACACGATTAAATACATCATAAATTGATATAATATATAGTTAGCATAACATATTAAATGATATTAAAAGAGTTTCACTAATATTCACACTTTGATAAAAAAAAATTCGATTAATTGAATTTTGATTCAGTGAAAGGAAGCAGAAAAGGTAGAGTTATGTATAACCGAGCAACTCGAAAAACCTATAGGGAACAAAACTTAGGGATCTACTACCGTTAGGACACCCCTTAGTGTCCTCATACTAGGACACCTCTTAGAACCATAGGATTAAGAAATAGATTCAATGGACCAGATTAAAATGGACAAAATTGTCATTTGATACCAATATATATAGTAAATAATATTAGGATTTTACCACAAACCCTAAAAAATACAATCGGCCAAAAAAAGAATTGTGCTCTCAAAGAACCCAACTGCCGCCATTGCCGCCGCACGCCATTGTCGCCATTGCCGCCGCACGCCATCTAGTTCGTGATCCCTAGAAGCATATATGTTTGGAAGCATATATGTTTTGTGATCCCTGCCTAACCGCCGCACGCCATTAAAAGCACTCTTAGGGAAAGAAGACGAACTACAAGGCTCCGGAAGGTACTTGAAGACGAGAATGACTCCCTCTTCCCAGATCTAGGCTGCCGCAAGCCATCTCCAGTCCTGGTGCTACTGTGAATCGCCCTTCTACTAGTTAATATTGTTGGTTCATTATATTATGCATTATTATGCGTCCATCCAACTTGTTAAGAGCTCCTCTAGGCTTAATCTATTTTGATAATTGGCTGTACAATATAAACTCATGCCAATTGCCAAATAGCATTGTAAGTTTTAATCTATTTTGGTAATACACTGGTTTTCTTTTTTGTATTTTGGGTTTTCTTTATGTTCAGATCGGGATTTGTTGGTTTCACGCTTCATGTCTCACTTCTTGGTGTGTTCCTATTTTCTAATTAGGAACAAGGTGTTGTTCCGATTTCCTAATCAGAAGTTCTTCATCTTAATCAGGAGAGTGTTCTATTTCCGTAATGGATAATTATGATGTTCCGAAACAATAAAAGTGGAACTGTTCCATGTAGCTACTTATGGAACAGAAAATTGATATTATTGTTCCATTTTCAATTTGATTCAAGGTTTTATGATTTCTGTGTTCCGATTTGGTAATAAGGAATAAAATTGATTTTCAACAAGTTCCATTACTTTTAAATTGGATCAATGATCCGACACAATAAAAGAGGAACTGTTCCGAAATGATAAAAGAGGAACTGTTTCGAAACAATTTCCACAAAAAGTGTTAGAAACTAATCTAAAATAAAAACCACCGGAGATACACAACAAAAACCGGCGAGCATAGAGAAGAAGATGAAGAAGTAATTAAAAAAGATAATTAATTTAATCATAAATTAAATGGAACAAAAAAAGGAGCAGAAAAAGGAATAAAAAATCAGCAGTGTAACTGCAAATCCGAAAATTAATAAACAATAATTAAAAATCTGCAATAAATAAAATATTGAAATTACCCTTATGTCCAATTAATATAGACCTTCCGATCTTTAAGATTAAATCCAACGGCTCTAAAAGGTGTCCTCATATGAGGACACTTTGGGGTGTCCTAATGGTAGGATTTCCCCAAAACTTATACCAACTGTCACCTATAAAACTATTTATGAACAACCCCCAATGAAATCGCAGCTATAACTAAAAAATTGAAGTTGCGAGTGAATTTTTTTTAGCTAAGATGTTAGGATTACTAACTTCTCTACCATGATATCTTCTACATCTCTGTCTCCAAATCTTTGTAATAACCCCACACCATAAAATTTTACAAATAATCCTATTGGTTTTTCCCCTTTGGCAAGGAGAATAAAATGCCCTAAATTAGGCCCTCGGGCATACTACAAGATAGCCAGCAAAAACACTCTCCAAAACTGCCATAAAATAACAGCAACCAAATTATAAATGATTTATGCTTTCCATGACATTACATGGACAAAGATAACATAGCTCATTCACAGTAACCCCCCAACGCTCAAGCCGGTCCAAGGTCGTCATTCTGTGAAGAATAACCAGCCAAGTCAGGAAGCTATCACGAGGGATATGATAGGAACCTCACACCAATCTATACTAAGGAACTTTGGATCGTCTTTCACGGATAGAATCCCAGATAGTGGTAATCTGAACCTTCTCATAAGTCATCCCATCTCAGCACAACTATGAATCAGAGTTAACATATATATGAAATGCTAGAGCGGGACAAATCTTCAACAATCTTCTCCACGCCCAAGACCCTTGACCGCCCTTAAGGGACCAAATATCGCTCCCCTTAATACACACTTTGACAATTTTACAATCTACTATACACTAAAAAAATTTCAAACACATTCAATAAATTTGTTCTCTGGCATCGTCAACGGGCCTAATATACGATTCATTCAACATATTAAATCATTAAAAATTTAATAATTAAAAGCATCATAAATTGATGTAATATATGGTACTTCTTCTAAAAAATTAATCGTACCAAATTATTTTAACTCACATGTCCACTTTGATAAATAAATCTAACTTTATATATACATTTGAAATTAATTAATAATATATTTTAACTAATATATATATATATATATATATATATATATATATATATATGGTAAACGCTTCGGTGCACCCACTAAAAGTGGGTGCACCGGATACACCCACTGACGTTTGTGCTATCTAGAGTGATATTTCTATTGAACTAATCATTTATATCAATAGATTTAATCTTAATAAGTCTAAATTGAGCTTAATTACAATTTTTAGTCATCATAGTATAAGATTATACCTAATGTTCTTCAGGTTTCTTTCTACAGCTGCGTATTTTCTCAATATGATAGATTATCATCTCTACCAAATTAGTTTTTTGTTCAAATCGTCTTATATATCCTTTAACAACATTTAGATTCTTATACTCGAAAAAAAAGATATTAAAAATTTGTTTATCTATCAAAATGTTAGTGGGTGTACCCGGTGCACCCACTTTTAGTGGGTGCACCGGAGTGTTCACCATATATATATATATATATATATATATATAGAGTGAGTGTTATAATCCCATAGTATAAAATAATTCATATAAATAATATGATCAAGATGTTAATCAATCAACTGAGAGGATCATCAACATCATATATTGGATTTCTCATATTAAAATTATATTTTTTTGAAAGGGATAATAAAATTATATGATCAAGATGGTACAATGACTTAGAAGTAAATGATAAATCAAATATGAAATGTAGTTAGAATGTTTTATTTTCTGGCATTCTCATGTTAAAGTTATAAAGATACATCATGATTTGTAGTAAATAATACATTATGTATATTGTTCCATTCAAATAAAAAAATTAAGTTAGAATGATTTATTTTGTAGATTTTTAAAGTTAAATGTTTAAAGATACATCGGGCCTTTAAAGTAAATAATATGTATTGCTCCATAATCTATAATGGGTTTTTTTTTACTGGATATAGTGGGTTTTGTTCATGACACGGGTTGGAATATAGATTGAACATTCCTCTAACTTTGGACATATAGAAAGATTTTAAGAATTAAGTGAGTTCATGTGTCTCAGAATCATAAGAATAATTTTAATATGATTGTCATATATAATTAAAAATACATGATACATAGATATATAATTTTACTATTGTTCTTTGGTTCGAATAACTAAGAATCTTATTGATGATTATTTATTTAGTTGATTTATTTAGGTTGTCTGTAGTAAAGTGAGAGAAGAATCTAAATTAGCCAACGGGCCGAAAACTATCTAAAATGCTTAGTAAGAGCAATGGTTAGTGAGGTCACGAGTGTATAAGAGTATGAGTCATGGGATCGTAAATAAAGTGGGTTTCATGTCATTAACTTTTGCCAATTCAGAATATTGATTGAGAGAGTCGAGTCAATTTGAATTGAGCATAAATAAAGCGGGTTATTAAGTTGAAGTTGAACTACAACTAAACATACATTTTGTAGACAACGGGCTAAACATAATCCTGAATTCACCCATTTATAAAATTATTCTTCATTTATTAATTATACCAAATAAAGTCGGCCAACGTGCCGAAAAAAAACTAGTTGAATAATGTATTTGTTTACTCTTTACATGAATTCTTAAAGACATTCAAGCAAACTACAAGCCATAAATTATTTAAAATTAAAGCACATTATTTATATGCGTTAAAGACATTTAAGCTAACTAAGTTATTGATTAGTTTGGTCAAGGATTGTTTGCAAGTTTGGAAAGAGTAGTGACCAACTTGTGACACTACAAAAAAAAGGCTTATAGCGTCGGTTGAAACGTAGCATTTTAGCGTCGGTCGGTCAACAACCGACGCTAAATAGTTGACTTCGCGTTTTAGCGTCGGTTGATTGCCGACCGACGCTAAAATTAGCGTGTCAACCGACGCTATATGCCTTTCCTGGTTCGATTGTTTGGTTAACCATACGGTTAGATCAGCGTCGGTCAGCAGAAACACTTTAGCGTCGGTTGTGACCGACGCTAAAACGCGTGTGAATAACGTCGGCTAACACGCGTTTTAGCGTCGGTCATCGACCGACACTAAACCGCGAACATATAAAAACCCATCCCAGACGACAGAAATCATTATGCAACTCCTCCCTAAAGTTTGAAGTTCTCTCAACTCCCCAAATCCTCTGAAAATCCTCTGAAATTGCCGGCATTCGAGCTAGGAGCTGCTGTGACGCTGTTCTCATCTCCCGTGCTTCCTTGACATCTCCTCCTGTGTATCGGTGTAAGTTATTTAATTTGTACATTGTAATTTAAATTTCGTTTATTTTGTAGAGAATTAGAATTGTATATGTTCTGATTATTTAGGATTGTAGAGAATTACAGAATTATAGAATTGTATACGTTGTGATTATTAGAATTGTAGTGAATTGAAATTGCTGTGACTCCTAGAATAGTATTGAATCGTAGATTGTAATTTAAATTCCGTTTAGTTTCTAGATTGTATGTGTCAATAGCATTGTTGTGGATTGAAATAGTTATTCTGATTAGTTCTAATTGTACATGTTGTGGTTATTTTCTCAGTGCCCGTTTCGAGTAGTTATTTTCTCGTGGTTCTGTCTTCTGCCTTTTTGGAGCTCACCCCGGTGTAAGGTATGCATTTGTTGTCTTTTTTTTTTACACGTAAATTAATTGATTGTAATATGCATGTCTCATAAAACTGATTAAACTTGTATAGTAATATGTATGTTGTTTTCACTATGATCAGTTTTAATTTTTTTTTTAAAATGAGATTAATTAGTAGAATTGTTTGTTATTTTGAAGTAATTGTTAGAATATGATTAATGTTAGAATATGGTTGAGTTAGGGTTTGTTTTTTAAGTTAACTAAACTCAGTAGCATATTGCTAGCTACTTCATGGTAATTTCGTACAAACACTAGTTACTAGTATATTATTTGGTACTACATGATTCTAAATTAATGTTATAACATCTTAGCATTTTACCTAAGTTAACTTTATATATAGATTATGATCGACAGTACTGAGAATCTATTCCCTACACGAAATCAGGTATCTCCTAATGGATAAATCTTGGATTAACACCCCAAGATTATCACCGGAGTACATGACTGGCTTAGAAAGCTTTTTGAATTTTGCTTTCTCCAACAACAACGACGGAGAGCAAATAGTCTGTCCATGTCCAAAATGTGGATTCAAGAAGTAGTTGTGTAGAGATGATGTGTACGAGCATTTACTCCGCAAGCCATTTCCGCCAGGATATACTGTTTAGGATCGACATGGAGAGCGACATGGCGAGCGTCTGTACGGATCTTCTTCTAGGACTGCAGTGCATGGCAGTGATCATATTAGATCACTTCGTTCAATGGTTAATGATGCTTTTGGTGTCGTTACTGAGGAGGTCCGCGAGACTACTACTGAAGTACTTGCTAATGAAGATGTTAATGAGGCAGGTCAAATGAATGAAGAAATTGCTATGAGCGAAGATAATGACACCAGCATCCCTGAGCCAATACAAGAGCCGGTTGATGATGACAATGTAAATTTGAGGGATTTACTAAAAGATGGAGAAACGGTACTATACGAAGGATGTAAGAAGTTCTCCAAACTATCTTTCATTCTGAGACTTTATCATATCAAGGGATGCATAACATCAGCGATAAAGCAATATCAATGATCATTGAGTTGCTGCATGAAGCTTTTGAGTTTGCCAACATACCGCCAACAAGATATAGTGCAAAGAAAATGATCAAACGACTTGGGCTGGGATACACGAAAATTCATGCATGTGTGAACGATTGTATGTTGTACTGGGGTAATGACATAGATGAGACGAGCTGCAGGATTTGCAAGCAGTCTAGATACAAGAATGGTGGTGTTGATGATGACGTAGTTGATGGAAGCAAAGAGAAGAAACTTAAAGCATTGAAAATATATCGATACTTTCCAATAATTCCAAGGTTGCAAAGATTGTTCATGTGCCCTAGAACAGCTGAGAGTATGGTGTGGCATTCTACAGAAAGAACTACTGATGGAATGTTGCGGCATCCACGAGATGGTCAAGCGTGGGTTGACTTTGACACTAGGTATCCTGAGTTTGCTTCAGATCCGAGAAATGTTAGGCTCGGCCTTGCTACTGACGGCTTTAATCCTTTTGGGAATATGAGCCTTAGTCATAACACATGGCCAATTGTACTAATGCCGTACAACACGCCTCCGTGGGAATGCATGAAGTCAACAGGTATGATATTGTCTGGTATCATTCCGGGAAAGAAAGCTCCTGGAAATGATATCGATGTCTACCTACAACCTTTACTTGATGAGCTGAAAATGTTATGGGAAGGTGTAGAAGCATATGATTCAGTGAAGAAAGAATCATTCACGTTGAGGGCAGCGCTAATGTGGACAATTAGTGATTTCCCTGGACTGAGTTTATTATCAGGGTGGAACACTTATACAGGACAGGCATGCCCCACTTGTAATCTAGACCAGGAGCCATTACGTTTGGCGGGGAGTGGGAAGAATTGTTTCATAGGAAGTCGACGTTTCTTACCTGCAGAACATCCTTGGAGATTACAAAAATCCAAATTCAATGGTGATGTTGATTTAAGAGAGGCAACCAAACTCTTATCTGGCTCTGAAATTTTACAGCAGGTTGAGAACATCAATGTTACTTTTGGGAAGACAAAGGAGAGTGAACCGTCAAGGAAGAAAGCAAGAGGTGATGGATGAAACAAAAAAAAAAGCAGAACAATGGAAGAAGAAGAGTTGTTTCTTTCAGTTACCTTATTGGGAGTTCAATAAGTTGCGACACAATTTGGATGTTATGCACATAGAAAGTGTATTCATATTGTTTAGTTCGTACACTTGTAGGCAGCTGAAAGGGGAGGAAATGCGCCCAGTAGAGGTGAGTTGTATGCTATCACTCACACAAAGAAGGATCAGACTTACACTGATCCTAATGTGGTAAGTACTTGATCACCTATTCCAATCTAACAAAATAATCTCCAATAGTGTCTATTTATATAACTTTGGTTTGTGAAACTCATTTGTGTCATCAATGTGCAGCCTCGGATTCTGGAGCTGACCCGTGATCCCAGAGTCCCGACATTTCCTTCTGCGAACGATGCACTCGGACTTGTCTATCCGAAGGAGCACAGTGGTAGAGTTCGCGGTATGGGAACTGGCCTGACCCCCTCCCAGGTAATGTAATGTAGTATATGATATATGTAATTTTAAAATAGTCAAATTCTAATTATTTGTTGTCTTTGTGTATTCAGGTTAATATGAGTAGGAGACGTGGTGGAGCAGCCGGTGGATCGAGTCAGGGTAGTAGTTCAGCTACTACCACTCACGTCTTCAGCCATTGTCCCGCTGATGATCGAGTGAGGGTGTTAGGGGCAGAGGTCCAGCGCTTGAGCCATCTGGAGGAGGAGGTTCAGCGGCTCAGCCATCTGCAGGAGGAGGTCCAGCGGCTCAGCCAGTTGGTGGGTTCATCTTCAAAGGGAAAAGGGAGTATGCCCCCAGAAATGGATGCCCAGGACATGGACTCGTACGATGAAGAGGAGGATGAGTAGGCAGCATGTGTTTTAGGTGTTTTAGGGGGATGTTTAAGGTGCATGTGTTAGAACAATGTTTTAGTAGAATGTTTTAGGAGGATGTTTACGACATTTATAGAATAATGTTTATTCAGTATGTTTATTAATTGGCAAAATAAATTGTGAAAATGAAATTGATGTATGCAGGGAAATTTATGCAGGTATTGGCACTAGAAGAGTATGAGAAAACGAAAAAATTAAGCAAATTTCTGCCCACTGGAACCTCTAATAGCGTCGGTCGGACCTATAATAGCGTCGGTCACAACCGACGCTAAATGCTACTGTAGGTCAACGCGTGGTTGACCAGACACGCGCGTTTTAGCGTCGGTCAGAAGTATCGGCCGACGCTATCTACTAACCACTGAGCCGGTTGGTGGTTCGACCAAAATAATATAACGTCGGTTGGCACGCGTTTTAGCGTCGGTTGACCAAACGACCGACGCTAAAGTTTAGCGTCACCAAATCTGGCGTCGGTTTGTCCGACAGACGCTATTTATTTTGGCGTCGGTCATGACCGACGCTAAAACGCGTGTATGACCGACGTCAAATAGCTGTTTTTTTTGTAGTGTGAAGAATAGAAGTCGTAAGAAAAGGGAAGCTATGCTTAATATCTTATATATATATATATATATAATGCAGACAATCAAAAGGGTAAAATAGTAAATAATACTACCTAATACCCCCCCTCAAACTAAGCATGGATAGCATCCAAGTGAAGTTTGGAAATTAAGTGAGTGAATTGATTCACTTGTAAGGATTTAGTGAGAGGGTCAGCTAATTGATTGTGAGTAGAAATATGGTAAACTTTGATCAAGCCATCAAGTACCTTTTCACGAATAAAATGACAATCTAACTCAATGTGTTTTGTTTGTTCATGTTGAACAAGGTTTTCTGTCATTTTAACCGCAGAAAGACTATCACAATATAGTGCATAAGGTTGCGGAAATTGGATAGGAAAATGAGATAATAATCCATGAAGCCATTGTAGTTCTGAAGCTGTACTTGCTAAGGCACGATACTCAGCTTCGGCTGATGATCGTGAGACTGTTGGTTGCTTTTTGGATTTCCAGGAGATGAGAGAACCACCAAGGAAGGTACAGAAACCTATGACCGATCTTCGAGAATCGGGACATCCAGCCCAATCAGAGTCGGAGAATGCACTTATGCGTAATGAGGAAGTGCTTGAAAAATGAAGACCATGAGCTGGAGAACCTTTAAGATAGCGAAGAAGACGATGAGTGGCTTGTTCATGAACGGTAGTTGGAGAAGAAAGAAATTGACTTAATTGATTAACAGTGTAGCAAATATCTGGTCGAGTTGTGCACAGATATTGAAGACGTCCAATAAGTCGGCGATAATGATTGGTGTCATCTAATGATAGTGGGGTACCAAGAGAAGTGTGATGGAAACCAGGGATGGCAGGTGTGGAGGCTGGTTTACTAGCCAAAAAACCTGTATCTGTGAGTAAGTCTAGAGCATATTTTCGTTGACATAAATGGATTCCAGAATTACTTCGAGAGACTTCCATGCCAAGAAAATATTTTAACGGACCCAAATCTTTGATGGTAAATGTAGTATCCAAGTGTCGCTTGACATGAGAAATTTTGTCGATACTAGAACCAGCAAGGATAATGTCATCAACGTAGACTAGTAAGGCCGTGAACCCTTCAGAATTATTCTTTGTAAACAAAGAATAATCAGATTTAGATTGTATATATCCAAGAGTTATAAGAGTATCAGATAGTTTTGCATGCCATTGTCGACTGGCTTGCTTCAAACCATAAAGAGATTTGGTTAATTTGCAAACCTGTTGGTTTGGAGAAGAGGGAACTGGTAATCCAGGTGGTAGGACCATATAGACCTCTTCGTCTAAGTCCCCATGTAGAAAAGCGGTATTGACATCAAGTTGTTCAAGGTGCCATTTCTTTATTGCAGCTACGGCAAGTAGAGTTCGTACAGTAGTCATTTTAACTACGGGAGAAAAAGTATCCATGTAATCTATGCCATGCATTTGAGTATAACCTTTTGCAACCAAACGAGCTTTGTATTTATCAATCGTTCCATCTTGTTTATATTTGATATGAAAAACCCATTTACACCCAATGGGCTTTTTATTTGGAGGAAGATCTGATAGTACCCAGGTTTTCGTTTTCTCAAGAGAATTGAGCTCAGATTGAATGGCTTTCATCCAATTTTCAGATTTGGATGCTTGGACATAAGTAGTTGGTTCTCTTTCAGAAGATATAGAAAGAACAAAATGATGATGCTTTTCGGATAATTTTTTATATGTCAAAATGTCTTGAATGGGGTACCTTACTTGAAGTTGGGAAACCAAGTTGCATTTTTAATCTTTCAAGTAATGAGGTTTGGTACTAGTTCTAGTGGATCTTCGAACCGGTAGGGGATGAGGTACACTATCCACAAGAGTAGTAGAGGTAGTGTTAGGATGAAGAGAATTATCATTCATGGAAATGGTAGAATTATGATGTAGAGGTATGCCTCATTTGGAGGAGATACCTCACTTGATGATGGTGAAATGTTAAGTGAAGAATGTGAAGGAGATAGAATGATTGGTGGTGATGACGTAGAAGAGTCATCAAGAGGTCCTATGTAGTCGGGTAAGGGAATTGGTGATGAATTTATAGGTTTATTCTTAGAATAAAAGGGAAATATATTCTCATAAAAGGTGACATCTCGAGAAATAATGATTTCATTATTTGTGAGTGTCATGAGAAGATAAGCCTTTCTATTCGCGGGATATCCCAAAAAAATACACGGAAGTGCTCGAGGAGAGAGCTTGGACCGAGGATGAGCAAGGGTAGAACTATAACAAAGTGATCCAAAAATCTTGAGATGAGAATAAACAGGTGGTGTTCCATATAATCTTTCATAAGGAGTTCCATCTTCTAAAATTGGGGTTGGAGCACGATTAATAAGATGAATTGCATGAATTACTGCATAACTCCAATAAGAAGGTGGAAGGAATGATTGAAAGATCAAAGCTCGAGATATCACTAATATATGTTGATGCTTACGTTCAACTATACCATTTTGTTGAGATGTTTGGACGCAAGTAGTTTGATGTATGGTACCTTGTCCATCATAAAAGTCGGGTAAAAGAAATTCTTTACCATTATCAGTTCGCAGAATTTGAATAGATGCCTCAAATTGAGTCTTGACATAAGCAAAAAATTTAATGATAAGGGGTCGAACTTCTGATTTGAGCTTTAATGGAAAAAACCCACGTAAAACGAGAGAATGCGTCAACAATAGTGAGAAAATATAGACAACCCGATATAGAAGGGGTGGAAGCCAGTCCCCATATATCCATGCATACCAACTGAAAAGGTTTAGTATAATTGGTTAAGCTAGGAGAAAAGGCTAACCGCTTTTGCTTTGCACAAGGGCAAATTTTGCAATGAAAATTTGATTTTGAGTGAATCGTGTTGTCACTTTTAATCACTTGACGCATGATATTCGCACCCATATGGCCAAGTCTATAATGCCAAGTATCAATATCATGAATCTCGATAGAATAAGTAGTATCTAAAAGATGACTACAAAAGCTATTAATATGAGAAAATGTGGGAGAAAAGTCCAATTTTGTTGGATCCACATTATGAACATAATCATATTTGTGTTTAGAGTGCACAACACTATTACAATCATGAGACTTAACATTGCTATGACAAATTGCAGAGTTTATTGTAAAGCAAATCATGAGACTTAGTACTGCTATTACAATCAGTAGAAGCTTTGTAGGACGAAGATGAAGAGTTCTGCAAATGCAACAACTTCTGAACTTGTGCTGAATGAGAAGCAGAATGCATCAGATACAACCCTTGATGTAACTCAGCTGTACCAATCATCCTCAAACTGGGAAACGCCTGTATCAAACACAGATTAGTATGAAAAAAAACACTGAGTCCTTCATACTTAGCAAGCTGGCTTATTGAAACCAAGTTAAATGAGAAAGATGGCACCAATAAAACATTATGCAAAACCAGATTTTCAGAAAATAACACCTGACCAATATGCGAAACAACAGCAGAATCACCATTCGGAAGATGAACAACGGTGTTAAAAACTCTTCTATGCGAAGTTAACAACCGAGAATCACAAACAATATGGTCGGAAGCACCGGTATCCAACACCCAATTCGTATAACGTGGTAAAGAAAGATTACCTGAAGAAGAGGGCCCGGTGGGATCAAAAGAGGAATGCACAATAGTCTTACCATGCTTGGAAGCCTAATCAATGGACACCACATCAACCTGATGAGCATGATGGGCTGGAATCTGTTCTGGAACATCAAACTGCTTGGTATGCACAGCCGCAGCAGTATGATGAGCAGCTGGAGAAGAAGAAGGCTGAAAGGCTGCCGCCATTCGCTGATACTGCTGCTGAAAAGTAGCCCAATCAGCTTGTGAAACTTGAATAGTCGCTGGAGTTTGATCAGACGTATCAAGTGCAGCAGCATCCGTAATCACAACATTGGCTCTCGAAGGAGCTCGAGGACGATGCTGATATCCAGGCGGATATCCGTTCTTCTTATAGCAAACCTCTATGGTATGACCAACAAACCCACAATACGAGCAAACGGGCCTCTTGCCCTGCTTCTTGAAAGCAGGAGGACGAGTGGCTAGAGCCTGAGAGTTACAAGCTTGAGTTCTGGCCAGGAAAGCATGGGACTGAATCTCACCAACTGGCTGTGAATGAGCTGTAATATCCCTTTCCTGCTGGATCATCATGGCAAAGACCTTATCCAAACTCGGCAAAGGCTCCAATAACATCACCTGAGATCGAGGACTCGAAAAACTGTCATTCAAACCCCGTAAGAAGCGAATCACCGAATCCTGTTCTTGATAGAGTCGAATCTTAGCCAAAGAGCAAGAACAAACAGGAGAGCAAGCACAATCAGGAATGGGCCGGAAGTTCTTCAATTCGTCGTACAAAGTAACAAGCTCGGTGAAGTATTTGGTAACCGATTGTGAACCCTGCTTGAAACCGAAAATCTGCTCTTGAAGATCAGCTATCTTGAAATAGTCCCCTTGAGAAAACCTCTGCCTAAGAACCTTCCAAGCAATACGAGTCGTCTTGGAGTAGAGAATACTCTTTGAGATGGTCGGAGAAACAGAACGAAGAATCCAGCTAAGAACAAGCTTGTTGTTGCGAAGCCAAAACGGAAATAGAGGCTGACCTGAATCTGGAGCCGAGATTGAACCATCAATGAAGCCTGTCTTGTTCTTTCCATCAAGAACCATTAGCATTGACATCGACCATTCGGAGTAATTGCACTCAGTGAGAACTTCCGAAACAAGACACTGACCCCAGTGCTCGGAAGGATGAATATAGAAGGGATTCGTAACATCAAGAATGCTGAGAACAGAGCCTTGGCCACCAGCATTTGTATCACCAATCGGATATCCATGAGTGATGTCATCACTTTCTGGAATCGCCATAGTGGTGAAGAATCTTGAGGAGTGTAATCAATCTCGAAAGAAGACGACGAGCGTAGATCTAGCGGATCTTGAAACAACCGAACTGAAAGGCGTTGGTGTCAGACTGGAGAAGAGGCACCGGAATCAATCTACTCAATCTAAGCGACAGAATCGAACGATTGGATCTGAACGACAGAACTGAATCGACAACTAGAGAAGCGCCGAAATCGAACTGGAGAAGCGTCAGACTGAACGGAGTCGACTGGAGAAGCGTTGGACTGAACGGAGACGCGATAGATGACCGGAAAAGCTTCAGACTGAAGCAACGACGGAGAAGCAACGAACCGGAGTGTCGGAAACGGAATCGACGAAGCATGGAAAGCGGCAACGGAGAACTGAAGCGGCGACGAATCGTCGGAATCGATCGAAGGCGATCGGAGAGAGAAAGCAGCGGAATAGAAAAGATTTAGATCCAAGAATCGTAACAGTCTTCTGTTACCTCTGATACCATGTTTGCAAGTTTGGAAAGAGTAGTGACCAACTTGTGAAGAATAGAAGTCGTAAGAAAAAGGGAAGCTATGCTAATATCTTATATATATAATGCAGACAATCAAAAGGGTAAAATAGTAAATAATACTACCTAATAAGGATTGAGTTGCATAAATTTATAAATATTTAAGAGAAATATTTGTCAATTAATATAAGCTAGAGAAAATTGGAGAAATCAGGTTGTACCTTAGTAAGAGCAATGAGTGTGTAATAGTATGGGTTATTAGTAGTGTTATCTAAACCGGACCGGCCGGTCGGACCGGTAAAACCGAGAACCGGCCCAAAATCCGGTCCGGTCAGCCCTTGAAAAGCCACCGGCTGAATTAGGCACTGAAATCCGGTCGGACCGGAAAAATCGATAAAACCGGTCGCCCCGGTCAGGACGGGTTTGGCCGGTCAGACAGAATTTTAAAAAAAAAAAAACCTAATTTCAATTTGACAAAACATAAAATCGTCTGTGCACTCTCTCTCTCTCACATTGAAATCGCGATACTCTGCCTATTTTCCATCGGCGCCTCTTCACAATCCAACCTCGTCGCCGGCCGGCGACTTCTTCTTCTCTCACATACTCGTCCGTCCCTCGTCGCCGTTATTGATTAGTCAGGTAAAGAGAATACAAGATGAAGAAGAAGAAAATGGAGGTAATTGAATCATTGTCTTTTGATATGAATTAAGAAAGATGAAGTTAGAAAAGAAATTGGAAGTAGGGAAAAGAAAAGGGAGGAAGGAGAATAGGAAGTAGGAAGCTGCGGATCTTCATATGAAGAAAGAAGAAGTGAGAAAAGAAAAGGGAGGAAGTAGAAGCGGCGGATAGAAGATAGATTAGGATTAGGGTTTTGTTCTTTCTTTTATATTATATAAGTATTATTACATTTTAGTACCTAAAGTATAGGTAAATGATCAATGAATACAATAATATTGTAAATTTATAGTGACTGGTTTTTTACACCGGTTTTTATGGTTCAATCCCGGTCGAACCTTAAACCCTCAACCCTCTACCTGAAACGGTTTGATGTCCGGTCCGGTCCTGACAACATTGGTTATTAGATTGTATGAAAAGCATGTTACAAGTCATTTACTACTAATAAATTCAGAGTATTGATCGAGTTAGTTTGAATTGGGCATATTCAGTCCTAAATATATTCATATAACATGATCCTTATTTCCACATTCTTCTAAATTTTAACAGGCCTTATTCCTCAAAATGATTTTTTTTAGATAATGTTTTTTTTTGGCCAAAAAAAAGATAATATTTTTTTTATATTAGTCTCAAATTTATTTGTTTGTAATATTTTGAGAGAGTTGCAATTTTGTTTCTGTTTGTCTTGAACTTACTTTTGTTAGTAAATAAAATTTTTTGTTATAAATTATTTGAAGTCATATTGGTTTAGAAAACATCACTCATTTTAAATTATTTATTAAATTTATTAATTTATAAATAAAAAATCAAATATTCCTAAACATGAAGAAGCTTAGGACAAAATAAATTTCTCCATTTAACTTTAATTCAAAATAATTAATGTATATTTTAACATTGGCTCACTTTTTAATTTTAGTTTACTTTTATATTTTATACTTAATATTTAAGTTTTCAGTTAAGTAATATGTTAATTATTTTGATACATTGATTTTCAGTTTAATTTGAATCCTTCAGTTCAAAATATTAATTGGTTTATAGTTTGCTAAACAAATCTCAAATCTATCATTATACAAGGTCATTCCTAATTTACTAATTATACTAAATAAATAATTGAAATATTACAGACCGGCCAACTTGCCGAAAAAAATACTACTCTTTTAATGTGTCAATTAAATACTAATCTTGTGGTATCTAAATTTTATTGGGAGATTTTGTATCCCTTAATTATGATATAATTGAGGAATTAATTAAGATATTTAAATTAGCATTATTTGGTTGCTAATTTGGATGACTCGTAATTATGTCTTGTAATGCAAGATTTAACACTATGGTTATGCATTTGTATTGAATCTTTGTATTTTGATCAAACTCGTTTTAGATTTGGTGATGCAATTAAGTGGAATGAATCAAACTTGATTTAAAACCAACCAAATTAGTTGCACTAATTCTATTAGTAGCGCGATTGATTCAAATACTTGCTTTGAAATATTGTGTATTTTAATTGAAGTGTTATATTTGACATATCAATGTTTTTGGTACATTAAATTAATTTTGTGTCAAATTTGTAAATTCTTGGTGGTTGGATTGAGGGTCCAATTGAGGCTAGAAATCTTGAACATGATTATTCATGAATCTAGTCTAAAATGTATGTTTCTTACGGAAACCTGACAAACAATTCAACGAGTGTTGAGTAGTGGATGACTTCTCTTGTAGAGAAATTATTAAATGACTCTTGCGGTATTGCTTAAAATACCTAAGATTGTGATGATTAATCATGTTGATAACTAAATAAATTCATTGTATGAATTTTCATAAGTGGCAAAAGAAAATAATATATTTTGTTCACATTTAGTTTTGGCTTGGCAAATACTCTCCTTAATATGTGAAATGAGATACTAAAGTCATGCACACCGTAAAATGTTTGAGGACATTCATAAGTTCATGACATGTTGAACAATTGGTCAATGAGTTGTACAATTGTGTAATCTTATTGGCACAATCAAAGAATGGTAAAACAAACTCTTACATATTTTATATGAAAATCAAGGACGCTTGATTCTTATATAATTACAGGGATGGAACCAAGGGGGAGTCGGGTCGAGCCCCGGCTCACCCGACTTTCGGTCCCGAGCGTCATATTTGAGTCTATATTTGTGATTTTTTCGAATCTGGCTCAGTGTAAATTTAAATCTGGCTCAGTGTTATATTAATTCGGCTAAATTTATTGTTACAATTTCAAACTTTCAAACCAAATATATTTTAAAACTCTAGTCTTTATAAGAAAAAGTAATATAGTTAATATATTCAATCATATTACAATATCATTCTCTAATATTAATATTTCGTCAACATGTGTAGATGGTTGACAAGCCCGATATCATTTTATATCAACTTATGAACGAGTAACAATACAATATTTGATGATAAACCATTCAAATTAATAAAAAAAAGTCAGTGGCACATTTCAATTTTCATTTGGTGAAGAGTAATACTAATAATTGTAAGAAAAAATATATCGGACACAATAAATTAGTGCAAAATGGCATCGCAAACTAAAAGTAAATAATATATCGTATTATACTACTACTTAAATTTTCTCAAATTATTTTTTATGGAAAAAAAATTCAATTTCGGCTCAGTGCATCATTGAATCCTTGTTCCGCCAATAATTAGGTGGTGGTACTAGACCATATATATAAGTCTGGGGACGCTTGGATCTTATATTGTGGCTTAGTGCTACATGGATTGGAATTATTCTAAATGATTGTGACAGATGAATTCTTTTGTTAGAGATTTGAGCATGAATAATTGTTAAGGAACATATGAGTTCTTAAGCTAAGTGTCAAGTCAATAAGTTTTGAGTTCCGGGAATATGTGGAGAAAAGATGTTTTGTCAGCTTATTACATTTTATATAAGGATATTAATGAGTCCACATATGAATTATGAAAGAAAAAGGTACTTCTTTTTATTATTGTAAATGTGGGGTGCCTAGTGAAAGTAGTCATCACATTACTTGATGGTAGTCTAGCCAAAATACCAAAAAACAACTTCTCTCAAAATAGAGTTATCGTCAAGATAACCTTGCGGATCCACTAACCAAAGAGGCTGTGCACAAGTTGTCATTGGGAATGAGATTAAAGCCCTTGAAAATAAAGTTTATTCGAAGGAAAACCCAACCTAGTTGACTGGAGATCCCAAGATCTAGGTTCAAAGGGACAACCTACATGAATGAATCAGTAGAGTCACTATGGGGGCAACCCCAACCCATTTCTATAAATAGTGATAATGGTTAAGGATAAGCATAAAGACTTTTAATGATTCTCAGATAAGGATCATCTATGTTAAAGTGAAGTGGGGGCCGCTTTAGGGGAATTATGGGGACTCAAATTCCTTAAACTCTCGCAAAACCAGGCAGATGTTCAGGGCCATATGAACATAACAGTGAGAAAGTCACATTAGGAAGGATCCTGTGTGCAGTGTATCATCGTCTACACGAGCGGCATGATGGTTCAAGAACATCGCGTTTACCATCTAGCCAGTAGAGTCGATATGCTTCGTAAGGGAAGGTTCAAGGGGTAACACCTACCTATCATATGCAAGATTTGACTGTTGAGCAAAGTTGTCAGTGTCGTCAGAGTCTTGAGTCCAATTTCCATTCATGTGGGGAGACTGTTGAAAATTTGGGTAAACCAAACGGGTTTGTACCATTTTGGGATGTGATTATGAGTGGGTTCGAATCGAGATATAATCGGTCCAAAATGGATTTAAGGTGAATGAGAGATTGACTCATAAAGTACCTTGGTGGGAAAAGAAGTAATGTGAGAAAGTGGTTTTATACCACATTGTTCAACTAAATGATTTGCTCCAGAATTCCATATAAATACCCATCTATTCCTTCAGTTTTTGACATACCTTCAAATACCTAAATCTCTCTCCCAAAAGTTAAGTCTTCTTCCTTTCTTTCTTATTTGTCGGTTCTTTTTTGTCGCTTTACTCAAACGTGGTTGCGTTTGGCGGTTTAAAACACCGTTGCGATCGTTGTATCCTCGAAAAAGACGTCCTTGTGTAAGGCGAAACTATCTTAAAAAAAATGTGCAAACACAAGCCTCGATTAAAGTTTTTTGTCGATTTCTATTTCATTATGCTTATTCTAATCCGCTTTGATTTTTTCCAACAATCACAAACCCACATCAGAATTTGAATCGCTAAATCAAATTAGCCACACAGATGCGGAGTTGCGACTTGTGAGTATCAACTTCCTTAATTATTGGATTTTTAACAAGTAGGAGTCTTGATGCCCAATTGAATTTAAACAAATGACAACCACCAGAAGCTTTGGTGCCTCCACCTTATTTTACTGATTTAACCAAAATTAAGAGAACAGCTATTCGAACAGTCATAAGACCTCACAACTCTGTAAAGACAACTTACAGCTAATAATTTAATGTGGAGGTTCGTTACAATGAGACTGCTGCCTATGGAGGCCCAGTTTTGAGTGCCAAGTCTAGATCAGCAATGAGATCATCAACGTCTTCTATCCCAACAGATATCCTAATCAGATCCTCTGTCAGTCCTCTCGCTTCTCTCACTGCCGTCGGTATGCTTGCATGTGACATGAAGCAAGGCATGCTTATCAGTGACTTCACACTTCCTGCAACCCCCACATAAAACGGCACTTTGTAAGATTACAACATCGTCGATAACAGATGCTTATCTTCAAAAGACTGAGAATGATTACCGAAACTGACTGTCACACTGAAATACTTGGTAGTCTCGACGACATGCTTTGAAAGTGCAAGTGATCCTGTCAAGAAACTGAACACCGATCCTGCACCCTTTGCCTGCAACAGTAGGAAAAATGATGATATTGCATCAATGGGGGGTGATTTATATTTATGCTAGAAGATGCACTGAAAATTGCTCACCTGAGAATAGTGCAATTCACGACCAGGATGACCAGGAAGCCCAGCATAGTTGACCCTTGTAACTCGTGGATGAGAACCAAGGAACTCGGCTATGTTCTGTGCATTCTCCTGGCAAAGATTGAGCACAACAGACATGGTTCAGATTCAAACATACAGGTTCTCAGAATAACGAGAATTGAAACAAACCACAAGAATGTTCACTGGGTAAAATATCATTTGGAATGGGCAACATATGTTATAGTCACTAAAGAGGCAAAAAGCTGTGTATTGAGACTTTAAATTAGTACCTGCTGTTTCTGAACACGCAAAGCCATTGTCTTGATTCCTCGTAAGCAGAGCCAGCAATCAAAGGGGGCCAGCCCTGAGCCTTCTGCATTTTGCAAGAAGTATAATCTTTTCCCCAAGCTGAACACATAGAAAATCAAAAGTCAATACAAATCACAGATTTATCTAAAGAAACTCTTCGCAAGAATTTGTATGCATGTAACATAAGCTCAACAATGTGTCTTTACATCAAAGTCTACGTTAAAAAAACATTGTTTTCACGTATATGCAGTAATGTAAACAAGATAAGTAAGAGAAACCTCCCAAAAAGTATGGAGCATAATAGTGGTCAAGACAAAACACCACACCATGTAGAAAAGGGGGGATGCTCATTCACTTATAAATTACAGTAGAAGCTTAATAAATATTTCTCAGGCCAAAATTTTGATTAGTGAGCCACGAGCTAAAAGTACAGTACTGTAAACGGAAGTCATTAATCTTACTCTATATAGTCACATACCCTTTCTCCAAAATATTTCTTAAATATTTAAAAATGTGAAGACGGATATCAAGCATCTAAGTTTATAAGCTCTTTTGTAGACAAAGTGGAGGAATTTCGAGTACAAACCTTTCTCCTTTGACAACAAGTGCACCTGCCATAACATCGCTATGTCCAGCTATGAATTTAGTGGCTGAATGCATCACAATATCTGCCAGAGACACAAATCCGTAAACAAAAAGCACATCCAGCATACAAAATAATTCCACGGGAATACAGAAGACAACCAAAATTACAATTTTTATTACAGAAACATAAGAAACACGTTGATGTACCTGCCCCAAGTTCTAATGGTTGTGACAGAACAGGAGACATAATGCTATTATCCACCAAAACTAGGGCACCATTTGCATGAGCTATCTCTGCAATTTTCTGAAGAGGCCACAGCAAGTAATACATAAAAGTACTTTTCACTGCCATAGTTTCTCCAAGCAACAAAAAACCCAGTAAAAATAATTGGAAAATTACTACTTTTTCTCTCGTTATTCTAACAAGCTTCACATGGAATGTAAATATAACTAACAGTAAGGTGAACTTAATACTAAGATGGCCACAATGGCCAGCTGTGAACAATCAAATTAAAAGCACATTATATTTCAGGTAAGTCATTATTTTTGGTCTAAGAAATCTTACACGAATATCAGAAATTTGTTGACGAGGATTTGTTGGGCTTTCTAGCCACACAAGCTTTGTCTGAGGCCCTATTGCAAATGCAACGTCATCCAGTCTACTTGTGTTTACTCGTCTGTGTTCCAACAAGTGGTGCAAGTACTTCAGATTCAGACATGTTCAGATAACAAAGAGAGAAAAAGAGTAATACTAACTTCACCAGGATTCCACTTTTAGGTATCACTTGTGACAACAATCGATCAGATCCCCCATAAATATCATCTCCAGCTACAATCTCATCCCCTGAAATCAGGCAAAATAACTAAATAAATAATAAAGCTCACACGGTAGGCTTGGCAATGGGTACCCACGGGTCCGGATATCATATATCCACTACCCACCCGTTTATTAAACGGGCATTACTCGTACCCGCCCATTGAGACTAAACAGGTACAAAATTCAAACAAGCCCGCCCCGACATGGGTATCGGGTGAACCCTAAATCTCTATGCATTTGGATTGCAAAGAGAGCTACAATTTTTAGAGCATTGTGGTTTTGAGGGGGAACGACAGACTGCTTGATCGATGAGATAAAGTGAAGAACGAGGAGAAATTGGGTTGGTCCGTTAAACATAGATGATATATTATGGCTAATACAATATTGTTTCATATTGGGTACCCATCGAGTTAGGTATGGGGCAGATATCTTCAAACCCGTCCCCACCGTTACCCGCTCTAACTGGGTACCGGGTTTGTCCATACCTATCAACTTTATCAGGTCAACGGGTAATTCCCACCCAATTTGACCAGATTTCGGGTGGGTACCCGATTTCCGGATACCCATTGCCAAGCCTATCACACGGAATATTTTCCCCTGATTGATATTAGTCTACTACAAATTTTCGTAACTAAACATCATATCTAAGAAATTAGTTCACTAAAAACTTTCACCACTAAATGACTTCTCATAGGAAATGAACTTTTTGTAAGCAACATTGACGTTGATTGTTGTTTATCATTCTAATTTGTTGTTTTGGTAAAGAATTAACTTATTTTGTTGAAAATTAGCAAATGTACAGTACAGACAATGCAACTATAATTTGTACATGCCAGCAATACGATCTAAGTTGTACCCTACTAAGAAATATTCAATGTAGACACTTAAATTCGTGTTAAAAGCCTTAGCCTCCACCTTGACCTTTTTTACCGTATACTAATAAGATGCAAGTATGTAATATGCTCGTTCATGGAAATAAATAATAAAGACGGACCAGCTTCAAGAAGACGACCAACTGCAGCTAAAGCAGCCATTCCACTCGTAAAGCAAAGTGCTCGATCCCCTTTATCAAGCTTTGCCAACAAGCTAGAAAATCATAACGCACACAAGGTTAAATCTTAAACCAAAAAACAAAGAAAAAAGCAAGTAACATATTAGGCGTCATGACAGTTTGAACTTCAACACTAAGAAACACCTTTCTAAAACATCCCTAGTAGGATTTCCACTTCTAGTATAATCATATGGGCCATTTTCAGTTGCCGATGGCTGCAAAGCAAAACATGAGGAAAACAAATTTCAATAAGGAATTGACCAACCCTCAAATAGTCGAGAACAGAGAACCAAAGGGCTTAGACTACATGCAAGGATTAGTAGAGGGAAAAATAAGTAAGCTTAAGTTTGTCCATACGAGTTTAGTTGTAGGTTAAGATCAAACAATCACCAAAAAGCTTATTTGTTAAAGCACTCCTCTTTGTAACGGACTTTATTTTGATACAAGTCTTTGCAACAGAACTTAGACATCAATACATATATTTTGGTAGTTCCTATGAAAATTTGAAACCCTGACCTGGGAGCACCACCCATTTATAACTACATCATAAAGAATATTGATCCTACTATGGAACTTTTGCTCAAACTCTTGCCCCAAATAAGGTTAATGATTACTGTTTCATATGTCATAGCAGCCTTTTGCATATTCAGAATCTCGTGCATCAAAGGCAGGCTATTGCCTCTGATTCTTCATTAAGCGTATGCAATGCCAAACATATCAAGATGTTTCAACTAAATTACCTGCTTAAAAGTGGCAGTCTGGTAAAGTGGCACACTCATTGCATCGTAAGGATCAAACTTGTTCTCAAAGTTCATCAATAACGTGGAAACACTAGGTTCCCTCACATCACTTTCTGAAAAAATATAAAATAAGTGTAAGTGAGAGCACTAGTTATACAAATGATGCACACTCCATAGAATGAACTTGAAAAATCAAACATACCCTTCAATGACTCAGTCACCGGTTCAACCAATCTTGAAATGCTCAAATCCGTTTCTTTCTCCATCACACAACGGACTCGAAGATTTCCTGCTAATTTAGAACTCCTTTGTTGTAAATTATGCTCCCTTCTGACAGCAGATAGTGAAATGTAGTCTCTGCAGAAACAGGCCTACACCAGGACAAAACATAAAGATGAGAACAGAATTATGATAGCTTCAGTGAACATCAAATGATAATGGATCAAGGAAAAATCAAAAGACCATAAAAATGACTGTGCTAGTAAAGTTATTTCAACCATTTCCTTGCCTTCGGCAGTTAAAAAATAAAGCTTCAAACAAATTTACTCAAGATGTGACAACTTAATATCAAATACATGAAAACTCTTCTGATCTCAAGGAACCAATATGAAAGCCTGACAACCAAAACCTTGGATATAGAAACCTCTGGAACATTTGGTATACTTATTTTCACTAGTAGATAAGTTGGCAAATGAGTATTGGTGGATTGTCATTGTACTAATACTAGTTGAAGAAAACATTGTCGGGACTAGAATCAGACATAGTGAAAAGTAAACGTTTCCCGTAAGGGTACATCGAATGTACGGAAACCAGCATCAAAATGTCAAGGGTAAGCTAGTATCCCAAGATTCAAAACTAGGATCCATCAAGAACGGATCATAGTTACTTACTTGCGAAGGTCTAATACTAGTAGTAAAAGATGGACCATTCGGCAGAAGTATGGATGCTTGGGGATTGCTCATTATCTGCCCCTTCTCGGCTAGTAATGCAACACAATTAACCTAATAATTACAGAAAAAAAGCAGCGGCCATTAAACATAAAAAAAAAATCCCTAGAAAGTAGAATATTTAGCAGACAAAAAGGGAGAAATAAAATTGCAAACAACCATTGTAGGTCGCCGACTTTGAGGAGGAGAGTTCGGAACTTTTTGCTAAGGAGAATGGTTGGGTTGCCGGCGGCGAGGGAGCTAGCTACCTGAGAAACTTGAAGAAAGTGATCGTTGGAAATGGAAGGAGGCGGAATACTGAATAGAGGACACTTTATAGGATTTGTTCAGAAATTATCGTAACTCTGAATTTGGACTTTTTCGGTTTCTTATTTTGTTTTAATGCATTTTTTCCCCAAAGTGGGTAAATAAGAGATTTTAATTCTAATAAAAGTTAGGTGCAAAAATTAATTTTTAGATTACAGTATCTTTTGCTGACTAGACACAATGATCATCAGAAATCATAATTATCAGCCGTAAATAATCTGATAATATCGCCCATAATCTGACAAACAACCCACATTTGGAATTAAAATTTCTAGTTACCCACATCGGGAAAAAAATCCTATTTTAATAGGAAAATAACAACAACAAAAGCTCTGTTTGATGATGACTATTATTTTAGAGATTGTTTTTGGCCTAGATTTAGTCTGCGGAATTGAACAAAGGTCGTGTTTGGTATCCATAGATTCTCACTAATTTTAAAGTCAAGAATTCTTGAATCCATGTATTGTGATAATCATTAGTATTTTTGTCAATTATTTTTTTTATTCAAATACATACATTTGATGGATACAAATCAATACTATCATGTATTTGAGAATCTTACCATCTCCAAAAAAAGGGTTACTGCGTTTGAAACTAAAGCGGTGAATAAGAGTTTGATTAAATATTTAATAATATTTTGTAGGGCTGGGAAACCCGGCCCGACCCAGACCGGTCATACCGGGCTTTGGGTTACCCAAAAGCCCGGATTAAAATATTAGGGCCGGGCTCGGGTTTGGTTGTTGTGGCGTTTCGGGCTTTCGGGTTTTCGGTAGAGCCCGATCCGACCCAGTTGGCCTGAATGATTAATTATTTTAGATTAACATTACCAATACCCAAACTTAAATATGTAAAGTAATTTAATTTATATGATATAAACAATTACCAACGCGGGTTGCTATTTGCAGTCCGTATTTTAGCATAAATAGACAATTATGCCCTTGCAGTCCGTTTTTACTAACACACTCCATTTTTATTAACGCAGTCCATTTTTTACTAACACAATCCACTTTTACTAACGCAGTCCATTTTTTACTAACGTAATCCGCTTTTACTAACGCAGTCCGCTTTTACTAACGCAGTCCATTTTTTACTAATGCAGTCCGCTTTTACTAACGCAGTCCATTTTTTTACAAACGCAGTCCATTGTTACTAATGTAGTTCGTTAAATATTTTTTATAAATGTTTAAATAAATTAATAATAATAATTCAAAATTATATAGTCTAAAAAATTTGATGGAAAATTATAAAAATTCAAATAAATTAATAATATTGATTAAAAATCATATACTTCTTAAAATTAATAATTTTGAGAGAAATTATTGCTAAGAAATTATATAATTAAAAAATTGTCTGAGCCGAAATTAAAGAAAAAAATTTCAAGTCGCGACAACAAATTTGAATAACATAAAAAGTCTTCAAATCTATGCGACTTCAATTTTACACTTCCAATTATGAATGGACTATTAATATTTGGACTTTAATTAATTAAATTTTAAACTAAACCTAAAATTAATCCACGATTTAGTCGAACTAATACAACAATGAGCCAATATTCAAAAATGCACTGAGCCAAATTCGAAATACCCAAAAATATATACTCGATATTTAAGGACGGGACCGAAAGAGGGCTGAGTCGAGGCTCACCAGGGCACCCCTCTAGATCTGCCACTGCCGGGAAGCATGGTATTCTTCATGAATCCGAGAATTATACTACAATTCGTAAGGAGATGTCACAAAGTGAAGTATTTTTTGTGCATGCTTATTATTGTCACATGTGCATAATCACATATATAAACCACGAAGCCTAATGTCATTCCAATTTTGTAGTTGAAATTTGTTACTAATCATGCATTAGAGATTTCGTTGTTATCAGGTAACCTTACATGTTGAAATTTGTTGTAAGTTTGGCAGTGGATCTTCCAGATATGATGGTTTCTGGAGGAATTAGGGATTGGGAAAGTGTATTGGGGCAGTTAGGTAACCCAACATAAAGTTAACTACTTTTGAAGTTGGTCGGAAATTTTATTTAACAATGGTAATCATATAATATTTTTATTTCTTAGAAACTATTAGATTTAGGTGTGAGTAATGGTACGAATATGTTTCATTTCAAACATATATCTATACTTATTTAAATTTAGTCAAAAATAAATCTATAACTATTTAAATATAAATTAATATTTGTGTCACGAATCCAAAAACCAGTGTCGGGTGAGAATCATATATTCATATTCAAAATCATATTCTTGTCTTAAACCACATTAGTTTCCTCGTCGCCATGCCATGAAAATCTCCAACATTGTTCCAGTCACATTTTTTTCCTTAGTTAGACACCATCGATCGCTTTAGGCAATCAATACACATGTCATCAAAATCATATATTGGAGCATCAAACACGACCAAATTGATACTATGCTTGTTTTCCCAAGTATAACCAAGGTCTTCAACCCAATTAAGTCTCTTGACCGGCTTATAGTATTATGCTGAATAGGTGTATTCAGCACCGTGATGAACGTAGTATCAGCCGTCCAATGAATCGTACGGTGACGGGTGGAGGTAACGCGCTAGGGGTGTTTTGGTCATTTCTGATTTCGTAATATTTTCACGCCTGTTTTGAATTTTTTGAATTGTTGATTTGACAGGGGAAAGAGATTTATAACCCTATAAAAAGCAATTCCCGGCAAATTAAATTTGATTATTTTCTCGCTCCAAAATTCTCGCTCCTATTTTCTCGCTCCTCATTTCTCTCTCCGTTATCAAAATGTCACTTGCACGTGAAGGTATCCGTAATATTTAGTAATACCATTCGTATTTTTATTAAGCATGCGTAATGTTTGTGTGCAATCGTAATATGTTTCTTTTTCTTTCGTAACAATTTTATATGTCTTACGTATTATCTTGCAGTTAATGCTGGGAAACTTTGGAATGTTCCGATTGATTTAGATGACGTTTCAATATCCATGCCAGGTATTACGTAACCTTTTATACGTTCGTTCGTTATATATATTTTGCATGGTTTGTCATTATGGAGGATTCGTAATATCTTTTTTTATGTTTCGTATTAATTACTTCCTAGTATTGCAGGAGAATGTTCAACACAGGTGGATTTGAATGAGGTGGTGGATGTTTCAATATCCATGCCAGGTATTACGTAACCTTTTATACGTTCGTTCGTTATATATATTTTGCATGGTGTGTCATTATGGAGGATTCGTAATATCTTTTTTTTATGTTTCGTATTAATTACTTCCTAGTATTGCAGGAGAATGTTCAACACAGGTGGATTTGAATGAGGTGGTGGATTTGAGTATTGCAGGAGAATGTTCACCGCAGTTGGATTTGAAGGGGGGATTTTAATGAGCTTGCTGATCCCGATCAGTTCCCTAACCTAGGTTGGATGAAATAACATCTGTAATAATTATAGTTAAACTAGTTAGGTACCGGCCCGTTGGCCGGGATGGATGGTATTCTTCATGAATCCGAGAATTATACTACAATTCGTATGGAGATGTCCCAAAGTGATGTTTTTTTTTGTGCATGCTTATTATTGTCACATGTGCATAATCACGTATATAAACCACGGAGCCTAATTCCATCCCAATTTTGTAGTTTAAATTTTTAGTAATCATGTATTGGAGTTTCCGTTGTTATCAGGTAACCTTACATGTTGAAATTTGTTAAGAGTTTGGCCGTGGATCTCCCAGATATGATGGTTTTTGGAGGAATTAGGGATTGGGAAAGTGTATTGGGGTAGTTTAGTAACCCATGATAAAGTTAATGTTCCGATTTTCTTTAATTGAAACCCAACTAATAGGAATTCTTTTGAATAACCAAACGTGATATGAAATCATATTTATACTACACCTATTTCACTAACAACCGAGATCATGCAAGCAAACTGAAACCATATAGCTTTCTGACATGCGATTCAAATGTAGCACCTAACGCGATATGATCATATTGCAACTCCTCGGCTAATAAAGAATTGGAGGAAATATTGAGAGAATTATTGGACAGAGTGGAAAACCTGGAAAGTGCAATAATGTTCTTCCAAATTTATGTAGCAACTTCTCAATCTCAACCAAACAAAACTCCTGGACATCAGATGGACTTAATTTCAAGTGAGGTAGGTTCACTTCTTGTCGACGCAAGTACTGAATATCATCAGATAATAACTCCCAATTTTTGCACCATAAATCATCAACATCAGCTACTTGAGAGTACATTATTATTGTGACAAAAAGCATCCTCATCTGTTTTGGTGTAGCTGTGAAGCTAACTTCATGTAGACAATTATGCCATTCTCCATCATCTGTCAAAATTCCATATGCATTGCATGTAGCTTGAAAAGAATCATATTGAACATCATTGACAGTTCGAATTTCTTCGAAGCTCCTGCACCCCTTGACAATATGAAGTAACATTCGTACATAGAAGCGCTCATTTGACGAAGGAGGGCAGTTATATATCCGACCAATGCATCCCTTTCGTTGTCGTGGAGTCCATTTCTTACATTTTGATGTCCAAACATAATACTTAGGGAACTCAAGGAATGTATACTGTCGTGCCTCCATATGATGTTTATTCATTTCCATCCACTCTAACAACATGGATGTATGAGCATGCTCAGCTTCTAACAATTCATCCATTGTAGAATTCATATTTGAAAATACTGGTTGTTGTCCAGGTAGATGATAAGACAATCTTTGCACAGAAGGGTTGTTATTGTAAAGATCAAATTTGAATAACCTCCAACATGCTTCTCCAGGTGTTATGTAACGACAATCCATAAAAGCTTTGATTTCATCAACATATCCCAAATCTGAGTTTGATGCGGCATTGTTCACATTTGAGGGTTGAGCACTAACAATTGTAGTTGTAGCTCTATCTAGGGGTTTATTTATATATTTGAATAAATATTTAATCGCCCTGTGAAAAGAAAAAAACACTAAACAAAATAACGCAAACACATATATGTTGGATCACAATAAAAGGACTGAAAAGAAAAGGTCGTGTGTTACTATTTAAATTATACAGATGATAAGTCGTTCAATGGGTTAAATATCAACTATTTTTCCTATTTGTCTTTGAGACTCAGATCTCAATACTTAAAAGTGAATTCTAATGTGATCTTGTAAATACTCATATGATATTTCTAAATTCGTTTTCTTGATATGTGTGTGGGAATTCTAATTAGTTCACCATTTCAAGTTGGGTATCAAATGAAATATCCAAAACTTAGAGAGATATTTACATTATATATTTGAATAAATATGTAATCACCTTGTGAAAAGATTAAAAACACTATGCTAAGTAACGCCGAAACATATATTTTGGAACACAGTCTAAGGGCTAGAAAAAAAAGTTTACAGTGTTACTATTTAAATACGTGTTAGCATTAAGTAAATGGTCTAAACAAAAGTAAAAGAGTACCTCGATTTATTGCAATACTCGACGTTGATATGTGCATCAAATCGAAGTAACAGATAACGATTGTAAGGCACCACAAATCGATTATCTAGTTGAACACCATTCTTCGAGATGGACCGACCATTGTTGGACCGTTTGTACCTTGGAAACCCATCCTCGTCAATAGATGTCTCAGAGTTAAATTTCTTTGGAAAATGTTTGGTGCATATTTTATTAACTGTACATGGAGCACTTGGACCGAGAGCTCCACATGGACCATGGAACATGTAATTGGTCACCGCAGCATAACATTGTGGATCAGTAATACTATCTGGAATCTCTGCTGATATAACTGAATCTATTTGCGATGTACTATGAATTTTATCCTCTGCGGACAAAAAAATCAATATGTGCGCATGCGGCAGACCACGTTTCTGGAATTCAATAGCTTGAACATCTGCAACATGTATTAAATAATTCAATAGCGTAGTTAATTGTAGTGGTAAGTCTAAACACCAAAAATTCAAAAAACAAAAGTATAAAGTAGAGTATGTCACTTGAAGTTTGTAGAGTTTATATTGCATGAATGACTATTAAAATAATATCTCGATATTATGTAAGAAAGTAAGACAATCATAAACATGGTGATTTAAAATTGTTATTCAAATAAAAATCTAAATATAAAAGGGGGAAAAGATTAGTAACTTACATCCTATGCATTTGCCGAAAATATCCCTTTTCTTCAACTCATACATTAATTGATTCAGCTTCAACTTGAAAACTCTAGCAATAACGTCAGCTCGATTTGGATCTCTTTGATTTGACTGTTTTACTAACTCAACCATATATTGAATCTCAGGCCAATATGCATTACATGTGAATGTAATAAATAAATCTGGAAATCCAATAGAGCGACAAATGGCCATAGCATCTTGAAAGTTCTCAAATTTACATCGTGGACTCCCAGTATGTGATGCTGCAAGAATAATTCGTTTTCCAGTATGTTCCAAGTCTGTATCACCTCTATTCATAGCATCAACCAATCCATGATAATAATGTTTGCGCAACTTCCATTGGTTATTTCGAATCCAGTCTAATCTTTCAGCTTCAACCAATGCATAAGCGTTCACAACATATTGTTGGAACAACTTTCCACATAGCAATATATGTGACACATTTTGTAATCTTGTCTGAATACGATAAGCATAGAAATCACATTAGCTGAGGTGTTTTCTTGTGCTAGAGTTTCTCAACGGAATATTTCCATGCCATCCATCTTCACCATATGGAAACAGAATGGGATACTGTAAAGCCATGAGACTTGTATGAGTGTAATTAACCCTTTCCAAAGAATTCGTTAGATATTGGACAACAATATCAGGCTGAAATGTATCTTCACCTGTTTCATCTACAATCAAACCAGCTTGCTCGTCAACTGTCGGTAATTCATATTCTCTCCCATCAATTGTCCTTCTTGCCATCAATTTGATTTTAACACTGTGTATATCTCCAAGATTTACTCGATCCCGAGCAGCTCGAAAAACCTTTGTCAAAACATTATGTTCATCAAACATATCCTTTAAATCCTTAACAATTCCGGGTCGAAGAGGATTAGAATTGACATCCGTAGTGAAAGAGTTCATGCGTTGTTCCACCTCAGTGTCAGTATCAACCATATATAATTGCGCAAACAATGAAGCATTCCCTTCTGGCGGCAATAGAGAGCCAATTCGGTGAAATATTTGACCACCAATAGAGTATATGTAAGGTGCATCTCCACGATTCAAATTTTTATCGACTTTTCCCCCCAGTGAAGTGAAGCAGAATACATTGTTGTATTCCCGAATATGTTGTTGAAAGTGAGAGCAATTCGGGTTTTCTGAATTCATAAGATCAGTCAAATATGAAGGTGACTCTCTAGCAAGTGGTACTTGTGCATCTCCTTTATTGCAGCACAAACTGAAATCAGATTGTGGTAGATTGCGTGTTTCCAATGTATTTTCTTCTTTCCACATAACAGCTTGACAATATTGGCAAACACATGAGGGAACACCAAGAATGAAGCGTTCAACAACAGGCATTCCTAAAAATATTTCAGGGGAGGGTATAATCAATCAATATGATTTGGAAAGAATAATATATTGAAGTATAAAAGATCTCTAAATATCGTACATAATGTATATTGAATGATATAGTATTTCAAAGTTGTTATAGTAATATAGAAGTGAACATGCATCCAATCTATTCGGGTATCTAGTGTATTCATATGCATAATAGATTAATTTGCAATCCAAATATAATAATGCAATGTAAATTGCCAAAAAATTGATTTTATACCTGTTGTTGTTGGTTGTGAGCGAATCACATGCAATTTAAGCTTCCTTGATATGCGATTGGCCTTTGCTTGGAAATAACGGATGTTTGAGGACATCAATTTGAGCTTAACAAATCAACAAACATATAGCAGATAATTTCAAGATCTTTATCTAGAGCATACCGAAACATATTGTTGATAGTGAAAGTGTGAAAAAAGTAATATTCACCTCTATTGATATACGCTGAGACTCTGGTCCGCCTTTGAGTTGCTAATAGACATAGTCGTTTTCGTCGACGTAATGTTGCCAATTGATTCAAAGTCGAGTGTAATGTGTGTTGAAAATTACAGATAACTACATGATATGTCGAGATTAATTAAAAAATGATAAATGTATTATATCGAAATAAATGACAAATGAATGAATTGATAAGGAAATACCTTCTTGAGTTGGTTTTTTCCAATGCTCAAACGGTTGTGTGGAATTGATAGCTCGTCCAGTCCCTAAAAATTGGAAAACATTTTTGTAACTTCAATTCCATGAACCATAACATATAAGAGAGAGCTAAATTTAGCCATTATGCAGTGATGATGATTCAAGTTCATACATGGTAACTTTTTTGTGTTGTGGGAACAACTCCCTTCGTCATATGCACTTGCACAACTGGTTTTTCTCTTTCGAGTCATGTGTTGAACAAAGTCCAAATGTGTTCTCTTCCCAAATTAGTCACCTACATTAGAAAAATTATTAACTATTGTCCAAAAATATATTGCACTAATATTAGAAACAAATGAAATAGAAATAAGATTTGGGCAGACAAATTTTGTAAAAAAAATGATCAGTTGATTTGTTAATAGCAATTTGTCAACGGCAAGAATATTGAAAGTCACCGGGTTCACTTGGCAAGTAAATTAGCTCCCCTCTAGCATTTAAAATTATGATAGGGGTTTTGGTGTGAGGTTCCTTCAACTAAACTTTTGATATATGATCCGAGTCTTGAAACAATTGAAAGGGGAAAAAGGTTTAAAGATTCAACATTCTTGCAAAACCATTTGTCCATTTATAATGTCATAGCATAAAAACCAAACACCATATGAACTTTATATATTCAATTACACTCCATCTGTAAAACCATTTGTCTGTTTTTAAGTTTCCCATCACTAATGAATATATGAATCCCACTGGTCGGCAAAGTATTAAAGTTATGCTCTCTTTAAGATTATAAGATTAAAACTAAGATTGATGCAAAAAAAAATAAAATAAGAAAAAGGACATGAAAAAAGGATGCACATTCCATGCCCAAGTAGAGACCTAGAGAGATTAAAGAACATATGTGTTTCCTTTATTCAATGAAAAACCAAAGCCTAAGTCGATAATGTAGAATCAGGAATGTAGATGTAGAAACGATTACCTAGTGTAGTTAAAATCATAAGCCAATAACTCAGTATGTGAATTTCAATCCTCAACTCATTTTCATGCAATCAATCCCAAGATTCGAAATTCTACAAAATGTAATCTATATAGCTTGAATCAGGCAGAAAATTAAGATTTCATAAAAACACCGACCTACAATTGTAGAATTACATACCCACCCCTTGAAGAAGCTACGATACTCCCAATATGGATTGGCCTTTCGTAATCTAATTGGAGGTCCTTCGTCCTCTATGCTCCTAAATGCTTGGCAACTGCTGTGTTTCTCGCCAGAGATTGTGCTGTGAATGCTTGATAACAAACTTCGCATCAGTAATCAAATCACATTGTACTCCTGATGGTTAAGGCAATGATCAAGGAGCATAGACTAAGTAGAACACAATAGAAATGGGCAGCGAATTCAAATTTCATATAAACACCTAACTACAGTTACAAAATTACAAACCTTCCTTCAAGAAACTTCGGGTTGAATGCTATGAATATGGATTGCACTTCCTTAATCTAATTCGAGGTCCTTCATCCTTTATTCTCCCAAATGCTTGACAGGTGCTGTGTTTATTGCTACCGATTGTGTTGTAAATAAAAGGTAAGATTTCTCAACAAAAGTCAATTCACGTTGTACTCCTAGTTTCATCCGCAATGATCAAGGATCACACAGTAAGTATAACAAAGGAGAAGCAATTCTACCCTCGCAAGAGCCCGATTAAACGCCAACAGCAACTAAACGCTACCTAACTAATGGCTAATGCGACGAATCAATTCACATTTTGAAAGAGCCCGGTTAAACACTAATAGCAAGCACACACAACACAATTGTAGGCAAATTAGTCGAATAAATTCAGATTTCACTTAAATGAATTTAAATCAAACTACTGGTAACTAACTCCTATCCCGGAGGCAGCAGCTGAAGGAGGCCTATTTCTTCTGCCTCCAATTTGCTTCCCACTCATAACTTACTTAATTCAACTAAATACCTCACCTGAACATTCAAAGATGGATAACAATATAATTCACCATAAAGTCTGAGTTGGACTCAGTAAGAAGCTTTTCATTGTCAATCTAACTTGTGGAATCAGGAATGCAGATGTAGAAACGATTACCTAGTGTAGTGAAAATCATAAGCCAATAACTCAGTATGGGAATTTCAATCCTCAACTCATTTTCATGCAATCGATCCCAAGATTCGAATTATAAAAAATAATGCTTAGGTATTCCATCTTTTACTAACCTGATGTGCCCTGCAGATTAGATCAAGATCAAGCTTGCGAAGAAACTCTGTGACTCGATCAGGCCCAAACGTATACGAAACCCCTCTTTCGTTTGGTCCCCACCCTCGAATTTCCTTAGAAGGATCAGACCATAGAAGATCACACAACAATTCACTGTCCGGGATAGAAGTAGGGCAAGGCAGGTTCCTGATTTGGTCTAAATCAGGAGACAGCCCACCGTGCATACAAAGAATCTTCTCCTCAATGAGGGCTGCCACGGGAAGGCAATTGAAGCTGTCGGTAACAAACTTCGCATCAGTAATCAAATCACATTGTACTCCTGATTTCTTAGGCAATAATGAAGGAGCATAGACAAAGTAGAACACACCAGAAGCAGGCAACGAATTCAGATTTTATATAAACACCTAACTACAGATACAAAATGACATACCTTCCTTCAAGAAGCTTCGGGTTCAATGCTCTAAATATGGATTGCACTTCCTTAATCTAATTCGAGGTCATTCATCCTCTATTCTCCCAAATTCTTGGCAGGTGTTGTGTTTATTGCTACCGATTGTGCTGTAAATAAGAGGTAAGACTTCTCATCAAAAGTCAATTCACGTTGTACTCCTAGTTTCATCCGCAATGATCAAGGATCACACACTAAGTAGAACATAGGAGAAGCAAGTATACCCTCGCAAGAGCCCGATTAAACGCCAACAACAATCAAACGCTACCTCACTAATGGCTAATGCGACGAATCAATTCACACTTTGAAAGAGCCCGGTTAAACACTAATGGCAAGCACGCACAACACAACTACTTGCAAATTAGTCGAATAAATTCGAATTTCGCTTAAATCAAACTGCCGGTAACTAACTTCTATCCCGGAGGCAGCAACTGAAGGAGGCCTAATTCTTCTGCCTCCATTTTGTTTCCCACTCATAACTTACTTAATTCAACTAAATCCTACACCTGAACATTCAAAGATGGATACAAACTCAGCACCATAAAGTCTGAGTTGGACTCAGTAAGAAGCTTTTCATTGTCAATCTAACTTGTGAGAAGAATAATCCAGGGATTTTGAATAAGAGAAGTGATTTTACTATAATGTATAGTTGGTAAATAGGGCTGTCGTTCATAAACAATTCAACATTCGGTGGGAAATTTAGTAAAATGGATGCCATGATTAGCATTGACAGAAGGAGAGACAGATCAACGAAGCTACCTCTTCGGCTTCCACACCGTCGGTGGAGATACGGAAGCGACAAAATCCAAAAGCTCTGCTTCCTCTTCCACACCGTCGATGACTCTAGTTGCTCTCGAAAACACCACGAACAGGAGGGGATGGTGCTAGCAGATCGAATTGGCTTAATTCGGTGGGAATTAATTTGGGGAGAAGCGATCTGCTGCGTTTGGAAGGGAGCAAGCGTGAGGAGAGGGAGGATAATTTTTGGGGAATTAAAAATTGGGGATTTACATGACTTGATTATGTGCTGCGTTTAGGAGAGAGAGAGCGTGCGGAGAGAGTAATTAATCATGGAATCCGAAACTCACGGAGAGCATAGGAAAGGCTGATGTGGCAGATGATTTTTTGCCTAAATGCTTATATATATTTTGGGATTTTGGATGTAAGGTAAGTGGAATTTTGACACTTACCTTACGTAATATCTTTTTTGTAATTTTGTAACATATATGACTTACTACGTATAACATTATGGAATAATTAGTTATATATCACTGCAAGTACGTTGTACTTACTTCTGTTTCCCGTAACAGTTATATATAACGTAACAACTGATTCATTCGTTATACTTTATACTAGCATTTACCTTACGTATTGTCTTTCTTCGTAACATATATGACTTACTACGTATAACATCATTAACCATCGGTACACTTTATAATCACATTCGTAGGCGACACACTCCCAATGTTTGCCAACATGGAAGAAGCCTATCATTTCTACGAAGATTACGCTCATCTGGCTGGTTTTGGTGTGCGAATAAGGTACCAAAAAAATATACATTCACCCCGGGCCCTGTAAAAACAACACCGATGGAGAGCCTCCATGTAGATATCTTAGGTTCGTCTGCACGCATGAAGGACAAAGGAGAAAGGGGAAGACAAACAAAAAGCGGAATAGACCTGATGAACGACTAGGTTGTGAGGCGGAAATTAAAATGAAATGGGACAAAACTCTCAATAAGTATTGCATATACGAATGGATAGAAACTCATACACCACATAAACTGCTCCCAGAGAAATACGCACATCTTTTCCGATCAAACAGGAGTGTGAACCGAACAAGTGCACATATTGCACTCATACACAAACTGGCTAGGGTGACTTCACGGTAATCATTCGACATAATGAGGCAAATGGCAGGGGGTGCTAAACATGTTGGTTTCTTATACGAAGATCTCCGTAACCACAACAGGGAAAGACCAGATGCTGCATTGAGCACCACTGAGGGATCATCACTGCAACGTTATTTTAGGGGCCGCGCGAGAGAGGAAAAAAATTTCTTCTATGAGCTTCAGGAAGACAATTGCAATGAAATCTTGAGTGTCTTTTGGGTAGACAACAGGATGCGGGAAGAATTCTCAGTGTTTGGGGACTCAATCAGTTTCGATACCACCTACAAAACAAACAAAGACTACAGGCCCTTAGGTAATACTCCTAAATTCGTAATATTTTTGTTGGCACTACGTTATATCTAAGAGTCATATACGTAATATCTTTTAGACATATTACGTAACATTTATATTATTTCACGTAACACATTTTAGCTTATTACGTTTTACAGTGTTGTGATTACGTTGACTTTGTTTTTATATTACGTAACAGCTTTATTCGTCGGGTACAACCACCATAGAGATATGGTGATATTCGGTGCTGGTCTCTTGTTTGACGAGACCTCACCTACTTTCGAATGGTTGTTCCATATGTTTGACAAGTGCATGGGGGGAAGAAACCAACAAGTATCTTCACGGACCAAGCAGCGGCGATTGCTGCAGGTATTAGGGCCATATATCCAATGTCGGCTACATACCATGGTCTGTGTACATTCCATATCCTCAATAATGCTGCCAGAAACTTGGGATCACTCTGTGACAAGGTACCAAAATCAGTCGTGACATGCGTAGAACTGTATTACAGAAAGTATAACGAGAAAGTTGAGAAAGTATTACAAAGGAAAAGAAAGTATTACAAATTATAAGAAAATAATACTAAAAATGTCTTCTTGTGTTACGTGCACATGTTTAACTCAGAAATTCGTAATATTTGTGAGTAATACATGCATTACAAATGAAATAACCTCGTTCAGGGACATGTGATTGATATCAGGTATTCGTAGCTGAACTAAGCTACCTGATGTTTGGGGTTGACACTGAAGCTGAGTTTGAGGTCCACTGAGGGCTAATGAAAAAAAATTGCTTCCCTAATCGTGAACCAGAGGGGCACCCATGGCTCACTCAGATCTACCAAAAAAGGACACAGTGGTCTAGGGCATGGATGCAATCACATTTCACCTGTGGCATGCGTAACTCACAACTAAGTGAGACGTGCAACAGTAACATGAGGCGCTACCTGGCTCCAAACCTAACCCTTGAAGAATTTTTTCAACAGTTCAGCAGACTAGTGGAGAACAAAAGAGAGGAGGAATTGAAGCGGGACTTCAAGATGAAAACATCCAAAACGTGGAATAGGTGATACTAACATACAATTAATATATAATAATATTATCTTGTTTGTAATACATTATAACTTGAAAAGTTATATATTTGTCCCGTAAACGTAACACTTCCCTGATCTTCTTTGTTATACATGATAACATGAGAAGTTATATATTTGGACATCCTACGTAACACGTTCCTTTGACTCTCCGTTGAACAGGTTTGATCACAGCGAACTGACAAAACAACTAGCTGAAGAGTACACCCCCAGAATGTTTAAGAGGTGGTTGACGGAATACGAGCAGACTTTAGCCTACGGTGTGCTGGCGTTGGATGAAAAAATAGATACTGGTGTGATGACATTCACCGTGTTCAAGCAGGATGTTAATGGGACGAGAACTGATGAAAGATTCGTGACATGCACAAGAGATTGTTCAAACATAGTGTGTGGGTGCCACATGTTTGAAATGGAGGGCTTAATGTGCAGACATATAATACGATTCAGGGAGGTACTGGGTAATAACGGAAATCATTTGCTGCTGCATATACCTAAACCATTAATCCTACAAAGGTACACACTTAATTGACTTATTCGTGTTACTTTACTTATCCTTTCGTATTATATTTTCACAATTTTCGTCATATATACTCTTCTTTTTAGTTATACATTGTATAATATTTCGTATAGGTATTGTCGAACAGCAAATGATGGGCTGCTCATTGCAGACACAATCCCAGAGGTTTCCCACCCAGATGTTGCCCAAATGTCAGAGTTAATTACTGCGATGGCTAAGCTTAAGTCTACGGTACTTTCCGTTTATATAATTATCAATTACGAATTTGGTACTTTATACATACGTAATACTTAACATGTCTTCATATACTTCTATTCAGGTTAATGGGGATACAGCCAAGACTGCTACAGCTGTACAGTACATAATTGATCTGGAGAAAAGGATGAGCACTGTAATCAACCTAAACGAGCATCAACAGGAAGGGCCCTGCCAGGCGCCCAAAAAATTGAAGAAACGAACAGAGACTTTCAAACCGAAGAAAAGGCCTATATCTCAAAGGGACCGGAATGCATTCTTGCACTCAGTTCGAAAGGACAAAATGTAATCTTTCAGAACCACGAAATGGGTGGGACTGACCTCCGTCTTTAACAAACAATGTAAAAACACTTAATCGTAATACTTTAGTATGTGTATGAAATATTACATCCTAGTACACGTATCTGTAAATCTAATATTTCGTAATATTTACTTTTCAACCGCCACCACCCAAAAAAAGCATTAATTTCGTAATACTTTCGTATGTGTGTGAAATATTACATCCTAGTACACGTATCTGTAAATCTAATATTTCGTAATATTTACTTTTCAACTTCTACCACCCAAAAAGCATTAAAGTATAAATTTACCAAAAAGCTTACTATAAATAATACTTTCTCACTCATCCATTTTCCAGAACCAAAACATCGAAAATCCCCCCCAGATCTGAAAAAAACATGCCGCCACTAATCCCCCACTGTAAATGCAACCTTCCCGCTTACATCTATTCTGTTGAACGGCCGACGATATCTTCTCCGTTCATGTACTTTCTGGGTTGCCAAAAACCACCAGGTCAGAGATGCAAAATGTTCGTCTGGTGTATGGAGATGGACAGGAGTCAGAATGAGGAAGTCGCGCAAATGTACAATCTACCTCATGCCAAAATCATGGCTAAGATAGCTCATACACAAGATGAAATGTCAACCTCATCCAACATCGGAGAGAGCTCGGGTGGACAGGTATATATAACTTCAGTCTAACTTTCATCTTCCCATAAATAACATAAACCTATTATTCGTAATACATTACTCCATATGTATTATTCTCGTAACACATTATATTTAACTTCGTAATCGATGACTATACCATTCGTTATACTTTAACGAACGCAGGACCGACAACTAGTCAGGTATTCGCCGGGACCTATTATGCAAGAGTTACGAACTCTAGAGCTGCTGGATGAAGTTTCAAGTCTTCAATCAAGGGTGGAATTCCTAGAGGGCCAACTTAGAAACATGGGGTTGAACTAGATCTTGACATAAGGGGTTGTTTCTTATGTTTCTTGGCTAAGTGTAACGAATAAATTTCCTAAGTAGTACGTATATTCTTATATTGTATATATTATTAAGTTGGTAAGTGTTAAGAGTGTGCACGAAATGAATTACGTTGTGATACCTTCAACACGTAATTAATGCAGGTCAAACTGATTGGGTAACTGCACAATCTCCCAACAACCAGCATTAAAAAATCAATCTCTCTTGGTAACCCCAACGACACCAACACAACACATATTAAATCAATCTCTCTTGGGTCCATATCCTTTTCTCTCTATCCCAAAATCCCAAAAACAAAAAATGCCAAGCTTCATCCCATACTGTAGCTGCAATCTCCCCTGTTACATTTATCAGGTTAACCGTCCGATGAGTACTTCTCCGTATCGCTTCTATCTGGGATGCCAAAAACCAGAAGCTGAAAGATGCAGCATGTTCATGTGGTGCAAGCAGACAACTAACAACGATTCTGATGAAGTTGAACATCAGATCAATGTGACCCCAAACTCGTCCACAAGGCGGACGGAACAACATGTAAAAAAACATTAAAGTTTTATTGTAAGTTCTTTTGGGTAATTATATAGGGATGAATCCTCCATATTTATTATTCATCTTCCTACAGGCAATAACAACATCTGACCTTGTGAATATAGCCATAGAACGGAGTTCAACGGTTAGAAGAGAGATCAATGCTTGGCTCGAGGGGAGAAATAATGGTCACTCAGGTTAGCAAAAAAAATGGATGGGGTTTTGGTTTATGTAAGAGATATTCTGCTATGAACATGGTGGTTATGTGTTACGAATTAAATGCAAAATAATTACGAATTTCATTATATGTATTACTAAATCCAAAATTTAGTACAACAAAATTAAGTTGTATGTGCTACTAAATCCAAAAGTAAGCATTACTCTTCACTCTGATGCGTGACACATATGTTACGTATCACCGTGAAGGGTATTACGCTCAGATTCCTTCCCACACCCCTATCCCCCCTAATCTTCCTAGCTTCCTCATATGCCTTCTTCAGCACTTGATCAGCAATAATGTTGTAAGGAGAAATTAACAAAAGTAGGCAAACTTCCTGCCTCCTCCTCTCAATCACCACTGGATCTGACCAACTTAAGATCTCAGACGTCACCGCTCCTTCCCATATCTCCAACAAGTTCAACGCAAAAATGCCACAGGAAATGTTATCTGTCTGTCTTATACTGCGATGGTTAACCCATTTATTGACATCGATTGGCTCTGGTGGAGGATTCGAACGGAACATGGGGATTAGATTGTTGGCCAACTCCATGATGTTCCTTGATGTCCGCATGTATATCTATGGGACTTCTGCACGGTCTAGACTATCCAGATAGTCACCACACCAGTTCTTTAGATTAACACAGAACACAACAAAGTGTTCTTCGTAACACATCAGGAAGAACCACTGCAGGAAAGTGTCAGGAAATTGGGCGGTTACGTTAACGTATACCATAAAACAGTTACGAAATGTTAAAAAATATTATACGAAAATAACGGTATTTAATAATTAGTAATACTTACGTAGTCAACCTTTTCCCAGTCCATATCGGAGGTCCAATCCTTCCCTTGAATGTATTCTAGTGCTTCAGTGAGGTTAAATGTCTTATTGCTGCACATTGACTATGGGACAAAAACACACCAATATTAGTTCAAGTTATATATTACATACTTATTTAACTGAACAACATAAATAACAGAACACTTACAGCACACTCCATCCCGAAAATGAACCTATCACAGAACCCGGTTTGCTTGAATAAAATATTTGTGCACTGTTCATACGTGTCAATAAAAAATTTTGACAGCATGTGGCCGGGTCTGCATGTCATGAACTCTTCCCTGCTCAACCTTCCAATTTCATGTTGGCTATAGAAAAGAACTTCTTCCCTGAATGACGATAAACATGCAAACCCAATTAATACGTACAAAAAGAAAAGTATTACAAATTCATTATTAATAAAAAACGAATAAAAGTGATTAGTGATAACTCACTGGTCTAAATCATCATTCCACATGTACATTGTGAGCGCCTAGCACCTCTCAGTGTCAGCCCATACATCAGTGTTGTATGCGTCGATTTTATCCACAATCGCGACCATTTCCTGCGTGACAGGTCCGGGGGAATACTTTATCAGTTGTTGGTCCTGCGTTCACGAAAGTATAACGAATGTTATAGAAATCGATTACGAAAGAAAATAACATGTATTACGAGAGTAAGTACCTCTGGCGTTTGTTCAAATTCTTCATCAACAGCCGCTGAGTTCTTAAACCTTATTTTAGTGTATTTCTGCGCTTCGTAGGGAGACTTGACATACTTGGACTTCGCCTTGGTCCTTTTTGATGCTGACCTAAGCTTCTTGCTCTTGTTCATCTGTGAACAAAATATTAAAAATTACAACTCTTAATATTAAGCAAATATTTAACAATGAAAAAACATTAATGGGTGTTAAAATTACACTTAATAAATAAATTAAGTTGTATCAGTTAACACCCCCATGTGGAGCGGACCCACATTTGTCCAACATATACGAAACACCCCCACAAAGGATACGAAGGCGGTAAAAAGGTATAACTAAATCAATTAACACATATAACGAAAAGAGTGCATAAACCTATACGAGATTTTTGTTTTCAACTATACCCCGGAAACTACCTTGTCCGACTTCTTCAGTTTGTCATCTAGGAGAACATAAATTGGCAGTTCATCTTGCTGCTGAGAAGAACTCTCCTTTTCCTCATCAGCTGTCCCTTCGACAATAGACTTGCCAATATCAACTGCAAGGTTGAAATCAAAAATTTCACCTTGGGCATCTCCCTCCTTATCTCCACCTTTGCCCTGGTTTATCAAATTCTCCTGCCCCTTGGCGACTTCATCCTCCTTCTGAACCACCTTCTCCTTCTCCATCAGGTTTTGACGTGCTGAAGTGTCGCCCCCTTCCTTGGCATTATCCTCCTTCCTTGCCACCTCCTACAATGGCAACTCCTTCCTTGGAACCTCCTTCCTTGGCACCTCCTGCCTTGGCACCTCCTCCCTTGGCACCTCCTTCCTTGGCACCTCCTGCCTTGGGGACTTCTCAGGCATCGCCTGCCTAATTGGCACAACATTCCTTGGTGACTTCTGCTTTTGCAGCGGCTGCTCACCCCGAGCCCCCCGAACCAACTGACCACCTTTGGTCAACCTCTTCCTCTTCTGCCCAGACTTATGGGGTGAAGATACCTTGACGGAGCTCCCCTTGGTGATAGCTGCATCGGGTACCTTCTTCTTCTTCTTCTTACTAGACTCCATCTTGGCCAAAGCATGGTTGATGTCTGCATCTGTGTAGCTTGCCAAAGCGAGATCCTCGGATATCATTCGACGCTCAACAGATAAGCTGCGCTCTGGATCACCTGCGATGCGATCATAACATTGCTGCTTCATATCCAACAGAGTGGCAAGTGCACCCCTGTGGAAATGGATGTAGGTATTCAACCATTCCCTCCTCTCCTCGACCTGTATTACAGAAAGTATAACGAGAAAGTTGAGAAAGTATTACAAAGGAAAAGAAAGTATTACAAAAGATAAGAAAATAATACTAAAAATGTCTTCTTGTGTTACGAGCACATGTTTAACTCAGAAATTCGTAACATTTGTGAGTAATACATGCATTACAAATGAACTAACCTCGTTCAGGGACATGTGATCGATGTCGAGTCTGGTGAATGGCATGGCTGATGGGTAGATATCCTCCGGGTTGAGCCGGGACTTAAACCCTGACTCCGGCTTCTTGTTCTTCTCACCTCTTTCTGTAACAACAACAACTGACGTTTGGGGGTCAATGGCCTCCCCGGTGCATTTACATTGACAGGGCTGTCGTCCTGGGTCAAGTACTGCCTAATGTCAGCATTGACGACTCGGGAACCCTTGGCCGTAGCTTCTTCTTCCCCTGGCTGCCATTGAATAATGGTGCCTGTGCTCAGACCCCCGTTTTCCTCCAACCATGAAGTATGGGTATTGACAGCCTTCTGGGTCCAGTTAATGACCGTAGGTCTGATCCTCGGGACTGAGTCACCGTCTAGTCCCACCATATCAAGATAGAACAACTGTTTTTACAAACAAACAATGAACAAACAACATTAGAAACAAACGTAATACTAAATAACCTCAACCGTAATATTTTCATCCATTATAAGTGACACTTATTTAATGCTAACCATCAGGAGACACATATCTGCCTCGATGTATCCTTTGTCCGTCAGTCCTACTTGACGGTATACCTCCAACAAGAACGCGCACCAGTTGTACTCTTCGAACCTATGTGCTCTTCGACCGTAAATAACACCCAAATATTGATGCGGGACTTTCTGGCTGGATTTGGGGTGGAACATATTTCCCAGCAACACCAGATAAAACAACGAGAACCATTTCTCGTCGTCGGTTTCGATCGACAACTGATGTTCGAGCTCACCCAACTGACCGGAAGTCGTTTTGCCCCTCTGAATCCCTAGATGCCGGGACCAGACTTTCACCTCTTCCGTAGTGTAGTTCAACTGGTCAAGAACAGATGCATGGCCCCTTGGTAAGCCATATATCCTTTGAATATGATCCTCGGTCAGGGTGATCTGAGCACCAGGCCGCACAGTTAGAATTAGGTTGGTAAAATCGAAGTGATTAATCAGCCATTTCAGTTGATGAGACTTGAAATTTGTCACGTTGAGGTGTTCTACAAACCCTAAACCCCTTGCCTCCAACATTTTTTTTCCGGGCGGGGGTACCAGCATTCCACCATTGGCGCATCCTCGCCGGACTGCACCGACTTTGTGTCCGCCTGGGAGGCGCTTGTTGCTGCAGATCATTTTGCTCACCTAGCTCTTCCATTTCAAGTGTTACGAATATACTACCCTGGTGTTACGAAAATCGCCGTTTCCTATTAAAAGTGTTACGAAGCTTGTTTCCTACTACGATATCGCTTTGTTTCTGTAACGGTAAGCTAGAGAGAGGTACACTTTAAGCGAGAGTAAAAGCTGCGTGCAGAGAATGAATTTCGATTTACGTTACCTCTCTCCTGACAATCCGTAAAAATTTTATATATAAGTTGAAAAGTAACAATTGAAACGACGCAGACGCGACGGCTGCACAAATGCCCATGTCTGCAAACGCTACAGTTACCCGCCGTCCAAAATTTCCCGCTCATTAATTTCATTAAGTGTGAATACCCCATTTTACCCCTTAAAGCCGTGACCCCACTATAATTAAATCCTGATCGTCTATATGTGGGCCATATCCAACCAACGGCCCGGATGCCGTTCAGCACGGATTAAGCACCCAGCCAGTTCGGCACCTGACGAATTTCCCTCTTGACCCTTATTAACTCTAACTTTCTACATTTTAATATTATTTTCTTTAATATTTCTATAAATATATCCATAATTCGTACTCAAATCTTACTCGAGGTGATTAAAATTTATTGCCAATCGACCCTTCTAAGCTTGCAATAGGATGAATTCATAATTTCAGTTACACATAACTTGACTAACATATCTCCGTCCAACCTATTGATAATTAAATAATTCAATACCTATGTACTGAATTATTGATAATTAAGTACATGATAATCACCGTCCAACCTATTGATAATTAAATTGAACCCACAACATGTATAACTCATATAAACTTATTAACTCGTTATCTAGTGATTCATAAATAAATAAAACTCATTATCTAATGGATCCTACTTCTCATAAATCAAAATGCTCCAATGCTATAAATATAATTCTTCCATAAATTTCAAAAATAATTCTTACTAATATGCAACATGATCGAACTTGACTCATGACCAAAATGCTTGAACCCACAAATATAAACAAATGAATTTTTTGTAATGATATATCGAATGAATAATTAGAGATCCATAGATTAATTTAAATAATTTTAAAGTGGGTAATTATGCACCACTAATACCTCCAAAAATGTCTATGATGATTTCTTATCAAGTATTTAATCATTATTATCATCATTTAACCATAGTTAATTTAAATTTTATTGAATAATTATAACTATTTAAATTTTAAAGATTTGTAATATATCATATTTATTAATTTTCATGAATAAAATTTTATAAATATAACTATAATAAAATGAATTATTATTGTCAAAGTGATTAAGATTAAAAAATCCCGTATTTAGAAAAAAATATAATAATTCTTTATAAAATTTTGTAATTTAAAATTATTTTTTTTCATATATTATTTTATGTTAAGATGATATAGTTTAACATTAAAGTACTTATAATTTAATTCATAGAATGTTTAAGTTTGGGACATTCACTAGGGCTGGCAGTCGGCCCGGTTCGGTCAAAAACCGAACCGAAAGGTCGGTTGACCGAAGCCGAATTGTGGCCGAAGGCATGACCGGCGACCGAACCGAAAATGTTCGGTTTTTTAGCCGAGCCGAACCGGCCGGTTTCGGTTTATAACCGAGCCGTGACCGGAAAACCGATTGAGTCCATTTTGACCGAAATCCAGCAGTAAGAACCGAACCGAACCACAGACCCACGTCTTCTTCTTCCCTCCGACTTCCTCTCTTCTTCCTCCGACTTCTTCCCTCCGATTTCCTCTCTTCTTCCTCTGACTTCTTCCCTCCATTTTCCTCTCTTCTTCCTCTGACTTCTTCCCTCCGATTTCCTCTCTTCTTCCTCTGACTTCTTCCCTCCGACTTCTTCCCTTCGACTTCCGGCCAACGATTCAGAATCCCCACCCAATGCCGCCGCCGACGACGACAACAATCAGCCCGGCGATTGGAGAAACCAGATCTGAAGCCAACTCCTCCGCCGCGGCTAGGCTCCTCCTATCACGATATCGTCTCCGGCGAGGAGGACGATTCCAGGCCTTGTTCCATCCTGTACGGACGGTGGAGATGAGGAGTTTCAGGCGAGGGGGCGGCTTCGGCGGAGTCTGCGGCGGCGGCAACTTAGTTGACGAAGAAGATGACTAGAGACTAGAGAGGAGTCTGTCGATTATGCTACCATCGAATTGGCTTCCTGCTGCCGCCGACTTTGGAAGAGGGCACTCGGTTCTAATTCGGTTTTCCTCCTCGGTTTCGGTTTAAACCGAAAACCGAGTTAAAACCGAAAATTCCCAAAAACTGCAACCGACGACCGAGCCGACTCGGTTTCTTCTCGGTTCGGTCACCTCGGTTCCGGTCCGGTTTTCGGTTAAAACCGAAAAACCGGCAACCGACTGCCAGCCCTAACATTCACCATTTAATGAAAAGAAAGATAAATAATTAAATTTTGATTTAAAAATTGAGTGATGATGTGGAAATTTGTGAGAAGAGCTCTAACCTATGTGTCAAAACCAATTATACCATTCTATCATTAAGATTATTAAGATACTGGAAATCCCTCTTTTAATTAGTTAGTACTGGAAAGCTCATAAGGAAAGTAGGTATATATCAGTAGTACGATCTATATTCCACACTATAATCTACATTCATGGTTATATATGCATGTTCAACTGTACAGAATTCAATCAATGAATAAAAAATTCAAAACCCATAACTCAATCAATGAATCCAACGGATTACAAAAATTACAGCCCAATTCAACATGAACTGATCAAATCAACCCCCACATTGCTAACCCTAGTTTCAAAACCAAGTACGAAGAACTCAATTCAGAATAAACTCATCAGAAAGAGAAGATAATCAGCAAATTACCATTATGATGATGATGCTGGTGGCGGTGGAGGAGTGGCCGCTTGAGTGAAAGAAGTGGTGGAGGAATAGCAAGAACGAGGAACGAGCGGAATTGGCAACAAGCGAACGAGGAACCCTTTGTCCTTCCTTCGAATTTCGATGAGCAGCAGATGAGTTGATTTAGATTTTAGGTTTAGTTTTAACAGGGTCTGCAAAGATCCAATAGAAATTAAAATTAATATTAGATGGGCCTAAAATGGACCCAGATGAAATAAGTGCGTTTGGGTCTGACCCACTCACAAAAATACCCATACTTGAAAATGGGTCAAGTATCCAAAAATATCAACCCAATTGTCATTCCCACAAGTTCTGGGTTTGGATTAGATGGGATGAAATCAGTTGAAAATAAATAAAGATAGCTCAGGTAGTATGAAGTATGAACAACAATAGTGATGATGCATGTACCTTAGATGGAGGAGGAGGAGGAGAATCTGATGATACCATTTTTGTTGTTGTTAACAGAGGTAGCTACTAGCCTAGCTAGTCCTTAAGTTGGCAGAGTTTGAGGAGTTGGTTGAGTGATGTCATCAAGTGTGTGTATATACTATCTTAATCTTAAAATATTCACTACAAGAAACTATCCATTTAACGGCGGAAGCTTAACAGCGGCCACTACGCGGCCGCTGTTAAATTGGACAGTTTAACAGCGGCGACGATAATTTAACAGCGGCCATGTGACCGCTGTTAAAATAATGCAATATGATTGGCTGATTTTAGCTCACACGGATTGTCGAACCCTAATTCTTCCTTTTTCCTCTCCCTTCTTCTTCTTTCCCTCGTAATTCTTCTTCGTCCTTCTTATTTTTCCCGCCGATCTTCTTCATCTTCCTCTTCCTTCTTCTTCTTTCAGCCGATCTTCTTCTTCCTTCTTCCTTCTTCCTTCTTCCTTTTCCTCTTCCTCCTTCTTCTATTCCAGAGATGGGTACAACTGCGGCGGCAACTTCAATCGCCAAACAGCTCGGCTACTAACTACTCACCGCAAGGCCCAAAGTCCTCACTGCGGCAGCAAGTCCTCCACCACCACTCTTTTTTGCCGCCTGGACTCCGCTTTCCTTTGCGTGAGTTGTGGCTCCAAGATCCATTCCACCAACAAGCTCGCCTCTAGCCAGCCTCCACTCAGCTAACCCCCCGCTCATCGCCACGATTGTTGAGCGATTGGATTAGAATCTTAGAGGATGAACTGATAACAATGTTTGATTGGGTGTCGCCGGAGCTCTGGCGATAGCTAGAGCTCCGTCGATTAATTTTTCCAGACGAAATAATTTAACAGCGGCTCTATTTGGTTTAACAGCGGACAAGAAGCCGCTGTTAAATTCCTATTATTTAACAGCGGCTCTTTGGTTTAACCGCAACCACTTTTGTCGCTGTTAAATTAATTTAGCTGGAAATAGAAGATGGGTTTGTGGAATTTGGGCTGGGTTGATTTAAAATGAGTTGGTTGAGTTGATTAGTTGAGTCGAGTCTATGTTCAATTAGATGACGTGGCAAGGGGTGAGGTGGAAAAAATGGTGACATGGCATGCTGATATCATCAGCACTTAACAGAGAAATTGGATGGAAACTTAACAGATTGACCAATTTGTTACAACCCCATAGGTTAATGACCACCAGGTTACAAATCAAAGGTTTATGACCAGTTTGTTACAAACCCAAAGGTTTATGACCAAAATGGACAATAAGCCGTGGTAACCAAACCTTAACCAAATTACTAAGAATGAATTACCTTAAGCTGAAGCGAAGGAGTAAAATCTCCTCCAGCAACTACGAGGTAGTCTACTTCGGAATGAAGAACGAGGTCGTTGAGAGAAGGAGCTCGGTGTTGGTTGCGCGTGGTGGCGTGAGATCTTCCGCGACGGTGTCAGATATTCAGCAACGACATCTATCTCCAGCGACGATGTCAGATCTCCATCAACGGCCTCTGATCTCCAGCGACGACCATCTTAATCGGAATGAAGAAGGCCAAAGAGAAGCTATTTCGTCTTAATCGGAATGAAGAATCCCATATGAGGTATCTGAGTATCTTCAATTCGGGTGTTGAAGAAAGCTTATTGGATTCTCAGTGATAAAATTGTTGATGTCCTTTTCTAAATAGGATTAAGAACTTCATGGTGTTGTTGTCGTCGCTGCTCCTGCTGGTGGTGTCTTTGCTCCCGCAGTTGCTGCAAGTGGTGGAGTGTTTGGGCCATCAGAAGGAGGCGTTTAGGCTGTACATGACAAGAGCATCTGCATACTGAGATGCTCTGAAGAGTTTCATTGAAGGGTATAAGGAAGGTGTCCAGCAGGTTGTGGGTAAGAAGCAGAAATATGAATCTGGACATGAGGGACACTCCTAAGGAATCTGAAGTTGTTATATCTGATTGACTAGTCATTTAGGTTAGCCTAATTGAATTACAACATTTATTTTTCCTTCTAGTTGTGTCTATCTACCACAGTTTGGTATAATTGGAGATTTGTGTGTGCTTTTGAAATGCCACTGGTTAGGACTCCGTATCTTAGCGGCTTAAACCTGCTAACCTGGTATGATTCAAGTACTGGCCACTGGGGCATTGGTCCATATCTTTTCAAGCACATGTCTATGCCATTACTATTACTAATACAGGGAACTGCTTTCTATCTCTCTGCCAAATAAAAAGGACTCTTACATTATATAAAATTTGGTTCTTGCTTTCCTGATGTTGTACATGTTTTCTTGATGGTAATCTAGTTTAATTTAGTGATTGTAATCACTTAACTCCTAGTGAGTCACACAAACTGGCAGGACTAGGCAACGGAAGCTGTTCTACAGGTGTTTGATCAATGAAATCCATCCCTTGATGGCGTTTCGAGACTGAAGATTATAAGTCCTTGGTTGTTGAATAATATAAACCAGTGTTAAACCCTCTTAGAAAAACTTGAGTTATTAGCTCTATATTGCACTCTCAGACTAAAGGAATGGGTCTGAAATCATGTGCAGATGACAATGATCGTTAAAGAATTGTTGGGGCTATACCCGCTGGTGTTCAACCTGACTAGGGAAAGTTGAGAGGGAGACCAAGCTAGAGAAGTTCATCCTTCCTGCAAAGATGGCATTGAGGCTTCCCATCTTAATAGTTCACCATAACCCCATGATATGGGGAGAAGACTGTCATCTTTTCAAACCAGAGAGATACGTTGATGGGGTGGCCACTGGCCAAGGCTACCAAGTACCAAATATGATGCTTTTCTTCCATCCGGGGTTGGACCTCAAATTTGCGTGGGGATGAACTTTGCAGTTGCAGAAACGAAAATTGCTCTCCTAATGCTTCTCCAATGATACTAGCTGTGGCTCTTTTACCTTCCTGTGTTCATGTACCAGTTCATATGCCCACAATCTGTCCTAAGCATGGCCTTCAAATCCTTCTCCAGCCACTGTAACACTGCATAAGGTCAATGCAGTTTCTTTCATGAACAAGATTTCGTTTTTGTTGATATGGTAATGCTTCGATTAGAAGATGGCAAATGTACTGTAAATCCAATTTCTATGACTATTGATTGATTGTGTAGTTGTACTTTCCCATTTCAGCTTAGGAAGTTAGGATCAATTTTTTAACTTGGTGTAATCTAATTCGTATTGAATGTACACCAGCCGATTCAAAATGTTTGAAGATAGTGATTATTAACAGAAAAACCAGTGACAAAAAGATCATAGACAAGGGTTCTATTACACTATTACAACATTCAATCTTGATCTTGTCAGAGTCTCTCAAGAATGATTTGCAGGCCATGTTTCTGGAAGCTAGTCAAAACCTGAGCTGGTGAATGCACATACTTGTCCGAGATGTGAAACTTGTACCATTGCAGGATCATGGAAAATGCAGTGCAATCTTCTCTTCTGTGATTTCAAAGTTCATACCGACACAGTTTGAAGCTCCCATCTCGAATGGTAGAAATGTTGTTGTTGAGCATCTTCTGCCATGTTTCAGTATCGTGATGGACTGCAAGATTCGGGATGTAGTTTTTGCAATTGCCCTAAATAACAGAGTCTTTCCCATACCTAGACAACATTAACTTGCAAGAAAAATAGTTCATCACATCATTAACCAGAACCACAACTAGTTACAGCTGGTTGGCTCACTATTGAAGGAATCACCTGCGGAACATAAACAATATTAGCTTAAATTACAGAGCTTAACATAATAGAATGCACATCGATGGATATTCATTTTCCATCATCATTATTATAATAAAATACTCAAGAATTGTGCACCTGGCTTTCAATTGTATAGCTCCAAAATCGATCAACTGCGAGCTGAAGTTGCTGCTGTTCAGTTTAGAAATTGTCGTACAGGGTCGTCGATGGAGACTCCAGGGAGCTCTCTCTCAACCTGTCAATGTGTTCCATTCCTGTCCATAGCAGCTTTACACTTATAAATACCAGACCAAAGAATTGTACCTCATCAAACAACAATGACAGAACAAGAAGACTATTTTGTTCCCCCATGTCATTGTTCTGTTTCAATTATCATTTCCCAAACTTGGTTCACATCGCCTCATTCTCAAAGATATTAGCTTATTAAAGCTTATAGCCTGAGCTCATGCAATGTCATCAAGTACTGTCTCTCATTTGAATGTGGTGAACCAATATTATTATTAGCACAAGCAACTAACCTAACACTCCATGGTTGTCAGAAACCGAGTTTAATCCAATTACAAGCTATAAATGCAGCCTTATCCAGGTCAAAATGGATGGTGTTCTACCATACATAATTCATTCAATTCATTCATTCTCCCTCACCTTTACTACTACTTCAACCTCAAAGATACAATGAAAAGCAGAGCCAAACAAACACTACAATATCAAGTTCACCAATCATACAATTTCATGATATCTAATGTTCTCATAAGTATCGAATAGACTATAAAGCTACATCCACCAACCATGAGCGTTCATAAAATAACAGAGATGAAAGAATCAATAACCATACCTCATCAATGTTTTGAGTCTTACGACTACGGTGCAAAAACTAGTTAGTATGAATCCGAGTAAATTCATGTTCCTTGGAAACTGAGATGGGTAAGAGAAAATCAAGTAAGCTTCAAAAAACAAGTAAACACATATGCAAAGCTGGAGCCTAAATCTGAACTATAATCTTAATATTTTGTTATTATCATAAACCTCACCTATTTGTTTACTCTAGACATTTACTTTTGAAAGGTATATCGAAGGAATCTTCGTCGCCATCTGGTATGCCTAACTCGTCGCACCTTTACTGTTAAAAGGTAATGTTTCCTCCCATATATGGAAATCCGGTACTCAGCCATCTGTAGATGAAGGGATCGGAAGAGGCACCAAGCAAAATGGGGGAAGTAAGAGAACAAAGAACAAATGTTTTACACAATTCGTGTGTCTTAGCGCATAATTCACAGCTGGTATTTGCAAAAGGATAACTAGGATAGCAAGCTTATGGAGGCACACGATCTGCGTCCAACCCTTTAAGGGTTGGACCGATTCCAACCAAAAACCGGAGGGGTAGTTTCGGCATTTTGTAAAATTTAAATAGCCTAACCCTAACAAACAAATGTGCAGCCGCCGCTGCATTCTTTCTCCTTCTTTCTCTTCTTTCTCCACGATCCCGCCACAAAACTCCTATCTACCACGAAATCTTCAATCAGGAAGCCAAACTTCCATTCTCTCGTCGGAGCGACGTGGGCCGGAGCAGCAAGGATGACCGGCGGTTGGTGAGATGTGGTCGGTGAGCAGCCCGCGAAGTCGGAGCAGCGGCAAGGGCAGAGCATCGTCTTCGGAGCAACGACGAGGTCAGAGCGGCGTCGGAGCAGAGATGCGAGCGTCGGAGGAGGATCCCGACGTCGGTGACCAGAGCACGGCGGCCGGAGGAGCGGTGGAGGAGCATCAGGTCGGATGTTAGAGACGGCGGTGGTACGAAGAACAACTGTCTGACCTCTTCCTCAAGCTCATCCTCCTCTCCGGCTCTTCTAGGTTCCAATCTAATTTCCCCTTTCTCGACTTTTTTCGTTTCACTTAGGGTTCATCCGAATCCCTATTTTTCGAATTTTTGCTCCAATTAGGTTCATCCTAATCCCTAATTTTTCTCTAATTAGGTATTTGAACGATCTGAATTACTTCGGGAGGTGGCAAAGCATATACGGTGGCTTGACAACGGATCAAGACGTCGACCGGAGGAACAACGGCAGCGGAGCGCGGCGGTCAGTGGAGTGGCGGAACAACATTGGAAGGTTTGAAGGTTGAAGAAGAATGACTGTGTTGTTAATTAGTTAAGTTAAGTGACTGATTTGCTATCAAGTGAAGATTAGTGATTGATTTGTTATTAAGTTAAGTTACTGTGAATTATTGTTGCTAATGTTGGCTGCATCCATTTCCTAATGTTGGCTGCAACTTTTTCAATTGATTATTGTTGCTGTGAATTACTGTGAGGAAGTGGTGGGTGAGTACCCCACCAATGAGGCCATGGACGGTGCAGAGCATTACTAACATTCAAAACTAGTGACCCTGCCTTGACCGACCTGTTTTCTTCTTCTTTTACTCATTAATTACCCTATTCTATATATAGGTTATGACATTCTTGATAGCAATGTTGGGTTTCTTGTTGTATTATAATGTTCAGAGAAAAAGGCTGTTGAAGAAGGAGATGGATCGATGCTCCGATGGAGTTTACTTTTCGGGATTTGCTAGATGAGTTCCAAGTGAAAAGTTTCTGTAATAATTAGCAATGTTGGCAATTTGTGTATGATAGTGAATAATTGACATAATTTTCAGCTCACTGGTTGCCTTCAAATTACATGTGAATTTGTAATTTCTAGAATGGTTAACTAGTTAACTCAATTGGTTAACTAGTTAACACGATTGGATAACTAGTTAACAACTTGATAAGTTAACTAATTAACTCGGTTGGTTAACTAGTTAACAACTTGATAACTAGTTAACTCTAATTATTAACTAGTTAACAAAAATAACTGTTAGCGAGTAAAAAAATTGTTAATAAGTTAACTCGATTAGTTAACTAGTTAACAACTTGATAAGTTAACTAGTTAACTCGGTTGGTTAACTAGTTAACAACTTGATAACTAGTTAACTCTAATTGTTAACTAGTTAACAAAATAACTGTTAGCGAGTAAAGAATTGTTAACAAGTTAACTCGATTAGTTAACTAGTTAACAACTTGATAAGTTAACTAGTTAACTCGGTTGGTTAACTAGTTAACAAAAATAATTGTTATCAAGTAAAAAATCTGTTAACTAGTTAACTCGGTTGGTTAACCTGTTAACAAGTTATCAAACAAAAATGGATGTTAACTAGTTATCAGGTAAAACCATGTTAACAGCAAAAAAGGTGTTATCTAGTTAATAAAAAACATGTTACCGAATAAAAAATATTGTTAACTAGCTACAGTTTAAAAACCATGTTAACTAGTTATCAATAAAAAAAATCATGTTAACTAGTTATCAATAAAAAACATTGTTAACTAGTTATCAGGTTAAAAATCTGTTAACAAGTTATCAAACAAAAAACGATGTTAACTAGTTATCAGTTAAAAAACACTGTTAACTAGTTAACATAAAAAAAGTGTTAATTAGTATTTTTTTAAGTAAAAAAAAATGATTGAAAAAAAATTTCAAAAAAAATTTCAAAAAAAAAAAACTCGCCGGAGACGGCGGCCGGTCACTGGCAACGGCGGCTGGTCGCGGAGATTCACGGCTGTCCCTGCAAAAATATTAATTAATTAATTAATTTAAATATAATAATTAAATTATGTGTGTAATGTCCTAATTACCCCTAACAATTTAGACCATTGGATTGGTCAAAGAGTCAAAGAGTGATCTAATTTTGAGATGAAGGTTGGAAGTTTCCAACCCTTTCCAAGGTTGTAACCCGATCAGCTGCCGCTTATGGACACCAGAATGCAACAGATGCAGTCCTGTATTGGGTTTTCAATGAAATCCTAGGTAGCCATTTTAACGAGTTGTCAAAAAGGATCACTGCTTCAAACAACCTCCTAGCTGCATAGAGATTCCAAACACTCTTACTGTCATATGAAATGGACACCCTTACAGTCAATCAGACTCATCATTCTGGCCATATCAACATTCTAGTAAGATGCTTGATTCACTTCCCAATTTTAGAAGAACACTGGTCGAACAATCTCGATCGAACAAGAAAATATACCTTGGGGGACCAAATGTGGAGTAGCGATTAGAAAAATGAAGTAAGCAGCATAGAACAGAGCATCTGTTGAAAAATATACCTTGTCCAGAGCGAGGTGAGATCTGCGGCTGTCCGGGGCCTCCATTGACGAATCTGGAATTGTTGCTTGTTGTACAGGTGAGGGAGATCTCTACTTCATCTGAGATGAGCCTGAGGAATCGACGACGACGATGTTTATGAAGAAAAGGAAACTGTTTCACGATTTAGAGAGGACAAATCAACTCACCGATTTAAATCGAAGATCGACTTCTCGATGAAATGATTCAGATACTAATCGCTCGTTCGTCATCTTCTGTTTGTCAACAATGGAGGAAGAAAAAGGAGGATTGGATTCGAAGATTATTGATATGCCCGATTCACGATTCTCTCCGAGACTCCGATGAGGCGAAATGGCCGACGAGGCACCAGTGTAGGAATCAGATTCCGAGCAGCCGCTTGGATTTTTACCAAGTATAATTAAGAGGATGAACGTCAATAATTGAGAAAGAGGATGAACGTCAATAATTAAGAGTGCAGCTTGCTGTCAAATAAAACTCCCTTCTTTGACACCATCAAGGAAAGATCTCAGTCACTGATTTATTTTTTCAGATCTAATGGTTTAAATTAAAAGGTAAAAGGATCATTTCACCATTTAATTTAATTTAATTTCTTTTTTAGTTTTTTAATTAAGTTCAAACACTCGATTACCGAAATTCCGGCGACCGGAGCTCCGACGACTTCTCCGATAAATTTTCCAGACGATCGGAGCTCCGATTTCGAAAAAATTTTTGGCCACCGGACCACTGTCATCGGGCCTATTTTTCTGGAAATTTTTTCCGGTGACGCTTCGTACTCGCTTTTAATATGTGTACACATTTTTGTACATGTGTACGTGCACATTTTTGTACATAAACTGTGTACTCATTTGCAAAGATTTTTCGTACACGTGTTATACATGTGTACATGTTTTGTACACGTTTTATACACACACACGTTTATGTACTTACATTTTTGCATACGTACACACACTCTTTGTACACGTGCACACACTCTTTGTACACATGCACATACTCTTTGTACACGTGTACACAATATCTTACATTTTGTTTATGTACATGTGTACACACATTTTATACACGTGTACACCTATTCGTACACATGTACACTTATTTTTTGCACTAGTGTGCACATATTTTGTATAAATCATGTGTACAAGTTTTATACACGTACACATTTATGTACTTACATTTTTATACACGTACACATTTATGTACTTACATTTTTATACACGTACACATTTATGTACTTACATTTTTTATACACGTACACTTATCTTGTACACATGTATAAATGTGTACATCTATTCGCACACGTGCACACTTATTTTTTACACTAGTGTACACATACTTCATACTCGTATGTACATATTTTGTATAAATCATGTGCACACTACTTAATAATGTAATGTGTGTACATGTGAACGCCTATTCGTACACGTGCACACCTATTTTTATATACTAGTGTACACATATTTCGTACTTGTGTGCACATTTTTTACAAACCATGTGCATCTATTTAATAAGATAATTTTATTATTATATAATATCAATAAGTGTTTGGTAGCATAGTGGTAGGAGTGCTGGTGGATTCTTCGGTACCTCCCGTAAAACTGGTGGTACTCAGCGCCTCCAGTTTCTGGATTCATTCGGAACGTCCGTTTCAAGGAACAGATCTGGATCGTTGATAATTAAATTAAGAACTAAATTAATTATTTTATATTATAATAATACAAATTTCTTTTAAGGCACAACTATTAACGACGTTGTTTTTTACTATTTGGATTATTTGTTGCTAATAACCCTGAGTCAAAACACAACCGTTTATGGTTGCTGACATTCCAATCGGCTGGCGTGTAAACTCTAACAACCTACGGGCCAGTGACGTGTTAACTGTGTCAACAATTCAGTAACGCCGTTTGTCAAATTTGTAACGGAAGGGCTTGTTTGTTATATGTTCTAAGTAGAGGGGCTTAATTGGTGTAATTCATAGTAGAGGGACATGTTTGTTATCTTTCAATAGTACAGGGTTCTCCCGGCCTATTATCCCTTATTTATAATATTTTTTTATAAATTATCTTTGTCACTATTGGTTGTGGTAGCTGGTCGAGCAACTGAGCACGATGGAGCAGAAGTTCCCAAATTTTAGAAACCTTGAAGTCATCATATGTAATCGTATGCACGTGGCTTGGAAGTTGGACCTCAAACGTGACATTTTATCCATTTAGAGTGCTTAGTGGAGGTGTTAGTTCATCGCAGACATCATGGTAAGCACATGCCAGTTCTGATGAACTAAAATGTAGTTTCTAATTAATTGTCAAGTCAAGAAGCACGAAAGTAGCCCCTGATGTTAGATAAAACACCAACAGTTTCGACCGATAGTTGCATGCAATCCGAATTAGAAAACATGTCGAATGAGAAACTGTAAGATTGAGAAAACATTTAGTATCAAAATTTAAATTTCGGTGCAGGGACGACATCATGCTTTGCAAACCAGTAATCAAAACCATTGATAGCAACCGCACTAGAGCATTGTGATATATTAATTAATATTTTAAATTTAAATATATAATAATACATACATATTAACATAATATTCCACCCATTTTGGTTAGATTTGTCAAATATTCTGGTTAAGATTTGTCAAAAACTTTAGGTTAGATTTGTAAACAAACTTTGGGTTAGATTTCTAAAAAATTTATGGGTTAGATTTCTAAAAAAGCTTTGGTTAGATTTGTCAAAAACATTGGGGTAGATTTGTCAAAAACTTTGGGTTAGATTTGTAAAAAATTATGGGTTATATTTGTAAAAAATTCTAGGTTAGATTTGTCAAAAATTATGTGTTAGATTTGCCAAAAAATATTGGTTAGATTTGTAAAAAACCTTGGGTTAGATTTGTCAGAAATTCTAGGTTAGATTTGTTAAAAATTAAGGGTTAGATTTGTCAAAAACTTTGGGTTAGATTTCTGATAAATTATGGGTTAGATTTGTCAAAAAGCTTTGGCTAGATTTGTTTAAAATTTGGGGGTAGATTTGTCAAAAATTATGAGTTAGATTTGTAAAAAATTTTTGATTAGATTTGTAATAACCTTTGGGTTAGATTTGTCAAAAATTCTAGGTTAGATTTTTTCAAAAACTTTGGGTTAGATTCGTCATAACTTTGGGTTAGATTCGTCATAACTTTAAGTTAGATTTGTCAACAACTCTGGCAGTTAGATTTTTATAAAACTTTGAGTTTGATTTGTCAAAAATTCTAGGTTAGAATTGTCAAAAACTGTTGGTTTGATTTGCCAAAATTTTTGGGTTAGATTTGCCAAAAATATTGGGTTAGATTTGTCAAAATCTTTGGGTTAGATTTATAAAAATCCTAGGTTAGATTAGTCAAAAACATTGGTTTGTCAAAAATCAAGGGCTAGATTTTTCAAAACTTTGGGTTATATTTGTAAAAATTATAGGTTAGATTTGTTAAAAACTTTGGGTTATATTTGTAAAAAATTATAGGTTAGATTTATCAAAAATTTTAAATTTGCCAATATTTATGGTTTTGATTAAAAATAAAGAAAATAAATTTCACACCTATTAAGGAATTAGTGTATTTATATAAACATTAATTATATAAAAAATTAAAGGATGATAAATTAAAAATTAATTTTTTCTTTGTATATACCACACTAATTATAACTAATAAATATTACAACTTTAAGAAATTAATTAATAAAACTTATATATATTACAAAAATTGATATTAAAAATCAGTATAGATAAATATTAATTTGATATTTTCACTCAAAAATATTAATTTGGTTTCTTAAAAAGATTACTCATATATTAATTAATATTTTAAATACATACATATTATCATAATATTCCGCCCATTGGGCGGGCAAAAATACTAGTATACTATATAGTGGAGTGTTTGGTGAATTGGAGTCAACGTACGATGGTTGCTTGAGAGTTAACCACTGTCCGCTGCTCTTGCCGTTTCCCTTTACTTGCGGCTACTGTTTGAGAGTTAGGGTCTTAGGGAAATTGGTTTCTTTTTCTTCGACTTAGTTGCTTAAGGAGGGAGTTAGGGTCTGGGTGGAGAAGACGAAATTAGGAAAAATTACTTAGGTTGTGTTAACTATCCATTAGAATTATCAAAATTACATAATCAAATTAATTAATTTTAAAATATACCTAAAGTGGTGGTGTTTAGTTGTAAATTAAAAAATCAAATTAATAATTATTACATAATTCCGGCCATATTAAAAAAGTAGAAAATAAATTATTTATCAAATAAATTATGAATTTTTCCTTAAAAGTGACACAATATTCAAGCCCCACTTCAACAACTCATTCCACAAAATCCTAACAGCCAACAATAAATTATTTTGAACTTCAATCCCATCAGCTATCCCTACTGATTTATCGCCTAACTCCAAAGTCAACCATTTAGTAATCAAAAGTCAACACAATCAACATTACGACAATTTGACTAGGTAAACGATATCAAACCGGCACAAAATCATAGCACAACACTCCTAGCATGGTCTATAGCATGTATGTTCAATCAGAATCACAAAAATCACACCGAATCAGCAGGCACGTAAAACAAGGAAAGTAAAAAAGTCAACCCCTATATTCGTATTGAAAAACCCAACAACTAACCTTGGAGACATGAGCCAAAAAGTCGACGGAAACGCATAGAACATTTTCGGGTGAAACAGGTGCTAGAGAGCTCCGATTTGGGTGATTCAAGGATTGAGAGACTCAGAAATTGTTGGGGGGGGGGGGGGGGGGGGGGAGAGGGGGGCTGAGAGGAGTCGATCTCCGGCGGCTAAGAGAGGTGGCGACGATGGTTGGGAGGTGGGGGTCGGCGGGGTAGAGAGAAGAAAAAATGGTAGAGGGGCTGTTTCGGCGAGAAGTTGTTGGGGAGGAGGAATTTTTTTCAGATAAGGTTCTAAAAAGGGATAGATTCATAAATTTACCCCTAAGTTCTCGTCGAAAACCTTGAGGTTCTCGGCGAGAACCTCTTCAGAAAAATTTCAAAAAAACTCGACGCATGTTTTAATTCAAAAGACTCAACCTTCTCGTCGAAAACCAAGGTTCTCCAAGTATGCATAATTAGTTTTCAATTCAAAGTAATGAACACAATTATTATTTTAAAATTATATAATTTCAAATTTTACAAAACAACAAATGAATAGAATTTAAATTATGAATTAGAATTACATAAATTTTAAAATTCAATCAATTGTTAGTAAACATAGCCTTAGTTTTTTTTCTTTTTTTATTTAAGCGGTTATTTTGGTTAAAAATGTTTAACCGCAAACTGCGTAAATCGGTGCGGTTAGTGGTTATAACCACTAACCGCGTAAATCAGTGCGGTTAGTGGTTATAACCACTAACCGGTAACACCAACCCTATTTATAGTGTTACCAAAATGCACAATATGCCATCATAGTTAAGATTCTGCATCGCGTGCCATTATAGTAGTAACTTTTAGCTGCACTTACCGAATTTTGCAGGTTTCTCAAATTTTAGGAGGTTACAAGTTGATGATGTGGTTGTAAAAAAATTAATAATGATATTTATTTTAACATTTTAATTTTTTCAGGTGACAACTATTATTCCAAAATATTTTAATATATTGAATAATAATTTAAATAAAATAATATTATTTATTTTAAATTTAAAATTTTCGAGTTGAGAATTACTTTTGTAAAATACTTTAAAATGTTATAATTATCACCCGAAATTTTTTTTTAAAATAAATATCTTTATTACATATAAATTATTATTTAACATATTATAGTATTTTACAATGATAATTATCACCTGGAAAATATTAAAATGTTAAAATAAATATAAGCATTACATTTTATTATAGCCATGCCATGAACTTGTAAACTACTAGAGTTTGAGAATTGAGCAAAATTCGGTACGTGCATCTAAAATTTACTATAATGGCACGCTATGCACTTGAAAGTTACTATAATGGCACGCGATGCAGAATCTTAACTATGATGACATATAGTGCATTTTGGTAACACTATAAGAACATGTGTAGCATCAGGCTTGCCATCAAACAAATTTGCTTTCCTTGATGGTGTCAAGGAACAATCTCAATCATTGATTCATTTTTCAGATCTAATAGTTTAAATTAAAAGGGTAAAAAGGTCATTTCACCATTTAACTTAATTTAATTTCTTTTTTAGTTTTTTTTTTAATTTAAGTTGAAATAGCTGACTACCGGAACTCCGGCGACTGGAGCTCCGGCGACCGGATTCACGAGCTCCGACGACTTTTTCGATGAATTTTTCAGATGATCGGAGCTCCGATTTCGAAAAAATTTTCAGCCACCGGACCAGCGTCATCGGGCCTATTTTTTTGGAAATTTTTTTTCGGTGACGCTTCGTACTCGTTTTTAATGTGTGTACACATTTTTTGTACATGTGTATGTACATAAACTGTGTACGTGCACATTTTTGAACATAAATTGTGTACTTAGTTGCAAAGATTTTTCGTACACGTGTTATACATATGTACACGTTTCTATACACGTGTACATGTTTTGTACACGTTTTATACACGCACACGTTTATGTACTTACATTTTTGTATATGTGTACACTTATCTTGTACACGTGCACACACTCGTTTGTACACGTGCACACACTCGTTTGTACACGTGCACACACTCTTTGTACACGTGTACGCACATATTTATATACGTGCACATACTCACTGTACACGTGTACACAGTATCTTACATTTATTTATGTACACCTGTACACACATTTGTTTATATATTTGTGTACACATTTTCGTACTCGTGTGCACATTTTTTGTACAAACCATGTGCATACTATTAATAAGATAATTTATTGTTATATAACATCAATATGTGCTCAGTAGCGTAGTGGTAGGAGTTGAATATTTTACAAAAGAGGTCATGATTTTGAATCATAGCAACAACAAAAATTTTTAAAATATGAATTATTTTATTGAGGGCGGAGGAGGGCCGGCGACGACCGGCGGAGGTGGTCCGGCGGCGGTGGACCGGCGACGACCGGCGGAGGAGTTCCGGCGGCGGCGGACCGGCGACGACCGGTGGAGGAGGTCCAGCGGCGGCGGACTGGCGACGACCGGCGGACGGTGGCGGCGGACGGCGGCGGCGGACGGCGAGGGAGTTCAGGCAGCGGCGGACGGCGAGGGAGTTCCGCCAGTAGCGGACGGCGACTTCTGGCGGCAAAGGGTGTCTGATCAACACTTTTTAAAAATACCCAAACTGCCATTGTTTTATGGGATCAAGGAAGTCAGTTTCCTTGATCCCAAGTTGCACCCCATTTTATCCATTTCTTTTATTTCTGGTATCTCATCAGGCATTTGTTTCGGCAAAAGATCATTACCGGTGACCGTGATATCTCGATCCAATTGTATTGAATAATGTTCATTAGAGTTTCATGGGATAAATGAGGTAGGGTTTTTTATGACCCAAGTTATTTGTGAGTGACTTCAGTTTTGTGTCGTAAAAATTGTTAAAATGTTCGTTTAAAATTTAGCTTGATTGTAAATTAGTCGAGTTTGAGACAATCATGACATGGATCGATAGACTCGCGATAGGGTTTAAATCGTGATCTCTTTAAGTATGACTTATGAGCCAACTTGTTTATTCATCGTGAGCAGCTCGATGAAGGCTTAATTCGTGTCTTGCGAGCCATGTTGTTTTACCTCGAATATTATGGATTATAAATCATATATCACTTGTGATTGTGCTAATGAAACAACAAGTACTACATGGTTTATGTTTAACTATTTTAAATGAAAATGTAAAAACTTATAAAATTTAGGATAACTTATTAGTTCGATTCATCGATTTTGTTTTATATACAAGCTTCAAGTTTGAGCTCAAAATTGTACATCTCGTGAATTTTTATTTTGTGGAGCTTGAGCTAAATTAGAACTTGACTCGTTAAGGATAATTAACGATCCATACTCGAGTTGGCTTGAGTTCAACACGAACTTGAATTTTCTAGCTCAAATTCGAGCTTGAGTTCGCTTTAAAAATAAACTGATCTTGAACTTGATGAAATTTTTCACGATTTGGCTAGTGAATAGCTAGAGAAAGAGGATAGACTAACCCAAATGGTTATTTTAAAATTATTTTTTTCCTACACCCAACTATATGCAATCATCGGATCATCGTTTTTGTTGACTAAAAATTTTTCGGCATCGGATCCACATCCAACCCTTCTGGGTTGGACCGATCCAACTAGGGGTACTTTGGTATTTTGAAAAAATTGTAAACCCTATCTCCTGTTTATTTTTTTTCACCGCCGCCGCCGTAACATCATCATTGTCCTCCCTCCCGCATATCCGTTATCTTCTCAAGGCAAATCAAATCGTTTTTCGAAATTGGAACAACCCACCAGAAACTTGCACATCAGAGTTCCCCTTCCCGATGTCATCCCAGCTGGCAGCAGTCCAAGCAATCGGAGGAGCGGTGGAGCATCGGCGGTCGAAAAAAAGCAGCGGAGCACCATCGGGATCGGAGCATCAATGGGGTCGGAGAGAGATGGGTTTAGAGTAGCGGCGCGAGAAACGAAGAAGCATTGACGGCCAAAGGAAAAGTAGAGATGGAGCTTAACTGCTCAAGGTTGAAGACGAATAGACGATGTAAAAATAATTATTTAATAATTATAAAAAAATATAGTTTTAGTCATTGCATTTTAAGTTATAAATAGTTTGATCGTTTAGATAATTACAGTTTTAGTCACTATTTTATGTTATTGACGTTGTTGGAATAATCTTTGAACTATATAAATTGGTTATCAAATAACGTGTAAACTAATCGGTATAATTAGTTAACTAGTTATCAACTAAATAACCTCATTAAGAAAAGCCGCAAATTGAGAGCTCTCAAAGTAAGGTTGAAAGCTTGGAACTTAGAAGTATTCAAGAGACTAGAGTTGCAAATTTGTGAGAGGCTGTCGGGTATTAGTTCATTGGACCTTTTAGAGGACAGAGGCCTTCTCTCCGAGAATAAGAGGTTGCTTCAGATCTCACTCAAATGTGATCTTGTCCGTCTCTAGAAGATGGAGGAAATTAGTTGGGCGCAGAAAGCCAAAGAAAACTGGCTTCGCTTGGGAGATAAGAATACCCGTTTCTTCCACCGGATTGCTAATGCTAAAAGGCGCCTTAACAGTATCGACAGAATCTGGGTGGATGGTTATAAGGTTCATGGGCAGCAGGCTCTTAAAGCTGCTGCGATTCAATTCTATCAAGCCTTATATTCAGATCCTGTTCTTTCTCGCCCCTTTCTGGCTGAAATTGCTTTCGACTCTATCTCTTCGGCGGATTCAGTCTCTTTGGTTTCTCCTTTTAGCCTAGAGGAAGTTTGGAACGTGGTTAAAAGTTGTGAGGGTAATAAAAGTTTGGAGCGTGGTTTCCCCTGGGCCAGATGGATTCTCTTTGAATTTTTTCAAGAGGAACTGGGAGATTGTCAAGCAAGATGTTTTTAGTGCCATCCCCGACTTTGCTTCGAACCCGACGCTGCCACCTTGTGTCAACAGTACCTTTATTGCTCTGATCCCTAAAAAAGAGGTTGTAGAGGAATTTCGGGATCTTCGCCCCATTAGTCTTGTCGGGGGAATTTACAAAATCTTCTCGAAGCTTCTTGCAGGAAGACTTAAGAAAGTCATTTCCCAGGTCATCTCAGTGCATTAGTGTGATTTTGTGGGTGTCGCCAGATCCTTGATGCGGTGCTTATCGCCAATGAGCTTCTAGATTCGAGAGTTAGAAGCAACATCCTGGGTTTAGTCTTCAAACTTGACATTGAGAAGGCTTTTGACCACGTCAATTGGGGTTGCCTACTCAAGGTTCTCAAGGAAATGAGTTTCAATCAGAAGTGGATTTCCTGGATTTCAGCTTGCATCTCTTCAGCGCGCTTCTCCATTCTTGTTAACGGAGAGGCTGCGGGTTTCTTTGAGAGCTCTCGAGGCTTGAGAAAGGGAGGCCCTTTGTCACCGCTGCTCTTTATCTCTGTAATGGAAGTGTTGTCCAAGATTCTCTTGACAACCCAAGAGGAAGGTCTGGTTAGTGGCTTCTACCTAAACCCTTGCAACGTTGGAGAACAGGTTAATCACATCTTCTATGCTGATGACTCCTTGGTCTTCTGCGAAGCTTCAATTTCACAAGTTAGGTCCTTGGCCGCAATTCTTATCTGTTTCGAATGCATCTCTGGTTTGAAGATCAACTTCCACAAGTCTGCTATGTTTCCAGTCAGAGAGGTCCTTGATGCAGCTCATCTTGCTAGCATCTTTGGGAGTCCTATTGCCTCTCTCACTTCGTCCTACTTGGGTTTACCTTTCGGTTCAAAAGGTTTTTAGAGTAAGCTTTGGGACCCTGTGATCTCCAGTTTGGAAAGAAGACTCGAATCATGGAAAGTGAGATTTCTCTCCTTCGGAGGTCGTCTGGTTCTCATCAAAAGTGTCCTCTCTTCACTTCCAGTTTACTACCTTTCTTTCTTCAAGGCCCCTAGCTCGATCGTTCTCGCTCTTGAAAGAATTCAAAATCGGTTTCTGTGGTCGGGTGTTTTAGATTCGGAGAAGATTCATTGGAGGTTGGAACCTTGTCAAAACCCCTAAGAGGCTTGGGGGTCTCGGCGTTCAAGACTTGAGGTCTCTCAACACCGCCCTTTTGTGTAAGTGGCATTGGAGATTTGCGGTAGAACATTTTGCTTGGTGGCGAAAGCTGATCACCTCTAAGTGTGGAGTAGGACCTTTAGATTGGCAACCTGTATGGCATTTTTTATCTGCGAGCTTATCCTTGTGGAAATGGGTGGTCCCTTTCAGTTCAACTTTCTGGAATTATGGGTATATCGATCCGGGGGGTGGGATGTGTTCTTTCTGGTTTGACTTTTGGGTTCGGGGTGAGGTTAGCTAGTGAGTTCCCAAGAATTGCGGCAGCTGCCCAATTCTTGGATGTGTCGATTTTTAACGTTGTTACTTTTATAGATCGACGCAGATGGAACATCCCGCTCCATTCACACTTGCGTGGCGAGACTCTTACGGAGTGGCAAAACCTTCTACTCCATCTTGCTTCCATTCCTGGTGATCACTTCTCGAAAGGACCTGCATTCATTTGTTGGTCACTGCAGGCAGATGGCTGCTTCTCGGTCTCTTCGCATTGTCGCATTCTGGTGGCAAACAAGTTCAAAGGCCACAAAGACTTTCCCTCAGAGGTTATTTGGCATCCCGCCGCCCCTCCCAAGACAACTTGTCTTTGCTGGAGAATTTTCCTTAAGAAGGTACCAACCATTGACAACCTTCAAAGAAGAGGGTTCTCTCTCGCCAACAGGTGTGTTCTCTGCAACTCTGATCTAGAATCAGTTGAGCACCTCTTCCTCAGTTGTGAGTTTTCATCGCAAGTATGGTCTCTTCTTAGTTGAAAACTTTCCATCCACGGACCCTCTTCTCCTTCGATCGAGGATTTTATTGAGGAGTGGAAAGGCTTGAACTGTTTGTTGAGCTTCTCTTTGGTGATGAAAGTTCTTCTGCACGCGATATTTTGGCTCATTTGGAAAGAGCGCAACGACCGGATTTTCAGGGATTTAGCCAAACCCTCATGTACACACTTTCCGCTCTATCTAGTTTAAGGTAGGGGGTTGGCTTTCTGCCTCTGGCGATTTTGCTGCTATGGATTTAGTTGCCTGGAGGAGGCTGGTGTTCGAGAACTGCTAATCCTCCACGCACGCTCTCTGTTTCCGTAGTTTCATTTTTCTCTTTGTCTCATTGTTTTAGTTTTTGAATCCCTCAGTTTGAGTGTGAGGGTTGTTGTTACAGGAGGGGATCATTTTGTACACCCCTGCCTTGCTCTTTGTTGGGATGCTCTTTTGGCTTTCCTCTCTTTTGCACTTCCAGTATAATACATACCAATTTCATAAAAAAACTAGTTGTCAAAACATGATGTTAACTAGTTAAACTCGATAAGTTAACTAGTTAATAAAAAAATAACTAGCTAACTAGTTATCCAATCACAATGTTAATTAGTTGAACTCGATAAGTTAACTAGTAATCTTGTAAAAACTAGTTAACTAATTTTGATAACTAGTTATTATCTTAAAAAGTTGTTAACTAGTTATCTAAATCATGATGTTTAATCGAGTTAACTAGTAATCTTTTAAAAACTAGTTAACTAATTTTGATAACTAATTATTATCTTAAAAAATTGTTAACTAGTTATTAAATCATTATGTTAACTAGTTAATCGAGTTAACTAGTTAACTAATTTCGATAACTAGTTATCATCTTAAAAAATGTTAACTAGTTATTTTAGTCATGATGTTAACTAGTTAACTTGATAATTTATCTAGTTAACTAATTTTGATAACTAGTTATCAACTAAAAATCTTGTAAACTATCTAAATCATGATGTTAACTAGTTAAAATAACCTATTAACAAAAAATCTTGTTAAAAGAGATCATGAAAATTCGTTAACTTGTTGATCATGAAAATTCGTTAACTAATTATAAGTAGAATAACTTGTGAACTAGTGGAGATAACTAGTTATCAGCAAAAAATTGTTAACTAGTTAATAGTAAAAACAGGTGTTATAACTAGTTATCAGTAGAAAAAGGTGTTAACTAGTTAACATGTACGCGCCGAAAAAGTCACCGGAGACTCGCCAGAAAAGTCATCGGAGACGGTGGCCGGTCGCCGAAAAATTCGTTGGCCGGTTACTGGAGATATATTAAATATTTAAAATAAAACAAAATTAAATTAAGTGTGAAATGTCTTAAGTACACCTAACAATTTAGACAATTGGATTGGTCAAAAGATAATCCAATGACTAGGAAAGGGTTGGAACAAAATCCAACCCCTTCCAGGGGTTGTACCCCGACCAACTGCCAAATTTTTCAACGAATTTTTTAGACAACATGAAAGTTATTTGAGTTTCCAAATTACTATGTATTTTGTGGTCCATAATGAGCACATAGTCCAAAATGCCTCATATTTCACATGTTATAAGTGTGTGTTGTGTTCTATCTCCCACGACCTTTGTTAAGAAAAATTTTTCACTCAAATAATTATCGTTGTCGGCTTTATGTTTTGAAAGAAAATTATTATTCTTGGCACCCTCACCTCTATTGATGATTTTTTTTTTCACACAAAATTTTCACTTGTTCTATATTAATAGAAACATTTTTAAGCGACCATACATACAATTTGTATGAGATTTGTATAAAGTTCATACAAAGTGTATCTACACTTTATACAAATTTGTACACAATTCATGCAAAATGTATCTACTCATTGTTATAGTCGTTGACCAACCACCTCATCGACATACATGCCTCTCCTCCCACGCCAATATAGTGTAGCGCCTCTCTCCTCCCACACCAATATAGTGTAGCGCTCTCTCTCCTTTTTTTCATACGTGACCGCTTTTCCACCCCCTGATAGAGTGATAGCCATTTTGCTATTTGCTTCTGTCTTTTGTTCTCTATGCAGGGTTTAGTAGTGAATGTTCAACAATCATGAAGAGTTTGGTATGCTTATGGCGCAATTGGTGGTTCGAGGCTACCCTCTTAGTGTTAAGGAAGGTGCTTGCATTTTACTGAAGACGTGCTGATACGACTTGAGTAGATGCTTTGATCTTTTTTTTGCAATCGCGATCTTGTTAGGAAGTCTTCTCAATGAAAGGTGGTACTATATTGATATTTGTTGTCTTTATGAAGCATCTCCTGGATTATGTCTGACAATTGTCTCTCGTATAGTAAATATGGTGACCCATTATATGACTCATCATGTTAGGTTACCTTCCCAATTAGAATATGATAAACCTATCAATTTAGGTTGATACTTGCACTACAAGAAAAAAGGACTTTAGTCACGGTTTTTAGCACTTTTAGTCACGGTTTTTACCGTAACTAAAATTTTTAGTCACGGTTACGTAAACCGTGACTAAAATGACCATTTTTTGTCACGGTTTCAACTGAAACCGTGACTAAATTTTCTGTCACGGTTTGCTAGGAAACCGTGACTGAATTTAGTCACGGTTAGTCACGGTTTCCTAGCAAACCGTGACAGATTTTAGTCACGGTTTCAGTTGAAACCGTGACAGATTTTAGTCACGGTTTCAATAGAAACCGTGACTAAAATCAGCAGATGACCAAAGTGTTCTATTGAATTTTTCAGTGACCCATTAGTTAATTTCATGAATTACAGGTCCTGACCCTCAACCTTTTCCTTTATGCAAAATGATCCGTAAAATTAAAATGTTAACAAGATGTCCCAATTAATTGCAACCAGTCACTCAATTTATTTCTTGTGTCAAACAAAACCAAATTACAATTTTAATTAATAAAAAAATGAAAAATTACAAAATATATAAAATGGTACGATTCCGCCTCCTGTCGCCGGTTGCCGGTCGACGATCGTCACCGCCTTCGATTCCATCACCGCCGCAATAGCTGCCGCATCGATTCCCACGGCCGGTCGCCGCCCCCTCGATTCCCACAGCCGGTCGTCGCCGCCTCGATTCCCAAAGCCGATCGTCGCCACCTCGATTCCCACAGTCGATCGCCGCCGCCTCGATTCCCACAGATGTGAGCAGCGCCGCTACGGCTCCCCGCCGACACAGTTCCCGCCGAAATCGTCCTCCTCGCCGGAAAGTCCTCATCTCCACTTGGTTTCAGATCTAGTTTTGATTCCTCTCTTGTTTCAGATCTGGTTGGAGGAGGAGGCTAGCCGCGGAGGAGGAGAAGTTGGAGGTAGAAGGCGTTTGTGCTGGAGAAGGAAGAAGAGAGGAAGTCGGAGGAGTGGTGCAGGGAGAAGAAAGAGAAGAAGAGGATGAAAAAAAGAAAAGAAACAGAGGCGTGGTCTGTGCAGGGAGAAGAAAGAGAATAAGAGAGTCCGGCTTGGGATCAAGGAAAGTGACTTCCTTGATCCCATCAAGGAAGGGCATTTTGGGATTTTCAAAAAGTTGTTCAGCCACCCTCCATCCTCGTCGGTCTGCCGCCGCCACCGCCGGTCGTCCGCTGCCGTCGCCGTCTGTCCGCCACCGCCGCCGGTCGTCCACCGCCACCGGTCTGCCACCGCCGGTCCGCCACCACCGCCGGTCGTCCGTCGCCACCGGTCCGCCGTCGGTCGTTCGCCACCGCCGCCGGTCGTTCGCCGCCTCCGCCGGTCGACCGTCCTCAATAAAATTATATATTTTTTAAAAAAATGTTGTTGATGTGATTCAAAATCATGACCTCTTTTGCTAAATATTAAACTCCTACCACTATGCTACCAAGCACTTATTGATATTATATAATAATAAAATTATCTTATTAAATAGATGCACATGGTTTGTAAAAAAATGTGCACACAAGTACGAAATATGTGTACACTAGTATATAAAAATAGGTGTGCACGTGTACGAATAGGCGTTCACATGTACACACATTACATTATTAAGTAGTGTGCACATGATAATTATACAAAATATGTACACACGAGTATGAAGTATGTGTACACTAGTGTAAAAAATAAGTGTGCACGTGTACGAATAGGTGTACACATTTATACATGTGTACAAGATAAGTGTACATGTATAAAAAATGTAAGTACATAAATGTGTACGTGTATAAAATGTGTACACATGTATAAAACGTGTATACATGATTTATACAAAATATATGCACACTAGTGTAAAAAATAAGTGTGCACGTGTATAAAATGTGTGTACACGTGTATAAAATGTGTGTACACATGTACATAAACAAAATGTAAGATATTGTGCACAGTTGTACAAAGAGTATGTGCACGTGTGCATGCACGTGTACAAAGAGTGTGTGTACGTGTGCAAAAATGTGAGTACATAAACGTGTGCGTGTATAAAACGTGTACAAAACATGTATAGAAACATGTACACATGTATAACACGTGTACGTAAAATCTTTGCAAATGAGTACACAGTTTATGTACAAAAATGTGCACGTACACATGTACAAAAATGTGTACACATATTAAAAGTGAGTACGAAGCGTCACCGGAAAAAAATTCCAGAAAAATAGGCCCAACGACAGTGGTCCGGTGGCCGAAATTTTTTTCGAAATCGGAGCTCCGATCGTCTGGAAAATTTATCGGAGAAGTTGTCGGAGCTCCGGTCGCCGGAGTTCCAGTCGCCGGAGCTCCGGTCGCCGGAGTTTCGGTAATCGGCTATTTGAACTTAATTAAAAAAAAACTAAAAAAGAAATTAAATTAAATTAAATTAAATGGTGAAATGACCCTTATACCCTTTTAATTTAAATCATTAGATCTGAAAAAATAAATCAATGGCTGAGATCCTTCCTTGATGGTGTCAAGTAAAGGAGTTTTATTTGACAGCAAGCCGGACTCAGAATAAGAGGAGGAAAAGAAAGAAAGAGGGTGGAAGACTTCAGATTGCCAGCGTGGCTTTAACTTAGTCACGGTTACTTAAAACCGTGACAAATTAGTCACGGTTTTCTGGAACCGTGACAAAATTAGTCACGGTTTTTATGAAACCGTGACTAATTAGTCACGATTTCTTACTAACCGTGACAAAATAGTCACGGTTCCTTAAAATCGTGACCAATTAGTCACGATTCAGAAAACCGTGACTAAAAAACCGTGACAAATGCAGTATTTTCTTGTAGTGTTATTATTTTTCTTTTACTTCTATTTTCCAAATTATTAGGAGAGCTGTCTATGATTTAATGACTATAGTTAAAAATACTTATAGTTAAAATGACTTCGACATTTGAACTTCAAATGCGTTGTATAGTTTCATTCCCATTTACTAGGGCTGGAAATTGGTTTTTGGTTTTTTGGTTTAGTCCTAACCAAAACCAAAATATAGGGTTTTTGGTTAACCAAAACCAACACTACAAAAAAAAGTGGTTTAGCGTCGGCCAGACGCGAGTTATGGCGTCGGTCATCGACCGAGGCTAATTTGAATAACGTCAGTCGACCGAATCGACGCCAGATGTGGTGACGTTAAACTTTAGCGTCGGTTTTCGATCGACCGACGCTAAGGCACTGACCGATCGACGCTAAATACGCTGAAAATCACAAAAAAAATCAGCTGCAGATGCAGCTGCTTCCTTTTCTTCCCTCCTTCTTCTTCCCTCCTTCTTCTTCCCTCCGTCTTCTTCAGATGTAGCTGCTTCTTCTCTTCCTTCCTTCTTCTTCTTCTTCTTCTGCAGATACAACTGCTTCTTCTTCTTCCCTCCTTCTTCTTCTTCTTCTTCTGCAGATACACCAAAAACCCTGTGAGGAGGAAAGCAAAAACCCTAAATCCATAAATCAAAGTGTAGATATGAGAAGACGAAGTACCTTAGGTTTAGGAATAGATGACGGCGGCTAACCAGATTTGAGCGAGATGAGCGGCGGCGAAGGGGCTGGGATGGCGCGGCGGCGGCCTTGGAAGAGATGGAGCGGTGGCGGCTTTGGAAGAGATGGAGCGGCGGCGGTGGTTCTAAGAAGAAGATAGGGAAAGTGAGAGAGGGAAAGAAGAAGATAGGGAAGTTAGAGAAGAAGAAGAAGATAGGAAAGAGATGGAGCGGCGGCCGCGGTGGTTCAAAGAAGAAGAAGACAGAGAAAGAAGATAGGGAAGATGGAGAAGAATGAGTGGGAAGACGTATAGGGTTCATAACTACCCAATTTAGCGTCGGTCGACGTTTGACCGACGCTAAAACGCGTTATTTTTTTGGCGTCGGTCGATGTTTGACCGACGCTAAAACGCGTTATTTTTTGGCGTCGGTCGTTAGATCGACTGACGCTAAGTTCCTACGTTTCAACCGACGCCAAAGAACGTTTTTTTTTGTAGTGCAATAATTTTGGTTTCGGTTTGGTTTTGGTTAGTTGTTTAGAAAATGTCATGGTTTCGGTTTGGTTTCTGGTTAACCAAAACCAAAACCAAAAAACCAAAATATAAAAGCATAATACCAATTTGACAATTTTGGCTCATACACAACAAATATAAGTGACCAAACCATTTCAGTATTACATAGTTTGAGTTGTCTAACTCATGATTTTTGTTTCATGCTCATGGTTTCAATCTTTCAAAGTAATTAGTAAAGTGTGAACTCCAAAATGTAAAACCTAGTAATTTTGTTTCACAACATTCTCAATTTAAGTTGACTTATTTAGTTGTAAGTATATGGATATTTTAATTCAATTATAACTTACAAGTATGTATTTGGATCTTTATATTATGTGTGATGGATTTATGATGGATTTATATCTATAGTTTTAAGTCTTTAAAGATATTATTTATAAAGTTTTGAATTTTTATTATTAATTCATATTTTGTTATAGTTGATAAGAGTTTTGGTTAGTTTACGGGTAACCAAAACCAAACCGAAATTTTTGATTTTGATTTCAGTTAACCAAAAATATATTTGGTTTAGGTTTAGATTAGTGATTTTCTTCGTTTTTGGTTTCGGTTAACCTAAGTTTCAGTTTTGGTTAACCAAAAACCAAACCATTTCCACCCCTACCATTTACCATCTAAGCCATCCACTGTACAGAAAAGCTTTAAGAAAGTAATAAAAATTCAAAATATTATGAATAAACGGGAGGGGGAAAAGAACAATTGCGTTTGTGTTACAATTCTGCAACACAAGAAAAAAAGAATTGTTATTCAAATTTGCTTGAGCAAAAATTTCACCCAAGAAACAAATTGGGAGGACTCAACTGACACCTCTTAAATTTGATTTTTCAGTTTTCCTTCGATTTAATTGACCCCTGTCGGAGATAATCCGGCTGCCGGCCCGCATCAGCATTTCGGAAGATCCGATGGAGGCGGCAAAAGAGACTGATTAGGTCCTTTGCCATTGTCAACCAAAAACGCCATCTTCAATCCCCAAGTAGTGTGGATTTCCAAGTGGCAATGCATGAACCAGACTCCCGGGTTGTCTGCCCGGAACCGGATGGCGACCCACCCTCCCGAAGGCACTCCGATTGTATTCCTTTCCACTGGATCCACTAGGTTAAAGTTCTTGGGATCCGATTTAGGGTTATAATTTCCGATTCCTCTCCCGACGGCGAAAAAATTGAATCCATGTAAATGAATAGGGTGGTTCTCTGTCGATATAATCCCGGTGTCCTGCATCACCAGCTGAACCGTTGAGTTGTAAGCTAATCTGTAAACTTTTGTTCCAAGAGTAGTCGCCATATTCGTCGGCGGAGTCCCTGTGTAATTGAAAGTGTGGGGTGGGTTCGCGGGGAAATCGGTGGTGAAGACGCCGCTTTGTTTGAAGAAATGCGCCTGGAGAAGAGCGGTGGTTGGCATCACGAAGGTAACGTTGTTAATACTCGCCACGACTCTGCTGCCGTTCCCGGATTTGCAAGTTGGGCAAGGATTGATTCCCAGCCCCACCGTGAAGAACAGGTTGTGGTCGATGGTTGTTGGGACGGCGGCGGGGAATGTCTTTGAGTTGAGGCTTCGGAGGGAGTTTGTGAACTTGTTAGCAATTGCGGTGGCGTTCTGGGGAGGTGGGGTAGTGAGGGTCGTTGGAGCGTTGGAGAGGGTACCAGAGTAGCTTAATGTGGCAGTGGCGGTCTTGTTATCGACGGCGATTGGAGCGTCCATGAACGGAGAAGCTGTCGCCATGTACTTGCCTGAATTTTGATTTGCTGAGACGAGGACGTTCGAAGTTTGTCCTGGAGCAATTAAGACAGTGTCTGTTTGAAATGGTTTTACATAGGTGGCATCAACTTCCACCACTGTGAGTTTGTGTCCGGCAATTTTGAAGAAAAGCTCTTCATTGAGTGCAGCGTTGATTAGTCTTAGCATGTATGTATTCCCTGCCTTTACTGGCAATGTGAATCCTCCTGGAAAACTCATGAAGAATAGACAATCAGAACTCAAGTTTTGATCAAGAAGATATCAGTTCTCTATTTAGTTGGATTAGTAGAAGTTACCCTGAGAGGCACAATTGGACACTGGACCAGGATGACCGTTGATTATGTGAGCATCAGAGACATTTGGTGCCAATCCAGATTTCATGGCTTCGTTGATCACAGCTTCTGTATCTGATTTCCACCATTCACCTGCAATTCACATTAACAATGGCCATTAGATGGATGTCATAGTTCCAAGTTAGAAAATGCAATGGTGAAATTCAGGTCATATACCTAATACCACAACCACTTCCTTGTGTGGAGCAGGAAACGGATAAGGGACTCCACGTTTTGGCAAGATGACAATGCCTCCATGGACGGTGGCCCTGAGCCAGAGGATATGGGCATGCCACAGAAGGGTTCCTCTCTGGCCTGTAACAGTGAAGTTGTACACATAGTTCTGCCCTGGCTGGATAGGGCATTGTGTGATGTATGCAGGTCCATCCGCCCAACCGGTCCTGATCTGTCGAATTCCATGCCTGCAAACACATTAGAAAGGTAATGAATGATTCCTTCTGCCCCTTGAATTCAAACACCACTCAGGATTCATGTGCTATCTTGATCAAACTTACCAGTGAATGGAAACATTGTATTTGACATGATTGACGACATTCACTAGTACTGTATCATCTTCCCTGGCATAGAGGGTTGGCCCTGGGAATTTTCCATTCACGGTAACAATTGGCTTGCTTGAACACAACTTCTTAGTGTTCTTCATTACAACCTGAATCATGATTATGAAACAATTATTTAGATTGTTACTTGAACTGTAGCCTGCTAGTGACTTGGTCTATCATTTTCAGTTACTTTTTATCCTGTTAAATTGGCAATGTTACTACTACAGTGCCAGTGAAAGTAATGCTGGAAAGGACACTTACATTGAAGTTGTAACGACGAACTGCACAGTCCACGAAAGCTGGAAGGAAGCAGACCGCAAAGATGAGGAGATGAAGACAGGAATAAGCCATTGGTTGACTGTTTGTATCTCCTGAGGATCTGCTGATGTTTAATGGACACCTTGGGGTTTAGGTTTACTTTTCTGTCTTGCAGACTGCTTTGCTTTGAATGATTGACTGATCTCCACCTCAGAGTTATAAAGGGTTTCAAGGAGGCACGGAATTCCTGCTGGGGAGATGTCATTGTAGCCAAGTTAGGTGAGTACAAGAGTTATAAGAGTATTGTGAAACAAGGGCGTGAAGCAAATCCCTTGCAAAATTCCCATTGTTGCTGTTGTTAGTTTTTCTTTAAGATTACATAAAGTAAGTTGCAATTTCTTATGTTTTAAATTTGGCATTAATCAGTATTGTGTTGAAAATGAGTGTGCTGTTCTTCCTCCTGATTACCAACTTAAACAAAACTTTGGTACCGACTGGCACGAATATAACCAACCGTTTAGTCCTAATGTCTGCTGCTGCTGCTGGCTGGGTTTTGTTAAGACGTCCAAGTTGATTACTAGTTAAATATTATTTTTTTACTTCACTCTCAGCAAGTTGTGGACGATCATTTTTATTTTCTGTCTGTTATAGGATTTGAGTTATTTAGTAAATCATCATAAGAATGCAACAACAGTTCATGGCATTTTGAGAAGATTAACAGTTTTTTTGGAACTTTGCGCAATTTTTTCATGAACCATTAGGTCTCAATATGGATGGTGATAACTCAGTAGGCGATTCCTCAACTTGTCTGGAACAACTTTCACTCGTAATATGAGAAGCAATATGATTCAATTCACAAAGCTTAGGTGTACACTTGGTTTCTTATATGAATCCCAGGTAGGTGAACAACTTCATATACATTTTACATCATACCTACTAGCATCTAACTACAACTCTTCCAATAATAACTTAAACTCATATATAGACGACCCTTTAGGCCTTGGGTATCTTGATTCAAATTTTCATGTGTAGAACTTATACTTGGAGGAATCGGCGATAATGTTGCGAAACCCACCCATCGTAGATGCCAACATAATGAACACTCCAATCACGATCGAACCCTGTGAGATGATATGAACACAGATTTGATTAAGGTTAGGAAATAGAGCAAAATCCAGCAGCAAGTTCCATCTGCGTTTCCTTACCCAGTTGATAAACCATTTGGCACTGTATCTTTTAGGCTTCTTGATGATCAGCCACATTACGCTAGGCAGCTGCACGATGGTAATCAGACATTCATATAAAATCTCCGATTCGAACAAGAACATAACCAAGTTTCAGAAATGAGAGTAAATGTTTCTTACAAAATACGAAGTTGGAGCAAAACCAAATCCACCAAAGAATCCAAGAAGGTCTCCGAAGAATGGGAATGTGACTCCAATGAACAGAGTAAACGCTGCACATCATCATTAACAGAGATGAAATCAATCATTCAATCCCACTTAGTACAATAGTTAGTCCTTGTACTATGACTTACCAACATAAGCTGATCGGACTACAAGTCTAAGAGCAACCCCTGGAGGGAAGTTGAATTTCTTCATCATCATCCTTTCCAGCAAGTCGAAAACAGGCATCGCATACACCTATTTCATCAAAATTCAAGAATCAATCTTTGAGTAAACTGAGTTCAAAATTCCTCAATATTTGATTAAGTCGATACCTGGTAGCTGCCGATGACATGAACAACAACCATGAGGTTAGCAGAGGCAATGAGCCAAGCAGGCCTGCTAAGGTCAATAAGCACGTTGTCATTCACGTCTCTCCCGAAAGCCCAGTATCCAATGAGTGCCACTGGGAAATAGCAAACAGCGTTCACGAAGTAAGCACCCAGAGCCCCTTTCCACATTGGAACCTTGGAAGGCTTCTCCGGCGTTGAAGGGATTGTGGCCTGTATCTCCAACGCCACCGCGTGACCAGCAAAAGCGAACGAGATCTGACCCAGCGCGTTGAACACTCTGAACATAGAGTCCGTTGGGCTTGTTTCTCTGTAGGCATAGGTCACGCCGTCGCGCCTCCCGTGGCTCAGGCAACCCACCCACGCTATTGTTGAGTAGCTGCAAATAATTTGAACAGTTTGAGACTTAGCTCTTGAGACTTAATTGTAGTTCAATTAATTAGTGACATACCATAGAGACATGACGGCGGCGGCAAGAGAGACGCCGGCGACAGAGTTGAAGTTAGGGAGCTGAGAAAGGAAGAAGTGAATCCCGCCAAAGATGAGTATCCAGTAAGACTGTTTGATTGGGGTGCAGTTGGAACAAGCAATCTCCATGAACTTCTTCAGACAGTTCCCACCAGTCACCATGTACACAATGTTACACCCAACTTGCACAATCAGCTGCTGAGGCAGAACAATCCAGGGTCCTAACTTCTGCCCAAAGGCATGCCTCCCGAGGTCTATGTACCGATCAAATCGAGTACCCGGGACACATTCGTGGAGCTGGATCATCTGCCACATTGTGTTCAAAGTCAGGCACCATGATACCACTAGCACCATTGTCCCTGGAACCCTGATGATCATCATTCATCACAACCCAATACACATATGTTTCAGAATTGGTTATACTTAATTTGAATACACACAGAGTATTTTGGTTATTAAAGACTCTGACATCACTCACTCTATGACAGCTAAATCATCATAGTGTGTAGAGTATAGACTATGAAAGGTTAATTAATATATATAATAATAAGAAGTACCATCCCAAGTAAGCCATGGCAGAGGGGAGGCTGAGGACACCAGCACCAATCATTGCAGTGACGGCGTGGAAAGTTGAGTACCACCATTTGGCTCGGCGGCCAGGATCCAGTCCTTCCTCTGCCCATTTCTGGGTTGTCGACTGGTTATTTTCTTGCTGCTGCAGCTTCTGGGTTTGTATTAGATGGATGAAATCAGTTCAAAAATAATTGAAGATAGGTAGATAGTATGAACTATGAACAACAATAGTGATGATGCATGTACCTTAGATGGAGGAGGAGGGGAGGAGAATCTGATGATACCATTTTGTTGTTGTTAACAGAGGTAGCTAGCCTAGCTAGTCCTTAAGTTGGCAGAGTTTGAGGAGTTGGTTGAGTGATCATTGTCATCAAGTGTGTGTGTATATAGTGGAGTGTTTGGTGAGAACAATAAGCAATTGAGTAAAAGTAAGAAAATGATGCCTTCTTTGCCACTTTCATGAATTCTTTTGATATCTATACCCAAACAAGTAATATGGAAGTGGGTCTCAGTGGGAAGAGGGGACATCCTTTATTTTTGCAAGTGATGATTGATTAGTATTTATGTGTCCTATGAAAGGAAGGAATGGGACATACCTCCATTTTCGAATATCTTCAAAAAATACTAATGGAGGGAAAGAGAGGACATCATTAACAACACCCAACAACTCTCTTAAATTTTGCAGAGGGTGTTGGGGCTGAGTTTGATTGGAAATTTTCAGAGACTGAAACGCAGGGTGTTGAAACTGGATTGAAGTAGATTCTGACCATCTATTCTATGTCGACTCATTTCGACGGTCCATGTTTAAGTAATTTTTTGCAGAGAGAAGTAAGTTGGAGATATGTGCAGCAATCTACAAATATATAAGTATTTTAGCTTTTTTCCTATTGCCACCTAGGATTCTCCATGCTTTTCCTTAATGGTAGGAAAGTGACCAATCAATGAATTTTTATATAATTTATTTTTAATAAATATGTTTTTTAATAAAGATGATATTTTTTCATTAACTACGAGACTCGAACCTACAACCTCAAGGATAAAAGTATTGTGCTTTACCAACTAAGCTAGACGAACTCATTTATAATTACATTAAAACATTAAAGCACATTGCTCCTAGGGTTGACAGTTGGTTGCCGGTTTTTCGGTTTAAACCAAAAACCGGACCGAAATGAAGGTGACCGAACCGAAAATTAACCGAGGCGGTCCGGTCGTCGGTTGATCAATTTACCAATTTTCGGTTTCTGCCGGTTTTCGGTCAAAACCGAAAATAAACCGAAAAACCGAGGCAGAACCGAAAATAATACAACTCACCACACACACTCTCTCTCTCTCACTTTCTGAAACCTAATTTCAATTAAACGCCACTCTCTCTCTCAGTTTCTCTGAAACCGTAAGAAAAAATCGGCGGCTGGTGACTCAAGCTTCGACGCCGGCGTACCATTGGCCCTCGACGGCGTAGCTTCGGCGGGCTCCACTCCATCTCCCGAAGCTTCGGCGGCCTCCACTCCATCTCCCGAAGCTTCGACATATCATCAATCATTGGATATCATGAATCACTGATATGATACCTCCGTCAATCCTCTGTCTCCTTTTCCCCTCTTCTTAATCACTACTGTAATCTGCACAATTTTCAGAGGAATCATCCTACAAAGAAATATGTCCCAGAATGATTCCTCTAAATTCTCCAGCTTCTTAGTATTGTTCCTCATGTTCGATTTGGTCGGACTGATAGCAGTAATCCTGCTCTTCACGCTCTACTGCAACAAGGCGAGGAAGCTGGAGAAATTGAGTCAGTCAAAGAGAGGAGGGACGACGCCTAATTCGAGCAATTACGTGAGTGAGAGTGGGACTTCAGTGGTAGAAATCTCCGATCGGAGGAATATTGAGGATAAATTGCAGGTTGGTTACCCTACAGCGCCGCCTCCTATGAGATTCGGAGGAGGAGGGGAAGAGGAGAAGCTGGTGTTTCTGCAAGGGAGCGAAACGACGTTGTTTGGGCTGAACGAGCTGCTGAAGGCGTCTGCGGAAGGGATGGGGAAAGTAAACATAGGGAATACTTACAAGGCGAAGATGATGGAAGGGAAGATCGTTGTGGTGGCGAAGAGATTGAGGGATTTGAGGCCGTTGAGTATGGAGGATTTGAAGAAGCAGATGCTGTTCTTGGGTGGACTGAGGCATCCTAATCTGTTGACGCCTCTGGCTTACTATGTTTCCAGGGATGAGAAGCTTCTGGTTTCCATGTTCCAAGATCGGTTCTCGGTCACTTCGGCTCCAGACCGAAACCGGTCGGCTCGGGTCGGCTAAAAAACCGAGTAAAATCGGTTCGGTCGCCGATCCCATGTTTGATAGAATTTCGGTCTCGGTCAACCGAAAATTCGGTCCGGTTTTTGACCAAACCGGGCCGACTGCCAGCCCTAATTGCTCCTATGTATTTTATTGTGCAAATTGAAGCAAATTTCACCCTTCATTGATTTTGCACATTGCTCTATGGTTTGCACATTCATTAATTTTATGGTAACCGTAGTTTGTTGTATAAATATACTAACAAGTTGACAAATAGTAGAGTGAATGAAACTACGATAATAATTTATTCAGAGATGGTGATACTTTTTTTTAAACTGGCTCTGTATTTTTTAATAATCGGGCTCGACGCTCTGTGTAGAATAATTAAATTATTATATTGAATAATTTAAACGTGAATTTTTAATAGCATTCAAGCTAACTAAGTCATTGATTGATTTTCTTTAAAAAAATCATTGATTAATGGCCAATGATCAATTTGCATAAAGTTTAAAAATTTATGAATATTTAAGAGAAGTATTTTTCAATTAATATATCTTTTGAGCTACAAAAACTGAAGAAATAAAGTTATACATCAGTAACATCAATGGTGAGTGCAGTCATGAATGTATACGAGTATGAGTTATGAGATCGTAGTAAAACGAGTTACATGCCATTAAGTATTAACAAATTTAGTGTATTGATTGAGTTGTTCAGTTTGAATTGGGCGTATTCATTAAACATAAATACATTCATATAATATGATCCTTATACGAGTATGAGTTATGAGATCATAGTAAAACGGGTTACATGCCATTAAGTATTAACAAATTCATATTATCGATTGAGTGGTTCAGTTTGAATTGGGCATATTTATTAAACATAAATACATTCATATAATATGATCCTTATTTTCAAAAAAAATTAAGTTTTAAAGGGTCAATTGAACTTTCATTTTTCATTATGTTTAACTATTCATAAAAAAAATTTAGTGATAGTTTCTTTAGTCTCCACTTTATTTGTTTGCATATGCTTTGAGAGAGTTGCAATTTTGTCTTCCATTTGTATTGAACTGACATTTTTGGTAAATTATTTGAAAGACTCCAAGTTTGGTAAGTCATTTGTTCAAGGATCAAACTGCTAAAATTTTAAAATTTATTAATATTTAAGAGAATTATTTGTGATTTAAAATATTTGATCAAGAGAAAACTAAAGAAATAAGGTCATACCTTAGTACGATCAATGGTGAGTGAGGCCATAAGTGTATAAGAGTATGAGTCATGAGATCGTAAGTAAAACTGGTTACATGTCATCAACTATTAACAAATTAAGATTATTGATTGAGTTGAATTCGTTTGAAAGCATGCATATTCATTAAACTTAAATACATTCATATAAAATGATTATTATTTTCAAATTCTTTTAAGTAACAGGCAAATTGATGTTTCATTTTTATTATTTAACTATTCCTGAAAATAATCTTTTTATAGTGATGGTTTCTTTAATCTCGAATTTATTTTTTGCAAATGCTACGAGAAAGTTGCAATTTTGTTTTCCTTTTGTCTTGAACTAATTTTTTTATAAATTATTAGAAAAACTCTAAGTTGGTAAGTCATTAATTAATTTGATTAAGGATCAAGCTGCAAAAATTTTAAGAATTTATGAATATTAAAGAGAATTATTTTTCAATTAATATATTTATTGGGCTAGAGAAAATTGTACAAACAAGTTGTACGTTAGTAATATCAATGATGATTGAGGTCATGAGTGTATCGTAAGTAAAACTGTCATTAACTATTAACAAAAATGAAGAGTATTGATCGAGTTGAGTTAGTTTGAATTGGGCATATTCATTAAACCTAAATACATTCATATAACATGATATTTATTTTCAACTTTTTTTTTTAAGTTCTAACGGGCCAATATAATCGAGCTTTCATTTTTCATTATGTTTAACTATTCCTCAAAATAATTTTTAACAGTGATGATTTCTTTAATCTCGACTTTATTTGTTAGAAATGCTCCGAGAATGTTAAAATTTTATTTTTGCTTTTTCTTGAAATGACCTTTGTTGGAAAATTATTTGAAGGACTCCAAGTTTGGCAAGTCATTAATTAATTTGATTAAGCTGCATAAATTATTAAAATTTATGTATATATATTTGAGAGAATTATTTTTTAATTAATATATTTATTAATATAGAGAAAACTGAAGAAATAAGATTCTACCTTAGTATGATCAATGGCGAGTGAGGTCATGAGTGTATAAGAGTATGAGTCATGGGATCATAAGTAAAATGGGTTACATGTCATTAAATATTAAAAAATTGAGAGTATTGATCGAGTTAATCAGTTTAAATTGGACACATTCATTAAACCTAAATACATTCATATAACAAGATTAATATTTTCAAATTCTTTTAAGTTCTAACTGGCCAGTTGATGTTCCATTTCTCATTATGTTTAACTATTCCACAAAATAATTTTTTTTACAATGATTGATTATGTAGTCTCGACTTTATTTGTTTGCAAATGCTCTAGGAGAGTTGCAATTTTGTTTTTCATTTTTCTTGAATTGACTTTTGTTGGTAAATTATTTTGAAGTACTCAACATTTGGTAATTCGTTAATTTGATTAGGGATCTTGCTGCGTAAAATATAAAAATCATGAATATTTAAGAGAATTATTTTTCAATTAATATATTTATTGATCTAGAGAAAACTAAAGAAATAAGTTTGTATCTTAGTAAGATCAATGGTGAGTGAGATAATGATGAGAGAATATTAGTCATGGGATCGTAAGTAAAATGGGTTACATGTCATTAGTTATTAACAAATTTAAAGTATTGATCGAGTTGATGAGTTTGAATTAAGCATATTCGTTAAACCTAAATATATTCATATAACATGATCGTTATTTCCAAATTATTTTAATTTTTAAAAGGCCAATTGAGGTTCTTATTTTGTTTATTTTTAACTATTCCTCAAATTTTTTTATAGTGATGATTTCTTTATCCTCGAATTTATTTGCAAACTTTAGCCTTGACTTTATTTGTTTGTAAATTTTTTGAGAGAGTTGCAATTTTTTTTCATTTGTCTTGATCAAACTTTTGTTGGGAGAGTAATTGAATTAATATTTGGTTTAGAGGACATCACTCATTTGAAAAGTTTTTTTGAATAAAAAGTAATTTTTTATATATTGTCTCCTTTGCAATGATCATAAATTTGACCTGCTTTATTTTAGTATGTAATTAAAATTAATTACCTTCCAAAATATCCTATAATTAATCACAATATTGAAATTAAATATTATATTTTTTGGCATTGTATAACGAATTATCTAGCTATAATATGAACATTTAAAATTAGAGAGAGATAATTTAAAACTCCCTCCTTAATAATAGGACATTAACCTATTATATTCTGATTTTCAATTATTCAATAAATTAAATAATTAATAAATAAAAATTCCAAATAGTTTTTAAACATAATAAAGTATAGGAAAAAGTAAAATTCAACATGTAAATTAGTTTAATTGAAATTATTAAATTATATTTGAAAAAATAATGTGCGACTCACTTTTTAATTTTAGTTTATTTCTATATTTTCTACTTTGAACTGTTAAATTTCTCACTATGTAATATGTTAACTAAATTGACACATTGTGTGTTCATTTAATTTTAATCATTCAATTCAAACTTTTTTTTGTTAATTTACAATTTATTAATAATATTAAATCTTTCATTATAAAATAATATTTTTTACTAATTATACTAAAGGGTTAACACTTTTTTGTCCTCCTGCTATGAAAAGTTAAATAAGATAGCTCTTTACTATTTTTCAGCAGAATTAAACCCATTTACTTTTACACTTCTAACAAATGTGCCCTTTCGTTAACTTTTTCATCCATTCCCCATTAAATTTGTTGACTGGACATATCCAGTAAGCTATTTTGTACACATAGATGCCAAGAGAATAAGAAATTTGCAGAGATGGTGTCCAGTAAGAAGAAAGAGAAATGGGGGCAAAATGTGTATTAAACCTTTATTTTACAAGTCTTAAATTTTTAGATTGTTTATTTTAAAGTTTACTTCAAGGGTCACATGAACTAATAGTTTGATATGGTATATACCATCATCATAATAGATGGGGAATAGACGAAAAAAGTTAACGGAGGGGAATATTTGTTAAAAGTGTTAAAATAGAGGGATTAATTCGATTGAAAAATATTAGAATGTTGTGTTTGTTAAGTTTGCATAGTATGAGGAAAAAATGTGTATTTACTCTATACTAAATATATATAACATATCGGCCAACGGGCCGAAACAATACTAGTGATGATTAAATATTTAAACTATTAAGTTAACCCTCAGTAGAATTCTGTTTAAATTTCAAATTTTCTTTTTTCTTTATGAAAAGGAACAAAGGGGGCTTACGAATCTTCATTTCAGTTTCCTACTTTTGTGTAATGTTGAGGAATGCGAAATAGTTGGAATACAATTAAGGTGTAAGTAATGATAATAACGAGGAAGAAGTGAAAAGGCAAGATTTGGATGATTAAACATCATTAATAGTCTGAGTGGTAGCTTTAAATTATAAGTGAGTGGCACTAAAAGAATAAACTTTCAGCGCATACAACTCCTCATATAAACAAAGAGAAATGAATTTGGCTTGACATGTGTATTAGGTACATGCTTATTTGCTTACTTATTACTTTGGGGGATCAAGTTAAAATTAAGTCGATGGATTAATCTTTAAGGATTTTGAATTATATTTTTTTACCGAAATGGTTTTTAAAAGACTCCCCTGATATTATGTTCATATTTATAGCTAGTTTGACGGGTGATAATCGACTGATTGATCAATGGTTAAACTAACACTAAACTAATCCATTAATGGTTAACGAGATTATAGTAACATTTTAGCCCACTAATTGACAGAAATCTATCGATTATTAATCTAACCAATTGACTCTCACCCTTAATAAGAAGTTTCATTGTCTTAGAACATATGTTAGAATGAATACAAAGAAAGAATAAAAGGAGAAAGGGAAGCCAATAATAGGCAAAGACTAAACTACCCTTACATAATAATATAATATATTTTAATATTCCCTCAAACACACCATGTAAGCATCGAGAGTTTGCTAACTAAGAAACGAAAACGAGATGTGGAATGGCCCTTCGTAAATAGGTCGGCAATCTGCATGGCATAGGTTATATACGACAACGTGATAAACCCATTCTGATAGTAGTAACGAATGAGATGACAATCAATCTCAATATGCTTCATGCGCTCATGATAAACAGAATTACAAGTGATCTAAACTGCACTAACATTGTCACAATTCATAGGGGCGGAACCCGAGAGGGTAACACCCATGTCTGCCAGCAACCAACGTAACTACACAATCTCAACAGTAGTAGAGGCCATCGTCTGATACTCGATGATCGATAAACAATTGACTGCTTCTTGCACTTCCAAGAAATGAGTGAATCGCTAAAAATATGCAGAAACTCATGGTCGACTTGCGATCAGAAGGATCGCCACCCCAATTAGCATCCGAGTAGGCTCGCAACTCTAAGGAAGATGTAGAAGGGAAGATTAAAATCTAAAACAGAGTCCCTCTCAGATATCGAAGAATACGAAGCACAACAACCTAATGAACTGTAGTCAGAGCTGAAACAAACTAGCTGACAATGTGGACAACATAAGCAATATCCGACATGGTGATAGTAAGATAAAAAAGACAACCAACCAGAGTACAATACAAAGTAGGATCTACCAAGACAACACCATCAGAGGAAGAGTATCAAACATTAATCTCAATAGGAGTATCAACAATGCGAGAGTCGGAGAGACGAGCCTCCTCAAGATTATTAGCAATACACTTAGATTGAGATAGAAGATAACCATGCATGGGGAGAGTAGTCTGGCTCTATTCCCAAAAAGTACCGTAGAGATCCCAAATCTTTTATTTCAAATTCACGAGTTTAATGTTGTTTCAGCTCGGCGATCCTAGAAATGGCAGTAATAATCATGTCATCAACATACAAAAAGAGTAATGTACGGCCAGAATGAGTGAACTTGAAAAAAATAGCTGAGTCATGTAGACTAGATTGAAAGCCAAGAGGAGAAACAACAATTGAGAATTTGACAAATTATGCTCTAGGCGCTTGCTTAAGCCCATAAAGTGCTTTCTTCAACTTTCAAACTTCCCCATGTAAACCTCCTCTTGGAGATCCTCATTCAAGAATGCATTTTTAACATCCATCTGAGAGATAGGTCATTGATTAGTAGAAGCAACAACAATAAGAGTGCGAATAGTAACATGTTTGGAAACTGGGGCAAAAGTTTCCTCTCAATCCATGCCATACTGTTGAGAAAATCCCTTAGCAACCAAACTAGCTTTGTATCGCTCAATAGTCACATCACTCTTGGTCTTAATCTTGTAGACCCAACGAGAACAATAACACGTTTCCCTACTGTAAGAGGAACTATGTCCCTAATGTCTCTCAACGTAGAGAGTTATTCAGTCATTGCATGCTGCAAAAGAGGGTCAAGAATAGCCTCTTTATATGAAGAGGGCTCAGAGAGTTGGTGAATGGAAGCCAAAAAAGAAGTGAAAGAGGCAGAATAAGTGAAGTAAACAAAGTCTCGTAATTTGGTAGACTTACGAATTTTTGTGGGTAACGATGAGGAGGAGGAGACAGATCCAAACTCGCAGAAATGTCATCTTGGGTGGAAGGAGGATCAAAGGGGATGTTGGTGGATTAAGAGTGAGTATCTGCAAGGTTAGGAGTATTGATAGTACTAGAATCAAAAGGATCAATGCGGGTGAGATTAGAGTTGTGAAAATGGGGTGTGTCAGAGGAAATAGAGTAGAATGTGATATGTTTAAGAAACACAACATGACAAGAGACATACACTTTGTGGGTGACAGGATCATAACAACGATAGCATTTTTTTTCCTTCCCCATAACCAAGAAAAACACAAAGAGCTGAATGAGAAGTGAGTTTACTACGTTCGACATGAGGACGAAAGACAAAACAGGTAGAACCAAATACTCTCAAGGAAGAATAATCAGGAGCATGACTATAAATTTTTTCAAAGGGAGACAAACATGAAGTACACTACAAAAAAACTTACTTTTAGCTACTACACTTAGCAACGGCATATCAACGCTGTAGCCATTACCAGCTTTTTAGCAACGGCAATTGCTCGCCGTTGCAAGTGTGATAACATACGATACATTTTTGCAACTCTAATGCTACACCGTAGCATAATTAAGCCATCTGTCGACTGCACTTCTAGTTGAACCATTTTTTTGAACAATAAACTAAATATGAAAAATAAAAACGAGTCTTCATTTATTAGGACTTGTACGAAAAAAGTTCATCTCTCTTCCAAATTTCACGCTCTGAAAATCCTCCCTCGCTCATCTGACATCTCCCCGTCGGCAATTGATCGTTCGCTCTTCTGCCAGACGACAATCGATCATTCGCTCCTTCTCGAAGACAATCGATTATAACTTATCACCCTGCCACCGGTCTTCGATCCCGCCATCAGTCGGCGATTGTCGCTCTTCTGCCTTTCACCTTCGCAATCACTTCGGCAATGCCACCGTGCAGCTACGCCTCCTCGAAGCTTCTGCATTCCTTCTGTAAAACTTAAGTCGAGGTATTAAAGTTTGAGTTAATTGAGGCTGGATTCCTTGCGGTTTATTGCAGACTTAGAATTTCTAGGGTTTGTATCAATATTCTGTGATTTATACTATTTTTGTTTTAGTTGTTAGTTCTTCATATGAATTTTGGATGATCAATGAGGTTCTTAATTCATTGTTCATGTAATCTCTCTGATTCATTGAGTGGATGATATTTGGATAAGCTTGATGTTTTGAGTAACGTGCTTTCGTCTTACTCTTGGTAAGATTCCCATGGATTCATTCTTAATCTCCTTTTGTCTATTTTTGGCGCATATTTTTTTTCTTCTAATGGATTACTGTATGTTTGTGTTGTATCTTTCCTGTATATTCTTATTTGAGTCAGATTTCATTGCTTGAAAGCATTTTATCCCACCTACTTATAGTTAGGATAAAGCTCAATCTCTAATCTACTAAATTATATAGGATTGGTATGTAAAAGATTTGCAGGTTCAAGTCTGTAAGAGGTTGTGTGTATGGCCGCTTCACTCAAGTGTCCTAATCTCAAACAATCTTGTTGCATTTTGACTTCTACGCCCAAAGGTTTGTCTTCGCTTCTCTTCTACTCTGTAATAAAATGATCTCCAGTTGACCGGTTCTTTTTCATTTGGTTTGTAATACATTTTTACTAAGAAAAGGCTTCTCTGTTGTCCTTACTTGGCTAATCATAGTACCAAATGGAAATTCAAGACTTGCGCTTATAGTGATAGTGGCATCTTAAGCCAATTTTCATGCTTCTACTACATTTTTCAGTTTGATTGTTTTGTTTGTGGTTTTGTTGAAGATTAAATCTTACCCAAGAAAGGAAATTTGAGCTGTTTTGGTTTATATTCCATTGCTAATTAGATGAACTATGCTAGATTGATCTCGATGATCTCTTTATCACGAAGAGGAGGAAGATTGGTCATCCACCCTTAATGACTGATTAATTCAGATGAACTCAAACTCAGCAACATCACTTCCTTCACCTGGAGAACCTTCACCCTCTCCAACTTCATTCCTGTGATGGCCAAATCCAAGAAGCCTTGCTCTATTGAAAGCCCCTCCCATGTTTAGTTATCTATTGGTTCAGATTCATTTCCTGGAGCTTCCAATTCCTTTTGTCATCATCCAACGTACCCTTTTTCAGGAACTTCAAAAGCGCAGGTCATCGACACCTAAGCCTGCTACTAGTTATCGCAGAAAGAAGGCCGAGAAGGAAAACGTTCCTGAAAGATACCAAGGAGATTTATGGTGATCCAACCTTCACTCTCTACCAGTAATCCTTCCGTCCGCTACTTGTCTTCATTCGGGTAACTGCCTTCTCTCTTTCATCACTGTTACTCACAAACCACATCGTTTTTTTGCTGCACAAATCACATCCCTAATACTGCTTTCCTAGTCTTGCTTGTTAATGGCTATAACATTGGTGGGCTACTGGATTAAACTCAAAAAACACTTCATCAATGGAAGGCTTGACCTTGCTCGCCTGAAGCTAGTTGACGAGCTTATAGCATTCACTGTCCATAAAGGTTTTACTTTCCTATTTTCCTTTGCCCTCCTCTATGCCTTTCAATCAATGGAACGTAATTTGGGTTGCCTCCTAATATGTATGATGATTACTCTTAATTTAACAACTGAATGTACCATGAACAACTCTGTTTTTTGCACCTTCCAATTCAGTGGGTTTTCAATAAGTTGTATGAACCTTGTCTTTTTTGCTACTCTATTTGATCTTGCTTTATCAAATTTGAACTAGAAGTGTAACTGAATTTATGACTATGAATTGATTAAGTTGACGTGAATCTTAACTACGAATGCAGGGGAGAAGAACATATTAGTTCCTTGACAACCTTGTGATGGAGTCAACAAAGAGCAATACTTGGCTACTTGTGTTATTAATGTTTAATTTCTTGTTTATGATGTATCTCAACATCAGATATCAGTATTAGCTGCAAGATAATTATATAAGCGAGAAATTGTATCAACTATATGCCGGATATCAGTATTTGTATCAAAGCTCATTATATAAGCTGGATTGATTTCTTTTAGAATAATTTCTAGAATTTCTAGCGGAGGAAAATGGGATGAAAGTGTTGCCGGGAAAAATACAGCGAAAAAATTGGTGGAGAAAAGTAGCGATACTAAAATTACAATATAATTTATTTGCTACGGCGCCAATGGGTTGTCGCCAACCATGTGATGGGCCATGCGACGGCATAAGCCCGTAGCAACCTTTACGCGACGGCAAGGAAACCGTAGTCAGAGTATTTGCCACACCAGTTATAGCAACGGATGAGGTGCTGTCGCCATTGCCGTCGCTAATAGTATTAGCTACGAGTAATTGACTTATGGCCACAGGAATGAGCCGTTGCTAAACTTCAGTTTTTTTGTAGTGGTAACAGAAGATGAGATTCTATTGATGGAGTGGACAGCAATAACAACAGCTTCACGCCAAAACTCACTAGGATCATAGTCAGACAAGAGAAGTGAGCATGTAGTTTCAATAATGTGTCTATGTTTTCTGTCAGCAACACCATTTTGTTCTGGTGTATTAGTACAAGAAGATTGATGAAAAGTACCATCAGAAGCAAGCAATTTAGAGAAATGATGAGATGTGTATTCACCCCCAAGATCACAACGAAAACACTTCATGATGGCATTATGTTGAGTTTTGACAATGGCACGAAACATATGATAGATTTCCAAGAAGTCAGAACCACGTTTCATAAGATACACCCAACAAAAGCGAGTACAATCATCAGTTAAAGACACATAGTAACGAGATCCGGCTTTTGTAAGAACGGGTGAAGGTCCACATACATCATAATGAATTAAGTCAATGGGTGCAAGAGAAACAAACACACTTTTAGGGAAAGGCAAAGTAGAGAATTTAGCTAGTTTGCCACCACAACAATCTGAGATGTCACGACTCTGTAAGGACCCTAAGGCTCCTGTGGAAGCTATGTATTTGAAACGGGATCCAGAAACATGTCCAAGACGAGAATGCCATAAATAAAAACTAGAAGATGAGGAACTCAAACGAAAGGAGGCCAAGTCGACACTAGATGTTGCAACATTAGGTACTATCAGCTCATCAATGATGTAAAGTCCCCCTGCCTACGACCTGTCCCAATCAGCTTCTTTGAATGAGGATCCTGCATATAACAACCAAATTTGGAGAAGAGAACTAAGAATCCGGTATCACATAATTAGCCAACAAAGACAAGGTTCAAGGTAAGTTTTGGAATATGGTACACATGAGAATGACATTTAGGAAGTGATCAAAATAGAGTCAGTTACTGTTAATGGCATAGGAGTGTCATCATCGCTCATGACAGATACATAAGGTGTGGGTTTTATGGACACGAATGAATGTGAATCGGGTGACATGTGATGTGAGGCTCCATAATCAAGAACCCATATAGAGAAAGACGTACCTGAATTGTTATTATAAGGCAAACCTATGTGTGAGGGGCTGACATGCCATGAGGTTGTATTGCAATGAACTTCTGAAACTTCTCTGAGAGTGCCGCAAGATGACATGGAGCACTAGATGATGAATCTACAGGTGGAACTGCACCTTCCATATTTGGAGACAGAGAAGTGGGAGGTCATTGAGCTTCGCTACCAAGTTTCCAGTGATGCGATGGTGCAAAGTATTGTGCCCTGCTCAATAGTTTAGGACTTTAAGCCTTCTAATAACACTTTTTCTTACAAAAGCTGCATTCATCATAACCAACTTTGGTTGGAGTCTTGTGGGGATTGATAGGTCGATGAGGCATTGCAAAGATAGAGGGAGTGTAAGAAGGAAGAATCCATTTATCTGCGCCCCCTTTATCAACACGAGACTTTAAGCATCAACACAAGAATTTAAGCGCAACTCCTCTGCAAGTAGTTCATTCACGGAATTTTCAATATAATAAATAAAAAATAAAACTATGTACCTAAATAAATACATTTTCAAACTATGTACATCTATGGGTATTTCTGCCCATGGCATAGGCGAATTCGCCCAGGGCCCAGGCGAATTCGTCCATGGTAGAGGCGGAATTCATTAATTTTGGGCCAACCAACTGAGTTAAATGTGGCGTCTGGACCACAAGCGTTTCGCCTAGGCCTTGGGCCAATTAAGCTAATTGGGCGAATTCGCCTAGCCCTTCCTATAAAAACCCATTACCACCCCCATTTCACTCCCCACCACTTCTTCCAACTTCCCCTTCCAAGGTAAGTCCCCCATCTTCGTTTCTTGTTTTTTATTTTTATTTTAGTAGAGTAGAGAATTAATTTAGGTTAGAATTTAAGTTAGAGAATTAGTTTAGGAATGTTAGGTTAAAGAATTAGGTTATGATTTAGGTTAGAGAATTAGTTTAGGAATGTTAGGTTAGAAAATTAGTTTAGGATTTAGGTTAGAGAATTAGTTTAGAAATGTTAGATTAGAGAATTAGTTTAGATTAAGAATAAGATTTGAAAATGTTAGAGATTATTTATTGACACCGTCCTATTGACGTTGTACGATTTTTAAGCAACGAACGTTCGTGTCTCGCAGAGGATATTCATTTCAGACCATTACACGAGGTAAGTAGTGTATACATTATTTATATTCTTATTTCAGTGCGAATTATGAATATGTAGCTAACTTGTTTAAATAGATTGTCTATGGATTATAGGTTGTTTGTCCGTTGTACGACATTGTTAGTCTAGCTAGCTTATTTATATAGGTTGTTTATGGATTAGGACTACGAAATTGGACTTTGCATGCTGATGTGAATTAGGGTAGTTCACTTTTACCTGTAAGAAAATAAACATATTACCCTGTATATTAACCTAGCAATTTACTATACAATAGATGGCTTACTACGAATCGGATGAGCCACTAGTTGATCATACCCCCGAGGCTAGTAAGCCTCAACCTAGGGATGCTTCTCTACTCTGGGGGAGAACAAGCATAGGGCCGGTTTAGTTTGGCGTAGGCCTGCTGACTGCAAGGCCTTGAAGTTGCGCCAGCGTAGCTCTTCGTTGACCTGGAGTCCACAGTATGAGCCATTTTTTGCACGCGTGCCGGCTCTGAGAGGTCTGTCGTATACTCGGTTACACACCATGTAAGGAGCTCGTCACGTCACTTCTTCAGAGGTGGCGGTCGAAGACGAACACCTTCCACCTCATTCAAGGCGAGGCGACTATCACTTTAGAGGATGTGGAGGTTCTTACGGGGCTTCCTAGTACTGGACTTCCTGTTACTACAGCTCCGAACAGACGCAGTCTGAGTGATATAAGTGAGCAGTGGTTGGGCGTCGCACCTCCAACCAGATCCATTAGTGGCACGAAAGTTAGAGGTTCGTGGGTTAAGGGCTTGTTCGACCGTCTGCCGGCTGATGCTCCACCAGAGGTTGTTACCTTCCACACACGGGCGTTCAAATGGGTTCTTGTAGCCGGCGTTCACTGGCTGACCAGAGTGGAGACCACATGCCGGTGCACCTCTTACCACTTGTTTGGGACCCGATTGTTGCATCCACCTTCTACTGGGGTAGTGCGGTTCTCGCATGGCTGGTGACAGTCAGAGGGGTAGTGGTGACATCGGAGAATTCACTTTGTTGGTCCAGCTCTAGGCCTTGGAGAGATTTCCACACACTGTAGAGCGCTACATAGAGGGTGATGCCCCTCCCGTGGATGACTCCGCTCCGTGTGGTTTACGCTGCTTACCTGTCATCGAGCACCATCAGCATCGCGTGGCCATGCGACTGGAGGATATACGATATGCACTCGACCAGTGTATGGACTTCGTTGTTAGGATTCTTACCCCTCTCTGTCTCACTTAGGTATCTCATTTTCTTACTTCTGTACAATATCATTGTTTCTCCCCTTACTTTCCAGTGGATGTCGTACGCATATGGCACTGAGGAGAATGCGGTAGTGGAGGATTCCTTGTGGCGGGTCGTTACCCCCATGGTGTGCGTAGACTACATCGCATGGCACCATCCTGACCGTTGTATCCGGCAGTTCGAATTCGATCAGCTAGTCCCACAGGACGCAGAGCCAGCAGGCCATGTCGAGGAGATACTAGCTGTAGATTTCAGATCATCGGTTCAGGATTGGGGGCTTTATACCGACAATACGTCCTGCACTAGGATCAGAGGACTAAACACATTGCCTCCGGCGAGGTCGCACCCGCTCATTTGCGCCACCACTTCCATCACGAGTACGACGAGTGGTACAGGAGGCGGACTCGCATGACCATCTCGCACGTTGGTGCACAGTTCCAGATGATGGTTCGTGACCAACTTCTAATGTCATATTAGCGAAGTTAGTCGTCATTAGTATTTCACATCTTATGATTTTTTCATGTTTACTCGCTAGAGCGCTCCACCATTATGTGTAGGGAGAGGGGTAATGTTGATGATGACATGGCCCACGTGCTTCTAGGTGGCTTGGCTGCAAGTGGCGGATATGAGCAGCTACTTGATCGAGGACCACACGCCCCACGTCGGGTCTCACATGAGCAGGCGTACACACCCTACGAGGAATATCCCATCCCTCAGTGTGGGCCCAGTACAGGCTTGGATCCGGTCGACCACGGCGGCAGAGCACACAGTATCATCGGCTATGCATGAGACCACCACTATCGGTGGAGCAAGGATTGGTCAAACGCGCGAACTTATTCATTCGGGAACCCACTAGACACTACAACAAAGCGTGTGTTTAGCGTCGGTCGGCACCGCGACTTAGCATCGATCACCGACCGATGCTAAATTATTTCGCGTCAGTAAGAAAAATGACGCTAATTCTTACGATGCTAAATTCTAGCATCGTTTCATTGTCGACCGACGCTATGAACAACCACTACCGACGCTAAACAATGGGTTGACCGAATGGGTGGCTGACCAACCCAATTTTTTTGTTTTTTGTTTTCATATTTTATTTTGTATTTTATTTTATTTTTGTTTTCTATTTCCTTTTTTCAATTTCTGGTAGAATTAGATTTTTACATCCTCTACTTTGATTTGGGTTTTTTTTATCCTCAACTACTTCGACTAGATCTAGGCATAGATCTATAGATCTGGGTTAAACTGTAGATCTGAAGAGGAGGAGGAGGAGCCTTAGAGGAGGATCTAAGGAGGAGGATCCTTGAAGGAGAATCTGAGGAGGAGGAGGAGCTCCGGTGGAGGAGCTTAGGAGGAGGAGGAGGATGAGGAGCTAAGGAGGAGGAGGAGGGTTTGAGGGTGAGGAGGAGCCTTGGAGGAGGAGCTGAGGAGGAGGAGGGGTTTTTAGGGTGAGGAGGAGCTGAGGATGAGGGTTGGAGGAGGAGGAGGGTTTGAGGGTGAGGAGGAGCTGAGGAGGTGGAGGGTTTGAGGAGGAGGAGAGTTTGGAGGAGGAGGAGGAGGGTTGAGAGAGTTGAGAGAAAATTGAGAGGGGCGCAAACTAAGTTTGTCATCGTCCAGGGGGTTTAAATAGGTTCGTGTTTTAGCGTCGATCAAGGACCGATGCTAAACTGTTCGAATGACCAACGCTAAATTTGGTTTTGGGTAAGGGCTTTGTTTCTGACCCAAAATCGGATTTACTTTCAGTATTTTGTAGAATTTAGCGTCGGTCGGCTTTTGACTGACGCTAAACCGCGGTCAAACACGAATCAACGGTTTGGCGTCGGCCATTTCCATGATCAACGCTAAATTGTTTCGCTTTAAGCGACGATAAGTGCCTCTTTTTTTGTAGTGAGAGACGCGCCCTCAGAGCCAGCCAGCCCAGCAGTTCACGCCGCAGTACCAGTCACCATCCGCGGACATCCAGGTGCTTCTAGCAACTAGCCATATGCGAGTACCGGCCAGTCATCTTATCACAACCAGCACTATGACCGGAGCACCCAGCAGATGAGGACCAGCTAGCAGTGGGGCACACAGGAGTACTCGGAGACCGACCTGTTCGAGGACTAAGTCCCAGCTCCACATCCCATCCCGACACCTCCACCAAGAGGCCACAGTTTGCGTGATCGTGCTACGTTGCGTATCCTGACATGCTACACAGATGAGTACCGTGCGCGCTAGAGGGGTCATAGGCGTTGATTTGTATTTTTGTATCAGTTGTATTTTTATGTTATTTTTTGTATTCCACAGATGTTGGTTTTATATGATGTATGTCACTTTATTGTTACGTGGAGTTTGGTTTTATGAGATATACTTTTATGTCACTTCTATTTTAATGTTCTGTAATTCTAGTCATTATGCGAAATGTTTGGATAGATAAAAACTTGCAATTTATAACTTTCGACCATAATTCAAAGTCACTTTCATTATTCCACATATTTGTAGCTTCGAAGGGAAAATAACATAAACAACATAGACAACAATAGCATAAACAACAACACCAAGACGTCACTCTTTATCCTTCACCAAGCAGGCGGATTCGTCATCAACACGTGGACATAACCATGCAATGGTGTGGTCTCCTCCTTTAGGTCCTGAATGATTTTGTTCTTCTCACTAATGATTTTATTTTTCTCCTTATTCACTTCAATAAGTTGTTTGTTTTTCTGCTGAATGATTTTATCCTTCTCCCTATTCGCAGCATCCACGACCTCCCGAACCACACCTCTTGTCCTACAGAATAGAAAACCAAAATTTGAGGGTTTTGAAATCTAGGAAATTGCACGAATTATAATCAAGGGATTTGTTGTACCTCCTTCTCAAGAGGGCAGCCAAAATAGCGTTCCAGATCCCTCAGGCAAACGGATCTGGTTGCCCTCAAGTCACACCAGCAGTTAACCTCACTTTCCTCATACACGAACAAGTCCTCCTCCGGCTTCTTCAGCTTGTGCATTATCCTCTCGACATCTGTAACTACATAGAAAAGTAATTAGTTCGAAGCCATATTGCAAACCATAAATTAGATGAGGTGAACAACACATAATTGCACTTACTCCTATCGCGGCTGGAGCAACCCCTAGTGAAAGTCATATTCCGAGCTTGGTAGATGATGGTTGCTGGAAACTAAATGATACTGGAAAGAGAGATGTGTGTTTGATTCATGGTGACATCGAGTTCTTATATGGGTCGAAAGTACTGAGGGTGTAGACCTTGCTGGGCGATTTCGCCCAGGACAGGGGCGAATTCACCCATGTAAGGGGCAAAATAACCTAGATAGGGTTTACACCCTCAGTACCTTCAACCCCTTTTATGCAATTCTTTAATATGATAAAAAAAAGAGTGTAGTTCTTTAATAGTACCTTCAAAATTTCTTATTCATTGAATGATCATAGATGAACACGTTACAGAAAGAGTGCATTATTATTTCACGCTCGATTACTAGAAGACGCCCTGGCACTTCCCCTACGCCTTGCGCATGTCCGCGCATTATGTCCTGTGCAACCGCATGTCTTGCACTTACTTGGTCGACCCACCTCACCCCAATCCATCTCGTTCTTGATTCGAGTGTGTCGTGAACGACCCTTTCCACGACGAAGATGAGGTTGTGGGATCACCGGTAGGCCGGTGTGCGGGATCCAATCTTTAGGACCCAATATTGGTTGGAAGGACATCGCGTACACTAGCTGAACTTTGGAGACCAAGTAGAAGGGGCTGACATAGTGGCGCTAGTTTTCACCAGCGAACGTGCAACAAGCTACGGTGTGGGAGCACGATATCTTGTAGCACTGAAACTTCCCGCACGTGTAATTCCCCTTACGATTTGAGCTGACATCAAACCAAACGACGTAGTTGTTACTACCGCTACGGTTCTGGTTGTTGGGGGCAGACTTCACCTCGTACACTCCATTAGCCGCATCGTATGATAACACGTAGTGTGTGACAAAACATGACGTCTAGTTGGAGGTGAATTTCTAACAGTACTCTGTTAACTCATTCCCCTTTGCCAACATCGCCTGATATTCTCCGTGTTGGTTGTGCCAATACTTAACCATACGGTGGAATGTGTGCTCGATCACGGAAGACATCGACAAACATCACACACCCTTCAGTACTCCGTTGACGCATTTTTGCGTGTTAGTCGTCATGGTTCCTCACCGAGCGTCGCCGCCCTCAATGTTGTCATAGGCCATGTTCCATAACATTAGATCCTCGTTCACCCATTTTGGGTCCTGTAGATTTTGTTCATCATGGATATCCAACCATTCTGCCTTCTTCGCCTCAAATTTCCGCACATTCTCTTCCAAGCCTGCAGGTAGCCGAAAATAAATACCTCATGTAGTGTACTTGCTAAACGAAATTAGGTAAGTTGACATAAACACGGTAATGAAGTCGCCAAATACCTAAGTTCCAAAGGCGACCCTTAAGCAATGACTTGCGGTGCTTCGTGTTGAAGTTGCTGACATAATGGCGTAGGCACCACCACCAAATCCACCCTCGACCAATCTTGCGCATTACCCCCTTGTGTCGATCACTGATGATTGTGATGTTGGCCCGGTTGGTCACATGTTTTTGTAGCATCTCCATGAACCACTCCCAATTAGCATATCCATGTTGGCCCGTATGCCAATTGCACGATTCGATGTTGTCCATGAAACGTACTGGCCATCAACAACACTTGCATGTACTTGCCCATGAGGAACGTGCCGTCAATGATCATGACCCCAGCGCAGTGCTTGAAGGATTCTATGCACGGGCCAAACGCCCAAAACACACTTTTGAACATCCTTCTGCCACCCGACGGATTGGTTTTAAGCTCGTACCGTGTATCAGGATTTGTGAGTTGAATAGCATTCAGGATTGTCTCAATGTTGTTGTATGACATCACCCAGTCTCCGTATAGCTTCTAGACAGCACGTTGCTTACGAAACCACGCCTTTATGTACGAAATGTTCTGATGGTACTGTCGTGAACGTTTCCGTCCGCGGCGTGTCGGCACCTCCAAAGCTTTTCGCGTTTATTTTTGGTTTTGGAGTCGCCACCAATCATTAGAGCGGATTGGACGCTTAGGTGTCCAAATCGGGTCATCCAACCGGATTTGGATTAGGTCTGCGAAACAAAGATCATGATTCGGGGACGATTACGTGTGGGGAAGGATTAGCACCCCCACAACGCCCGGTAAAACCGGTACTGTCGACCGCGATAAGGCTACTTTCTTGACGGCTGATTAAGGAGAGAGGCGTTTCACGCTCCCTATTAATTTAGGGTTTGCGTTACTAATTCGGAAATTTAGTGTTTTCTTACTAATTTAGTTTATGTTAATAAAACTTAACGGAGGGGGAATTTTTTTTAAAATCGGACTCGAATCGAGTGACTGCCTACGTATTCGGAGACCGGAATCAAAGTCCACGTAATTCATTTTTTTTTCTTTTAAAAAAACGAGTTGGTTTTAGGGTACTTTTTATCTTTTAAAGCCTTGTTGTTGTTTTTTTTATATATGCCTCTAATAAATTTGAAGAGCAAATTGCTTTAGAGATTTTATTATTTTATTTAGTGCTACCTATTATTTAAAGGAAAGAATTTTCACGGGTCTTCTTTGTTACTAATTCCAAGGACTTTTTTTTTTATGGTTTCGGGCATTTTAGGCTCGGGGTTTCTACGGCATTTCACGAGTGCGAAATGATATCGACTTTGATTTTAAAATGCTTGGATAGTTTAACTTTTAGCTCGGGATTTCCATAATACTTCACGAATGTGAAGTAATCGTTACTAATTTCTAAGGACAAGCTCAGTTGACGGACTTAAATCCTATCGATGATTCATAAAAATCCACGGATACGATCGAATTTTGAAATGAAATTGGTTAAGAAATTTTATTGAACCAAATTACTTAATTGGCAAAGTATTTAAAATTAAACATAAAATGGTTTCTTTGTTCTTAATTAATCTAAGCCACTTTTAATTTTTAAATCAAACTTAAATCAAATGGGTTGATAATAAAATGAAATTTAGGGACCTGCTTTAAATTTTTTACCCAAAAAACGAATTGGGCTCAACCTTTTTCGGCCTAGGGGACAGAAACTCGGCCAGCCCCAAACTAAATCATTAATGGCAAAGCCGTAAATAAACGGGATGGTGGCAATTTCGTAAAATCAGACTAATCCCAATGCGCCATATAAATATCTAAGGGCTGAAGAAAAAAAACAAACCCTACTACTATTCACATCTGCCGCCGCCTGTCTACTCTTCTCTCTCTCTCTCTCGGCTATTCTGGAATCCAAAATCCTCTCTTCCTCTTTCTTCTCGAACAAACCCTAAAACGAAATCCCCTCCTCCTAAAGCCGCCGCTGCTACCCCCTTTCTCGAAAGCGGCCCTCTGTCAACAAGGGACATCGGGAAAAGGGGATCCCCTCCCCATCTCCGACGATGAGGAGGGTGAACGATTCGTGGCGACGACATCGAGACGGCGGCGAAACCGGGAGTGGCGCGGCGGCGGAGCGACGACAGCCAGACGACATGCAAGGAAGGGTAAGCAATCTCTCCTCTCTCAGTTTTTTTTAGTGACACAAAAAAACTGATATTGAGCTATTGAAACAAAAAAAAAAACCTAAATCTATTTCTTAATGAGGAAAGGCTCTAGATCTGGACTTTTCCCCCTTTTTGTTTCTTTCTACTAATTTAGTCACTCCCCCTTTTCCTCCAGACATCGGTCCAGAAGGAAGACGGTAGCGGCGGTTCGGCGACGACGGCTCGGCGGTGCGATGACGGCGACGGCTCGGTAAAAAGGCTACAACTCTTTTTAAAAAAAAATAATTTTTCAGACCCTTTTTTTTTGCTTCTTTTCATTTTTATTTATTAATTAAGCGACCTCATCCTTTTTTTAGGAATCGAATAGCAGCGGGTAAACGGGACACCGGCGGCGGCAGCCCAAGATGGGCCAAAGCGGAGGTAAAAAAAAAAACAGTATTTACTTACCTTTTTTTACAAAAGAAAACAGAAATATAAGTAGTAAAAAAAACTGATCTTGTTCATGTTTGGTGTAGGTCATCTCCCAAGAAGAAGAAGTCACAAAAGAGAGGTGGAGCTTAAATCAAGTTTAGTGAGATAAAACCCTATTTCTATTATTGTTTCATTTTTTGATTGTTGCTTTGTAGTACTTTAAAAAAAACAAAATTAGGGTCATTGATATGATAGTACTGAAACTTAAAGAGAAGGTCACAAGTTAAGAACATAACTGAAATTAAAGCAACCCATGAAAGCTTAAAACAAAGTAGCTTTACTCTTACATTCTAGCACTTGATAGATCACAACTATGTGTTTATCATGCTTAAAATGGTGTATTTATGATGCAGGTACATGAGTTAGATATGGAATATATGGGAACTTGAAAAAGAGTGGAGTTTTGAAGGGTGGGTATGCTCACTGTGGTATTGTAATGCTAGGTAATAGGATTAGAGGTAGGAAGAGAGGATGAGAGCCTTTGCTTGTTGCCTTTCCCCTTTTCTGTCTTTGTGCCTCTCTTGAACTTGAAGCTGAATTCTTGATGCCTTTTTTTTGCTCTTGAAATCTTATGTTTATGGGTATTTCTGAGATTAGAGTAAGAAGAAGAAGAAGAAAGTGTTCTTGGGAGAGTTCCCTTTTTAGAAGCCTTTCTCTTTCTGATTCTTTCCTTTTCTCCTTCTTTCTTTTTCTCTCTCCCCCCTTTTGGGAGACCCCACCTTTCCTTTTATAGCAAAAGGAAGACCTAGGTACAAAAATTATCACTTGGGGTAAAAAAAAACAGCCCTTTTTCTAGATTTAAGTGAGCAAAACGAGTGAGCCTTAAGGCCCACAACCCTCCTTGTTAAATTTCAGAAAAAAAGAGAGAGGTCCAACACATGTTCCTAACAAATGGGCTAAAAGCCCGAACCGTAGAACATGTGGGCCGAAAGCCCAAATCTCCTTGCTTGAAACCGACCAAAGCTAGAAAACTTCGAATCACGATCGTTTATCTTGACGTTATTCTAGCTAAAATATAAACTTATTGCTATTAGGGACCAATAGACACAAATCACTTGTCGTCCGATAATTCGCGAGCCCGGACAAAATTTGGTTACTACAGGTAATTCTAGAATGCAGTCTACCACTGTCTCCACCTTCATGCCCTGCTCCCTGCGGACAATGTGTATAACTGGATCTGAGATGAGCGTCACGTCAAGCTGCGGGTGGGGACCTAGTATCGTTGATCGGTCACACATGTGGCCATTGTTGAGTTGTCTTATAATCCAGAAGCCATATTTCTTGTTAAAAGTAGAACGCATCCTCCACGGTCACGTCGGTTCGATACAATTTATGGCCCATTCCTTCGGGTTGGAGGTGGTGACCTTGTACTTATAGTTGCGGAGGACTGCTTGGCTCTTCGTTAGGGACACTAGTTGGCCTTTCGTAAAGAAGGTCTAGCCCAAGTAGAATTCCATCTCCACCGACCAATATGACTTCTTTGGGAACTGGAATCGCTTGTCCATGGAGTAGGTGTTGGAGATTGTCATGATAACGTCACAGTCGTCACCCACGTTCGTGGCATGATCCGGTGGCACATAAGTGTCCACGCTCTCTCTTGTGGATCCCCCACCTTCGTCGTTGTCTTCCTCGTCGGTCTGGCCGATGTCATCGTCCACATTAGGATTCCCTTCATCCTCCGTGCAATAGCTCCTTTTGTCCCCCCGAGTCATCGGAGGTGACATATTCATCTCGCGCCAATCCCACTTGATCAACCTCTTCCTCCTCCTCCGGATCGACACGACTGGTAGCCATGTATGATCCGTCATATGTTTGGCTCTGCTCTTCGATCTGAGTTGGCATGACCCCCGACACCTGGGAGAAGTGGGACGGCTCCTCTTCCATCAAGGCGTACAACTCGGGAACTTCGAAAATTGGGTGATTCGAACTACGTCGTAGATGATTTGCACATCGATATCATATGATATCGTCCGAGGAACGTAATGAGACAGAGTACCCTGGATGATTATCAGCATTCTCCAGACAAATGACTAGATTATCTGATCCGGTCCAAGCCCCATTTTCCTCTCGAACACGGTGACCAAGCTCTCATAGCTGGCTCGCTTGGTCATCTTGAGACGGACGTTATCTCCCCCATCGTATGCTAAGCCGCTCCAATCCTGGACGATTCGACCCCCCAGTACACCTGGATCTAGAATTCTCGTAAACTATTATGGTCGGCCATCTTTCGATGTTGAAAAACTCTTTTGTAATAACAATATGTTTTGGTTTGGTGATATATAACCCGAAATTAACAAGGTATTTATAGCGGTTTGAAATTAATTTATTACAGGCGTATTCGCCCAGGGCCTAGGCGAAAACGCCTGCTGGGGTTTAGATTCTCTGATTATTGCTCTGAACCGGTCAGGGAAGAGTCACGGGTCATTTCCGCATCAACCATGGGCGAATTCTCTTATGGCCTAGGCGAAAATACCCATAGATGTACATAGTTTGAATAGGTATTTATTTAGGTACATAGTTTCATATTTTATTTATTATGGTGAAAAGTCCTTCATTCACTACCGAATCAACTGAAGGAAGGGGGTTGCCATGTAAAATTGTGCCATGAAGACCTTCAAACTCATCCCGGAGAGCCATCAAGAACTTCACAAGACGTATTCCTCCCTCCGTGCAATATAAGGTGCAAAGGCACGAAGTTCTACAGATTTAGTCAATGCAAGATGATCCCACAAATCAGACATAGCCGAATAGAACTTGAACATTCATGCTTGTTCAAGTACTCGAATGTCAATCTCCAACTAATACTGCTTTATAAAATTAGACTGTGTGTACAACCTTTCCAAGTGATCCCAAACTTCCTGAGCTGTCTCATACTTTGCCAACTGCATGCCTATTGATTGCCGAACAGAGTTGTTGATCCAAATGATAATTTTTGAATTGTTGGCTTCCCAGAGACTCATTCAATCATCAGAGTTTGCAGCCTTTTTATCTGTCGTCTTATCAAAGGTTCCAGAAACATAACCCCATATAGACTTCCCTTCAAAAAAAAATCGCAACACATAACTCGAATACGTATAGTTCTGCCCAGTAAGTTGCACAGTGACAGACTGAAGCGAATCATCTTTCACACCAGCCATGACAAACACATAAACCTCCAACTACGAAAAACCCAAAATCCAAATTCTAGAGGCCAAACCCTAACCCAGTCTGCAAATCGAGACCAGAGACGTATGTACCAGATAGAGCTCAGCCACCATTGATATTATGCATAAGTGCAAGATTTAGCTCTGATCCCATATTGAAGTTGCAAATGGGAAAAGGGAGAGGTTGAGAGAAACCAAAGAGTAGCTAGGGTTTCATTGTCTTAGAACATATGTCAGAATGTATACAAAGAAGGAATAAAAGGAGAAGGGGAAAACCGATAATAAGCAAAAACTAAACTATCCTTACATTATAATATAATATATTCTAATAGAGCAAGTAGAAAACCAAGCCATTGTTAATCTAGTTTCCGTAATTTGACTCTGACCTAATTACTGGAACTATCATTGTCCAACACTTACCGAGACAGAACGAAGTAAGAGAGCACTAGCTCAAGGCGACCACTGCATCCGGACAAGGAGCAGATGTCGAATATGAAACGGAGGATACATATCAATAGTACCCTATTATTCCCACCGCCATAGATTTACAAGGGTTGAGTTAAAATAAAATAATGCAGTTATTATTTTAACTTATAAAATTTTCAATTTGATCCAGGTGGTGTTTGAACAAATATAAGTTTAGTGGTACTCGATGAATAAAATAAAGTTTTGTGGTCTGTCGTATTTTTTAAATTTTAGTGACCTCCAAGGTATTTAGCCCAAAGCAGAAAGAAGTCGATCTGGAAAACCAAACTGCTAGCTCTTCTTTTTGTTACATTCCTGAACTAAAAATCCCTTCACTTCCGAATCAGTGGTAGCCCAAATAATTAGTTCATTTCTATTTCTTCAGTAATCTCCTTGAGATACAATTAATCAATCATTCCACAGTTACTTGGTTTCTGCTGCATACATATAATTTACCCATCTGTAAATAATACATAGCGTGTGAAGTTTAGATATGCAGAATCCAGCAGATTGCTTAATTTTTACCTGATCTATATGCAGCCATGCAACACCCGGTATATACTCTCATATGAACTATTATGAGACACCATCGGTTGCTGCTGAACTCAGAGGTCAACCTTTTTTCAACTCATGAAGCCACTTCCAGGTAAGTTAGCTGAGCCTTGTGAATTCATTTGGCCTTGGGAGACTAATTGGGACCTCCCAGTACCTTGACCATAGCCTTGACCCATACCACTCCCCACCATCTGCTGTTGTTGTTGTTGCTGCTGCTGTTGCATTTGCGGAATCTGTTGCTGCATTTGCGGAATCTGTTGTTGCTGCATTTGCGGAATCTGTTGTTGCTGCATTTGCGGAATCTGTTGTTGCTGCTGCATTTGAGGGAGCTGCTGCTGTTGTTGTTGTTGTTGCAACTGCGAAAGCTGCTGTTGCTGCTGCTGCTGAGGTTGGAGCTGCTGGGAGAGCTGCTGGGAGAGCTGCTGCTGATGTTGAAGCTGTTGAAGCTGTTGCATCTGCTGCTGCTGTTGCAGCTGAGCATGTTGCTGTGACTGCATTTGTTGTTGTTGGTGCTGTTGCTGCATCTGTTGTTGCTGCTGCTGCTGACTCGGTATCTGAGCCTTGAATACAACCATGTCCTGGCTCCACATATACATATTTTGGTGAATATAGATTTAAGAAAAATGAAAAGGCTCAAGAACATCGAGTTGGGTTTGTCTTTCCAGCAATGGGAATGTGCTTTAAGAGCTATCATTAATGCAGAAATATTAAATTGGGAAAAAGGCTTTGAAGGATATAATAGCAGAAATCACAATAACAGATGATAACAACACTCTTACCCCAGGAAAAAGCATCCCAATCAAACGGCACGCTTTATCAGATACAGAAAGTAGCAGTGTCTGAGTTGGTAATTGTATTACTGCACACTGAATAAAAATAAACAACATAATAAGTCAACCTCAGGCATCCTGTTGATTCAAATTGCATCCATACAGTACAGATCGTATTTTCGTGACACAGAAACTAATGCTTCTCAGACCAGATATAATTACCAGATTTGACCCAATAAACAGGTTAAATATTCAACAGGTGTACTTCTACTTGCCATTCTTAATGAATCAGTTCCATAGTATGTGGAAAGTGACCTTATGTTTCCTATCAAGCACCACTCACCAGGCTAAACTTTTATGCTCAAAATCTCATAAAAATTATAGCTCAGTTTCCTGCATATTTTCTATTATCTATGCCTTTCTGTTTAGTTTGTACGAATACTCTAGGTCAATTTATCTTATGGAGAATATGCAATAGCAACTCACAAGCTTCTTCTCTTGCAGTTGTCCAAGAAATCCATGCTGATTCACTGCTCGAAATACTAGAAAATCTGCTTTCCCAACATATTGTCTGGAAATAACCAGTACTGGCTATGATTAGAAACAGAGATATATACCTAGGAACAAACAAATACTTGTTAACCGTAAGAGAGGATTAGAGATTTGTTTAGCAAAGGGCATACTTGTTATTCATGTGGTCCTGAGATATCAGCCGAACAATTTGCATCGTTGCTGGCCAGTTTGCTGCAAGCCTGAGAAATGCACGAAAAAAATCAATAACTCTCTTTACCAATACCCCATAATTTCTAGCGTGTGCTTCATGTTCTTGTCCACATTTTCATAGAGATAATAACCATAAACTAGAGAATTCCAGTATCCATCAGCCAATCAAAGAGTATTATTCCATAAAAATATATGGTAGTTAATAGTTTTTCCTAAAAGCACGGGTCTGGATGCCTTAGCCTTACAGTTTTTAAAACGGATCAAAATGAGAGAAGAGCTTAGTACAGCAGCTTTAAGATCAATTACCATTCAAACAGTAACAGCCTAATTACTTTTCCCTCAACATTATATTAGATAAAGATGAACAGTTATGTCATGTACAGAGGCTAAAATGTCAAGTTTCAAATGGCAAATAATTTTTAAGAATTGAGAATCTCACATGTTGACAGCCTTAACTCCACAGTTCGAATTACATATAAATTATTTCAGAAGAGCCAATCCACGAACTCAGTTTAAGTTGACATCAGACTCTCAAGTAAAGCTTTATAAGACAAGAACTTCACAGCCAACTCTAGAAATGAACAGCTTTCAGGATGGTTTTCCATTTTTGGGTAGAAATATAAGGAATTTTCTCAACTTACGTCTCAGAAGCTGAAGCACTCCTATAACCCTGCAGGAGGCCAATAAAGAGAAATAGCACATTACAAAATTACTCAATTGAAGCATGCTCACAAAAGAACCAAAAGGAAACATAAATTTGGGTGAAATTTCCAAAATCACCTCCAGTTTCGTGATGAAGACAGGCTGCCGCTGCCGCTGCCCAGACAAATTTCCCTGTACAGTATTGACAAGGATAAGCATTTCATGCATACATAAAAGGCAGTGACACCAAGTGAACTGCTAGAATGATTTTTCAAAATTAATATAACTTGTAGAAGAAATCAAAGAACATCCCTAATTCAGTTTAGTACATGATATGCAATCAAAGGACATCCCTAACTCAAACACGTAAAAGAAATAGAGGTTCAAACTTCAAGGCCGACACTAAGATATCAAAGATCCAAGTTCTCCTTCAGCTAAAAGTAAAGATTTCTCTTCCTGCTGTTCATGTCAAGCAGCATGGACCACACAAAATCTTAGTCTTTCGCTTACTAATAAACTTTCCAACAGATAGAAACTGAGCCAGTTTTAACTCAAATCACTTAGCCAGCATTTACCAAACCAGAATTTGAATTCATAGCATCGGCAAAAAGGTACAAAGGCAGTGCCAACATTGGGGGGATCTTTACGTAAAGACACATTACACGTGAAGAACTGAATGTGATAGGCACACAATTTTTTGTTTTTTAATTACACGTGAAGGACTCATGAACAGAAATCAAGAAGGTTGAGCTAGGTACCTTAAGATTGATAATTGGTCAATTGTATCTTGTAAATATCAGGCAATAAGTTATCTCTTAGTTATCTTAGTATCTGTACTCTGTAGCTAGCTGTACTACAATTAATATTGTTAGTCTAGAATATACCAAGGAGTTGTGCTTAATCCCTTGACCCTTGCAAACCTCAAAGTTCAATAATTATTTAACACCATGTTTGGTTTCTATATTTTGAGATTTTTTTAGTGAAATTGTGTGTTCACATGATATCCTCATTTTCTCTGAAAATTAGGAAAAAGTCGTTTAGGATAATTACTTATAAATTAAAAACAGTTAACAGAATAGGAAGTCTTTTATTTTATATTTTATACATATATTATTAGAATAAGATTAGTTTCTTGGACATCAAAGTTGCAAGTCCTAAAAAAGATTCTATTTCTACATATTTAATCAGAAGGAATAGAGAAGCATCCTTATTGAGTCTTTGACTTGTTTCTTTTCAATGGATTCTCAAACCCTTCTTAAGTGGATACTCAAGTGAAGTCCTGATCTTAAATTAGAGAAGCATCCATTGGACCTTATCATGACTCTTCCTTTATAAAATCCCAATTTCCGACAGTTCTTTTCAAATTCCAGAAGCTATATCTTCGCCAAGATGTAAGACATAAAGTCATAATTACCATACAAACACTTGGAAAAATAATACTCAAAATTTTTAAATCCATATTTCATATTTGGTTCAGGCTTTACCTCCCAAACTTTGACATATTTGGTTTGTGCTGGCTGCAATGGATTTGTTGACTGCTGCGACAATGACATACTAGCCGCTGCATTGTTGGCCACATTAAGTGGCGGCATCCCAGCTTGCACTTGTTGAGACATTCCTGGAGTGGGAATCATTGTGCCAGTTCCTGAAGGAATCATTGTGCCAGTTCCTGAAGAGACAGTTGATGGACCAAGACCATTCATCATGCTTTGGTTCATACCGATTCCATTTTGTACCATTTGGCTCCCTGAAAGATTTCCTTGGCTCATTCCTGATACAGATTGACCCATACTGCTGGCTCCTTGCTGGTTGTTCATTGTTTGTGAGATTCCAGACACATTTGAAGCTCCAGAAGTGAATGTACCAAGACCAGAGCTCTGGGGAACTTGTGACGTTGCAGAAAGAGTCCCTGATCCTGCTATTGACGTCATTGGATTTTGTGCAGATGAGAAAACAGTTTGAGCAGGTACCGATGAAGCCATTCCACTTGATATCATATTTGACATATGCATGGCAACAGGAGTTTGATTCATTGATTGAAGACCCATAGATGTCCCGCCTGTTAAGGCTGCAGAGTTCATCACTTGTCGTGCTTGAGAAAGATTATTTAGTATGCTGACATTTGCTGCTGCTGCAGCTACTGGACGAACAGACTGGGGAACCCCAGTAACAGCAGGTTTTAAGTCTTGTACAGTCTCAGCATTTGAGATCATCTCTTGAGTAGTTGACATTGGTGAAGAAGTTTGCAAACTTGGAGCTTGAGAAGCTGGACGTACAACAGATGGAAGATGTTGAAACCCAGGCCCCACCGATAATGATGTGACTGTACTTGGTTCCTAGGCAGAAACCAGACATAAATTTATTAATATGCAGAAATTGGTGACTAATCATTAATGACAATACTAGAACCAAAGCTATGGCATAAACACTCACAACTTTTACAGTTGCAACCGGAACACTTCCAGCAGAGATTGATGCTCGGTTCACTAGAGAGCCATTTGCTGAACAAAAAAAAACGAAGTCATCTTCCCAGGCAAAATGTCAAAGCATAAGAAGCATTACAACTATCCAAAACATCCTAGAAGCAATGAGATGACCTTCTTTCAAGAAAACATGTTTCTAAGAGGTTTATAACCATGTAAGCCAACATAATAGCTTTAGTTCACGTCCTCCTATTAATTTTATAATAGTGGAGATGTCAGCCTGATCATGGGCATGCATGTCGTGATTTTTCAGATAACAAAAGTAAGAGAATTAAATGTATGTATGGAAAGAAAATTTATGGAAAGTCAAACCAAACCGTAACAACCAATTCAAGAATAAAATGCAGAACAGTGTACAACTTTAAGAAGCTTTGGATATTACAAAGTCAAACTGAAATGATATTTTCTTTGTATTTCTTATATCTATGTAATCCATGAAGAGCGTTGGTGAAGGCAGGTTTTTTATTTAGAATATAAAAGGTTCCAGTAGGCACATTTAACCAAAAAAGTTCATATTACTTATTAAACTAAATTAAGATGTAATCAACTAACAACCTGAAGGAACTTGAGCAGAGGGGTGTCCTGTAACTCCATTAACTGAAGAAACATCCATTTTCACTGGACTCTGGTTAGAAGGTACATTTGCAACTCCAGGGCCATTCAGAGAAGCACAAGCCTCCGTGAAACTATCAGAGATTAGAAGAAGAAAGTGGGGATTCTTGGCAGTGTCAACAGGTGGATCTGTTGCTCGGTTGCGTTTCCCCTACATTGAGGAAGCATTGTAACCATTAACAATCACTAAAGAAACAGTAGCAATTTAGATGTGATTCTTTCACATATTCGCAGGAGCCATAATGCAACAAAAGATGATTCCTTCAAGTCCTTTCCTTCTATGAGACTATACTTGATATGTTTCATTCTTATAATACTAATTCCTGATCCACTTACATCTCTGATTCTTATATTAAGAAATAATGATGCAAATCTTGATAGACAAACATTCACCAGTAGTCACTAACAAGGAGTAAAGCTAAGAAGGGTAGTAAGAAGCAAGATGAAAAGTGAAACACTATTCCAACAAATCTTTTTCCCGTGAGAACAAATATAAGAAACTAGGTGCATAATCTTGATCCTTACAGCATTGTAAATCACTCTGAGTTTCGAAAGCTGCTTTGGACAAATCACTGACAGAGAAACCGAGCACTGCAATCAAAGCGTGAGCCAGTCAGCAGGTGGGATCAGCAGAAGGAGAATATAACAAAGTCAGTAGGAAAAGATGTACTTAATCAGAACACCTGAGAAAATGATTTAGCAACTGTTTCTGCATCAGATAAGCGACTCTCAGTCTGCACATCACTGTTATCACTCGGATCCAAATTTTGTATTTGAGGTCTATACACTGGTGTCGGTAAAGGGTAAGGGTTACTTGCAGCAACAAGAATACAGTGCCTTTGGCAATCCGAATTCTGTTGACTTTGGCTTCCATTTGAAGCAACTTGGAACATCTGATTAACACAAAGAGAAAATATATTGGTTTAATCGAGCTTGTTCAACAGTGGCATGGTAATACTACAACAATACATGAGATTTCAACCTCAAGAAAGAGGTAGACAAGCACTGGGACTTTTTTCAACCAATTAACTGTACATGTTCCTTTTATTGATATTAAAAATTTCTACTGAAACCTAATTACAAGACCCACTAATTAAGAGGTGACAGCACATGCTATCCAATTCTCTAACAATAACATCAAAACTTCAAAAACGTCATTAGATTTAAACAGTTATTTCCTTGTTTTTGGATAAGATATCATCTTTACACTCATGGAACAGTGGTCGAACATGATGATGAAAGAAACTTGTACTTTTACGCATGGAAGAGTAAATGGGAAACGGGAAGAGGCAAACTGCTGCCATAAAGTGCAGAATGTTACATGCAATTGAACAATTGAAACAGAGCAGCAACAGGTTGAGCTGGCAGCTTGGCAAATGACAGTGATGTCGATGTGTAATTGATAATATACTGATATATTATCAAAAGCCAAAATCCACACACGATAAAGGATTCTTAATGGTTTCTTAGTTTTTTTTTTCCACACATATGCCATGTCGATATTGTTTAGGGAATTCAGAAACATCAGGTCACTGATAATAAACCCCTTATGTAAAATCAGTTATGTTAATAGGACAACTATATGCATTATAAGGAAATAGGAAAGAATCGCATAAGTGAAAGGAAGGTACATACGCATTTTATACTAAGAGAATGCAAGCAGTAACAGTTGTTCAATAGAAGAACTCAATTGACAAAAGAATTACAGGATGAAGAGTACCATAAGAGCTTCAGAAATCCCTTCTGCAATGGCAGCATCACTGAAACCACCGCCAATAAATGGTATGGCTGATAACCATTGAAGGAAGATGTCAACATCTCTCGTCCAACCACTTCGTTGCACCAAACAAGCTTCAAAGATAGGACAACATGGAGCTGTTATGTAACTTACTCAGGAGGTTCATATTTCTACAGTAAATGTAGTCGAAAAAAGTTTTGTGAACAATGAACCAAACAGATTATGTGAAACATACCAGAATAGGATCCATGAGCGTTAAATGTAACTAGAGAGAGCTCAGCAATAGAAGTAATTGTCTTCTGCGTCAAAAAGAAATAGACAATATAACCATCTATCTGGGTTAGGCATAATATTTGAAGTGCTTATATTTATATTGACACAACATCTAAGAAGACAAGCAATGCAAGACTAAACATCATGAGAAAAAGTACAAATACATGTTCAGACACTTTTAGGTTCTGCATAAATCTCATCTCGCAAGTTTGACAAGTATATTTGTAGCTATGTTCATCTATTTTTAAGAACAGTGCTTCTAATATGTGAGTGTTATACCCATTTTAAAGTGGCATTGAGGGTAATGTGACATATTTCACAATGCTAGTTGTCACGCAGAAGAAATTGAAATTTGTTGAATAGTATGCACATTGGTCACCTTCGACACACTTTCAAATCCTTGTAAGAAATGCAATAAATTTCCCATGTGTTTGAAATTTTCAAATTACATAAGACTTAAACAAAAAAGTCTTGTAAGGCTAAGTAAAATTAGATTCAGCCAAAAAGGATACAACTAACTCGATATCATTGAAATAGGATGCTAAGTCCAAAAGGCATTCTTTCGATGCATCATCATGATCACAACCATTTATCAAAAACATAAAAATAGGCTTACCTGGCCAGACAGGTCGCTACTGCAGAAGTTCCTGGACATTAAAATTTAGGTTACATTATGACATACATAACATACAAAAAAACTTGAGAAAATAAATTTCATTCAACATTGAATTAAAATGCTAGTTTTCTGTAAATTACAAGTTTAAGAGAATGTGGGCACATAAATGCATATCAAACAGGCGCTAGAAACAACTAGTACAAAGAGAGCGAAGATAAGAGATTAAAGAGTGCTTGGCCGCCAACAGGATACTCTAGTCTGAATGAAGAAACGGTTCATCTAGCTGGGTATAAAAGAACAATATAACCAGAAGATGGAAACGAAGCTACAAGCAGCAATTAAATGTTTAAGGCATTGGTAAGTTCCGTGAACTTCCGTGATCCTTAGCTTCCCATCAAATTCTCAAACGAAAGAAAATGATAATTCAAACGAAAATCTATCAAAAGCTCCCGTCACTGTACTATTGTTTCTCACTTCTCTCACCAAACAGATAGCTCCCATCTTTTGGTGAATTCGACGATCAATTTTGAAAATCTTTCCGCCCCCTAGGTTCAAAAAAGCCGCAAGAACACAGCCATCCCCAAGAATTGGAAAAGTGGGAATACGACGCAAGCCTTAAAACAGAAAACCCTAATTAACGGCATTGCGCGTAAATCCAAATCCGTCCGACTCAAGAGAATCATAGGTAGAAAGAATTCAAAGTACCTGATGATCTTTTCTACGTAATCGGAAACAATTGTTGACCAGTAAGGTCCCATAGCAGCAGTGCCTTCTACAGCTAAGATCAGCTGTTTCTCCGCCATGACAATGGTGAGGCAATTATCACCTTCTCGCCACAGGTTGACGACGATGACAGCCGTAAAAATGCGTCTAAGCTTCTCTAGTCTGCTGCAGTCAGTATTGAGCGAAGAACAAGAACTCTGTGGATTTCCGGTGATTCGTGTGGACGAGTTGATTTTTCCGACCGGGATGATCGACAGTTATGAGTTATGACTGGAAAACAAGTAAGAACATGAATGGGCCGGGCGTATGTTGCTAATGATATCTCGGCACGCACCAAAACTTTTACGCTATGTAACTCGGAAGTCAAAGTTCGGTTATTTCATGGGTTTCATCTCCAATAATACCTATCAAATTACCAAATTTAACACAAAATCTACTCTAATAACGAGTGACAAATTGCTAAATTGCTAAAATAGGAAGATTTGAGTGCCATCTTAGATAGAGTAGATTTTGTGTTAAATTTATATGGGCAAAGTGTTATATCGTTATTTTGACAATTAATGCGTAGGACTCACCCTCCACTCATGACTCATCCCTAAATTATTGCGCTCCTCCCATTGGTCCTTCACGTAAAATAAAAAAAGGGTTAGTTAATTGTGCAACGGAAATACAAAAAAGAGGTTAATTAACTGTGCATCATGAAATTGCAGCAACGGCTAGTAGTGAACAACGGCTGGTTTTTTTTTAATTCATCTAAATCAATTGCTTTTATATATATATATACACACTACATTTCATTCATACACAATTTATACCTCTCACATATTTCAAATACTACTTCTTCCTACTTCTAAAAATCTCTCCACATAAACAATAACAAGTCGAGGGCCAAATTGGACTAAAACCGAGGATGAAGCCTTAGCCAAAATTTGGGTCGAAATGTCGGAGAATGGGATCGTCGACAATGGTCAACTCGGACATGATTTTTGGAAAAAAGTCATCACAAATTTCTCAATTACTATGTTTCGTGTAGTACGTTCTACTAATTCAATGCAAGTACATATTTATTTTCATTAAAGAAAAAGTACATGAATACACAATTTTTAATAAACATACAAGAACCCAGGGACGGAGCTCATTATAATTATAGGGGGCATAGATACTATTTAATATCACTTATGGTGCGGTGGTAGGAGTGTTGTGTAAAGAGTTGGAGGTTGCAGGTTCGATCATTGTCTTTGTTTATTGTTTAGTTAATCCCATATACCATTATTCCTTTTAATTTGTATTCCTGTTTTAATTCCTTAATGTGTTACTGTTTAGGTATTATATATTTTTTTTCTTTTAATATTTAATTTTTATTCTTTCCTAACTGATTACGGTTAATAATTGATTTCTTTTCTTTTATAGATATTGTAATTAAAACCCTAACTCCTATATATATTGAACCACCAACAACTAAAATTTATTGACTTATACTTTCTCTCAGTCCATCACACTCCTATTTTTGTTGATGGAGACAGGAAAATCAAACCAATTTTATCTTCTGGATCGACTTATTCGTCTTGTTTTGACTCTTCCAATCTCTACTGCTACGAGTGAACGTGTATTCTCGGTAATGAAGATAATGAAAACTAGACTACGAAATAAAATGTGTGATGACTTTCTATCTGATAGTTTTAATCATGGTGAACAGTGAACACTCTTGTGCCCCCACTAAAAGTGGGGGTACCGGTTACCCCCACGGACGTTTGTGCTATCTAGAGTGGTAGTTTCATTGAACCAAACTCTTAAATCAATAGGTTTACTCTTAATTAGTGTAATTTAAGTTTAGTTGAAATTTTTAGTCATCATAGTATAAGATTAGACTCGATGTTCTTTAGGTTTCCTTCTATAGCTGCATTTTCTTCTGATATGATAGATAATCATATCTACCAAATTAGTTTCTTGTTCAAATCGCTCAATATATCCTTTAATGACATGTAGATTCTTATCCTCGAAAAAAACAAGATATTATAAGCATGTTTATCCATCAAAACGCCTCGACAGTTTGTTCCTCCATTAGTCCATCCTGATCACACATTCACCATCATCGTCTATTACCAGCCACCGACTAGAGATCATCGTTATCCACATCCAATTGAGAAAAGGGTATTGTTTGTTCCAAACCCTATTCTTCACATCTAATTTGGATTAAGGGGTGGCAACTGTTATTGCCTCTTCTTCTCATTCATAACATCGGAAATCGATATTACAAAAGGGAATGGTCTCTGATTTCGAATTCATCTATGGTTTATCCCTTTCCAATAATTTGTAACCTCCTTTTTGTCTGCCTAGGGCTGGAACCCATTCGGGTAGAGTGGATACCATTACCTCAATGGGTTCGGGCTTTGGGATTGATTTGAAGTCATATGGGTACCCACTACTCGAATGGGTAATACCTGTGGGTACCCGTGAAGCCATTTAGCCCCAAAACAAGACCCAATTTGTTGTGCAAAATCCAGTCTGATGTGATGGGCATTATTATACCCTTCTTTGACTTCTAGTTTACAGATTCATCCAAAATCCCAAAATAAAACAAAAGTCCATCCATTCTCGTCTCGGAGACAACCCGAGTTTTCACACTTTCACTTTAAGACAAAAGACTGAATACAGAAGTTAGTGGCGTTTGTTGTTTGCATTTGCAATTATTTTGCCTATCTTGATGCTCCTTGCGTTTGCCAAAAGGCCCAACACGACAATATCACAGTAATTCAGCTTTCAAGTTTGTGAACAGTGAACTGCCATGAACTAGATAGGTGGATAAGGGACCTACAAACACGCACAACAAACAAGTAGTACAACAATGCGGGATAACAAAACCACAAAAACAAATACAAAAAGAAATAACAAAGAAGCAAAACTAAAACGGAAGGAAGTGAATAGAACGGTCCACTACTAAATGCTTTCAAAGGATTGAGAAAGTTCCCCGGCAACGGCGCCAAAAACTTGATGCGCGAGATTTAACTCACAACTATCAAGGTCGTATTCCACGAGGGCTCTCTCAATAGCTAATACTCACACGGTTCATGGACGGTCTATTCAATTAAAATTGGTTTTAGTTTGGAAAAGAAATAAAAACATAAAGGAAATTAAACAAGAAAGCAAATCAAAAGGGTGCAAATCAAAGATAAAGGAGGTTAACTTGGAAAGATAGGTTCATCATGCTCAAGAGGTATAAATGCACAAACAAGCCAAACATGATCGAGGATGCAATCGAATGACCACGCAAATCCCTTCTATAGACTCAATGCACTCTCGTCGCACTAAATCCCTATCCTAGAACCACTCAACCTAGGCTCTCGCTCTCAAGCTAAGTGACTAAGGATGCATTAAAGGTGTTTGATGAAATGCCAAGCTACAAAACCCTCTCCTATGACTCTATGACCACTAGGCTAGACACCACACTCTCATGTCAATGTCCCAACACTAAGAGAATCATCAAAAGACTAATCAAAGTTCAATTGAGTGAAAATCCTAATGCACACCAAGTGTTCGATAAAATGCACAAGTGAGAAATCATGCAACTATGGTTGAATTGAGATGATCTAATCTCTTAGAACACACTCCCTTCAATCCCTAGACCTACAATCCATGTAATCTAAGCACTCTCATGCATTACATTACAAATAATAGACCAATCAAGCCATAGCCATCAACGGAATTAACAACAAGTCATAGAGACCATCTTCTTACAATCCAAGATCAATCATGGCAAGTTTATACAATTAACCTCTATCCTAGCACAACCATCTATCAATCCAAGAAAACCTAGGAAATCAGCCACACATGGCCAAGGGTACACAAGAGAAAGAAAGAGAGATGGTCACCAAGAGTTTCATGGCAATCCTCTTCTTGCAAGCTCCTCTCCCCAAGGTTGTGGGCTTCAATCCAAGCTCCTTACTCCAATTTGCACCTTGCTCTAGGTTTGTGAAGGATTAGTTGATGAGGAGGAAATTGAGAGAAAAGGGAGAGGAAAGAGTCGGCGATGGTGTTGTAAAAATTAGAATTAATGTCCCCCCTCAATTTTCGTCTGCCGCCTCCCTTAAATAGCACGCCGGATTAGCCTTGAGTATTCGGCGAAAATGTTGTAACATTTTCGCCGAAAATATCCTTGAACGACCGGCTGCACATTTCTTCTAAAGTTGATGGAGACAGGAAAATCAAACCAATTTTATCTTCTGGATCGACTTATTCGTCTTGTTTTGACTCTTCCAATCTCTACTGCTACGAGTGAACGTGTATTCTCGGTAATGAAGATAATGAAAACTAGACTATGAAATAAAATGTGTGATGACTTTCTATCTGATAGTTTAATCATGGTGAACAGTGAACACTCTTGTGCCCCCACTAAAAGTGGGGGTACCGGTTACCCCCACGGACGTTTGTGCTATCTAGAGTGGTAGTTTCATTGAACCAAACTCTTAAATCAATAGGTTTACTCTTAATTAGTGTAATTTAAGTTTAGTTGAAATTTTTAGTCATCATAGTATAAGATTAGACTCGATGTTCTTTAGGTTTCCTTCTATAGCTGCATTTTCTTCTGATATGATAGATAATCATATCTACCAAATTAGTTTCTTGTTCAAATCGCTCAATATATCCTTTAATGACATGTAGATTCTTATCCTCAAAAAAAAACAAGATATTATAAGCATGTTTATCCATCAAAACGCCTCGACAGTTTGTTCCTCCATTAGTCCATCCTGATCACACATTCGCCATCATCGTCTATTACCAGCCACCGACTAGAGATCATCGTTATCCACATCCAATTGAGAAAAGGGTATTGTTTGTTCCAAACCCTATTCTTCAGATCTAATTTGGATTAAGGGGTGGCAACTGTTATTGCCTCTTCTTCTCATTCATAACATCGGAAATCGATATTACAAAAGGGAATGGTCTCTGATTTCGAATTCATCTATGGTTTATCCCTTTCCAATAATTTGTAACCTCCTTTTTGTCTGCCTAGGGCTGGAACCCATTCGGGTAGAGTGGATACCATTACCTCAATGGGTTCGGGCTTTGGGATTGATTTGAAGTCATATGGGTACCCACTACTCGAATGGGTAATACCTGTGGGTACCCGTGAAGCCATTTAGCCCCAAAACAAGACCCAATTTGTTGTGCAAAATCCAGTCTGATGTGTTGGGCATTATTATACCCTTCTTTGACTTCTAGTTTACAGATTCATCCAAAATCCCAAAATAAAACAAAAGTCCATCCATTCTCGTCTCGGAGACAACCCGAGTTTTCACACTTTCACTTTAAGACAAAAGACTGAATACAGAAGTTAGTGGCGTTTGTTGTTTGCATTTGCAATTATTTTGCCTATCTTGATGCTCCTTGCGTTTGCCAAAAGGCCCAAAACGACAATATCACAGTAATTCAGCTTTCAAGTTTGTGAACAGTGAACTGCCATGAACTAGATAGGTGGATAAGGGACCTACAAACACGCACAACAAACACAACCAAGTAGTACAACAATGCGGGATAACAAAACCACAAAAAACAAATACAAAAAGAAATAACAAAGAAGCAAAACTAAAACGGAAGGAAGTGAATAGAACGGTCCACTACTAAATGCTTTCAAAGGATTGAGAAAGTTCCCCGGCAACGGCGCCAAAAACTTGATGCGCGAGATTTAACTCACAACTATCAAGGTCGTATTCCACGAGGGCTCTCTCAATAGCTAATACTCACACGGTTCATGGACGGTCTATTCAATTAAAATTGGTTTTAGTTTGGAAAAGAAATAAAAACATAAAGGAAATTAAACAAGAAAGCAAATCAAAAGGGTGCAAATCAAAGATAAAGGAGGTTAACTTGGAAAGATAGGTTCATCATGCTCAAGAGGTATAAATGCACAAACAAGCCAAACATGATCGAGGATGCAATCGAATGACCACGCAAATCCCTTCTATAGACTCAATGCACTCTCGTCGCACTAAATCCCTATTCTAGAACCACTCAACCTAGGCTCTCGCTCTCAAGCTAAGTGACTAAGGATGCATTAAAGGTGTTTGATGAAATGCCAAGCTACAAAACCCTCTCCTATGACTCTATGACCACTAGGCTAGACACCACACTCTCATGTCAATGTCCCAACACTAAGAGAATCATCAAAAGACTAATCAAAGTTCAATTGAGTGAAAATCCTAATGCACACCAAGTGTTCGATAAAATGCACAAGTGAGAAATCATGCAACTATGGTTGAATTGAGATGATCTAATCTCTTAGAACACACTCCCTTCAATCCCTAGACCTACAATCCATGTAATCTAAGCACTCTCTTGCATTACATTACAAATAATAGACCAATCAAGCCATAGCCATCAATGGAATTAACAACAAGTCATAGAGACCATCTTCTTACAATCCAAGATCAATCATGGCATGTTTATACAATTAACCTCTATCCTAGCACAACCATCTATCAATCCAAGAAAACCTAGGAAATCAGCCACACATGGCCAAGGGTACACAAGAGAAAGAAAGAGAGATGGTCACCAAGAGTTTCATGGCAATCCTCTTCTTGCAAGCTCCTCTCCCCAAGGTTGTGGGCTTCAATCCAAGCTCCTTACTCCAATTTGCACCTTGCTCTAGGTTTGTGAAGGATTAGTTGATGAGGAGGAAATTGAGAGAAAAGGGAGAGGAAAGAGTCGGCGATGGTGTTGTAAAAATTAGAATTAATGTCCCCCCTCAATTTTCGTCTGCCGCCTCCCTTAAATAGCACGCCGGATTAGCGTTGAGTATTCGGCGAAAATGTTGTAACATTTTCGCCGAAAATATCCTTGAACGACCGGCTGCACATTTCTTCTAAAGTTGATGGAGACAGGAAAATCAAACCAATTTTATCTTCTGGATCGACTTATTCGTCTTGTTTTGACTCTTCCAATCTCTACTGCTACGAGTGAGCGTGTATTCTCGGTAATGAAGATAATGAAAACTAGACTACGAAATAAAATGTGTGATGACTTTCTATCTGATAGTTTAATCATGGTGAACAGTGAACACTCTTGTGCCCCCACTAAAAGTGGGGGTACCGGTTACCCCCACGGACGTTTGTGCTATCTAGAGTGGTAGTTTCATTGAACCAAACTCTTAAATCAATAGGTTTACTCTTAATTAGTGTAATTTAAGTTTAGTTGAAATTTTTAGTCATCATAGTATAAGATTAGACTCGATGTTCTTTAGGTTTCCTTCTATAGCTGCATTTTCTTCTGATATGATAGATAATCATATCTACCAAATTAGTTTCTTGTTCAAATCGCTCAATATATCCTTTAATGACATGTAAATTCTTATCCTCGAAAAAAACAAGATATTATAAGCATGTTTATCCATCAAAACGCCTCGACAGTTTGTTCCTCCATTAGTCCATCCTGATCACACATTCGCCATCATCGTCTATTACCAGCCACCGACTAGAGATCATCGTTATCCACATCCAATTGAGAAAAGGGTATTGTTTGTTCCAAACCCTATTCTTCAGATCTAATTTGGATTAAGGGGTGGCAACTGTTATTGCCTCTTCTTCTCATTCATAACATCGGAAATCGATATTACAAAAGGGAATGGTCTCTGATTTCGAATTCATCTATGGTTTATCCCTTTCCAATAATTTGTAACCTCCTTTTTGTCTGCCTAGGGCTGGAACCCATTCGGGTAGAGTGGATACCATTACCTCAATGGGTTCGGGCTTTGGGATTGATTTGAAGTCATATGGGTACCCACTACTCGAATGGGTAATACTTGTGGGTACCCGTGAAGCCATTTAGCCCCAAAACAAGACCCAATTTGTTGTGCAAAATCCAGTCTGATGTGTTGGGCATTATTATACCCTTTTTGACTTCTAGTTTACAGATTCATCCAAAATCCCAAAATAAAACAAAAGTCCATCCATTCTCGTCTCGGAGACAACCCGAGTTTTCACACTTTCACTTTAAGACAAAAGACTGAATACAGAAGTTAGTGGCGTTTGTTGTTTGCATTTGCAATTATTTTGCCTATCTTGATGCTCCTTGCGTTTGCCAAAAGGCCCAAAACGACAATATCACAGTAATTCAGCTTTCAAGTTTGTGAACAGTGAACTGCCATGAACTAGATAGGTGGATAAGGGACCTACAAGCACGCACAACAAACACAACCAAGTAGTACAACAATGCGGGATAACAAAACCACAAAAACAAATACAAAAAGAAATAACAAAGAAGCAAAACTAAAACGGAAGGAAGTGAATAGAACGGTCCACTACTAAATGCTTTCAAAGGATTGAGAAAGTTCCCCGGCAACGGCGCCAAAAACTTGATGCGCGAGATTTAACTCACAACTATCAAGGTCGTATTCCACGAGGGCTCTCTCAATAGCTAATACTCACACGGTTCATGGACGGTCTATTCAATTAAAATTGGTTTTAGTTTGGAAAAGAAATAAAAACATAAAGGAAATTAAACAAGAAAGCAAATCAAAAGGGTGCAAATCAAAGATAAAGGAGGTTAACTTGGAAAGATAGGTTCATCATGCTCAAGAGGTATAAATGCACAAACAAGCCAAACATGATCGAGGATGCAATCAAATGACCACGCAAATCCCTTCTATAGACTCAATGCACTCTCGTCGCACTAAATCCCTATCCTAGAACCACTCAACCTAGGCTCTCGCTCTCAAGCTAAGTGACTAAGGATGCATTAAAGGTGTTTGATGAAATGCCAAGCTACAAAACCCTCTCCTATGACTCTATGACCACTAGGCTAGACACCACACTCTCATGTCAATGTCCCAACACTAAGAGAATCATCAAAAGACCAATCAAAGTTCAATTGAGTGAAAATCCTAATGCACACCAAGTGTTCGATAAAATGCACAAGTGAGAAATCATGCAACTATGGTTGAATTGAGATGATCTAATCTCTTAGAACACACTCCCTTCAATCCCTGACCTACAATCCATGTAATCTAAGCACTCTCATGCATTACATTACAAATAATAGACCAATCAAGCCATAGCCATCAATGGAATTAACAACAAGTCATAGAGACCATCTTCTTACAATCCAAGATCAATCATGGCAAATTTATACAATTAACCTCTATCCTAGCACAACCATCTATCAATCCAAGAAAACCTAGGAAATCAGCCACACATGGCCAAGGGTACACAAGAGAAAGAAAGAGAGATGGTCACCAAGAGTTCCATGGCAATCCTCTTCTTGCAAGCTCCTCTCCCCAAGGTTGTGGGCTTCAATCCAAGCTCCTTACTCCAATTTGCACCTTGCTCTAGGTTTGTGAAGGATTAGTTGATGAGGAGGAAATTGAGAGAAAAGGGAGAGGAAAGAGTCGGCGATGGTGTTGTAAAAATTAGAATTAATGTCCCCCCTCAATTTTCGTCTGCCGCCTCCCTTAAATAGCACGCCAGATTAGCCTTGAGTATTCGGCGAAAATGTTGTAACATTTTCGCCGAAAATATCCTTGAACGACCGGCTGCACATTTCTTCTAAAGTTTTTGGCGAAAATGATGCAATATTTTCGCCGAAAATCATCTTGAAAACTCATGACCGGCTAACATCTCTTCTAAAGTTTTCGGCGAAAACTTTGAATGTTTTCGCCGAAAACATCTTCAATGAACAAAGGCCTTCTCTCTGCTTAGAATTTTCGGTCCGAGAACTCTAGGTTCTCGCCGAAAATTCCTTCAGCTTAAAGTGCATTTTCTCCAATCTTGCATCGGCCGTATCTCCTCCGTCCTAGCTCCGATCGACCTCCCGTTTGATCCCACGTGCTCCTTGTCCCCAGTACTTCAATGCCAAGACCTGAAAATACAAAGAAAACACCTCCAATAGATATGGAAATGGCCTCAAAGTGGCAACCGGGCAACAAAAGGACACTTAGCACAAAACTTCAATAAAAACATATTAAGCATGACATTTAAGGATCAAACACGGGCATTTCATAGGCTAATCGAGGACTTAAAATGAACTAAATAAAGTCACATCAAATTCCCCTACGACTAAGCTTTGCTTGTCCTCAAGTAAATGAACTAGAAAACATCCAAGCTCACAAATGACAAGATCGGCCCATTGAGATTCAAGCAATAACAATTCGGCTTAAACTGTTCCACAAACAAACTAAACCTACACATGCAAGAACGTCAACCAAACAAGTCTAGACCTCACTATTTCACTGCACACTACAAGTAGTGGTTGATTGGGACACAGCAAAAACCGACCACAACAACACCAACTCTAATCAAAAGGACTTGAACTCGGGAAATCAAATGAAATAGGCGGAGGTAAGGAAATTTTGGAAAGTGGTTAGTGATTAAGATGTGGCTATCGACTCGACTTCATCCGCTTCTAGATCCGCTCTTTACAAACTCGGGCATAGGATCAAGGGCTACATTTGAGAACTTTTTTTTTTCTTTTCTTTTCTTTTTCATCATTTTTTTTCCTTTTTTTCTTCTTTTTTTTCTTACTGCATACTAGTGCTCGATCCAACACTTCACTTGGTGTTGAACCTGCCTAGCTCACAGCTTTTGCCTTTGCTAGTGCTCAACCCGACACTTCACTTAGGTGCCGAGCTTGCCTAGCTTTAGCTTTTCTTTTCTTTTCTTTTCTTTTGACATTAGCCACTTGATCCTTAGCCCCTTACAACTTCAACACAAGATTTCGAATTGGATTCCGTCTAATCTCAAGCCACAATCACGAAAGATCAAAAAGGTGAAGAAAAACATGGAAAATGGGTGAACATTTTGATTGCCTTCATCATCTTAGATCGGTGTTATCGAGTGGTACAAAAACATGTATCAAACCAATCAACCAACATACAATAGTGATAAAATCTCTGTTCTGACCTGGACTCATTTGATATTAGCTAACATGCTGGTTATAGGTTCTAAGTGGGACAATCTAAACGTCATTATGAAAGCTTGAAGTCAATTAAACACCAAAAGTCAAGAACCGAATGATTCTACGTTAGAGGAATTCGACATTCAATCAAGATCAACTCATCAAAGCATTACCTTAGATCTCTACCACAAATAATCACACCAAACCTCAAACTCCCCTACGACTAACATGAGCATTGTCCTCAATGATCAAGAGAGAGAGGGTAAGGTGGAACGAAGTTACCGCGTTGGTAGAGAGGAGCATAGGAGGTAATAGAGGTGAAAGAGTTCCACGATGATCCTTGGTGAAGAGTGATCCAAAATGCTTGTCAAACCTTATTCAAAAAGCTAAAACAACACAAAAACCTCAAACAAGAATTAAAAGCGAAAAAGTAAAGATAACATGGGGTGCCTCCCAAGAAGCGCTTGGTTACCGTCTTAAGCTCGACGATACCTGCGTTATGGTGTCCAACTTAGCACCTCCTTCAAGTCAAGTAGCTTCTTCCATGATGAGAGTTGAGCTCCAAGTAGCGATAGAAGCAAATGGTAGAATGACCAATGAGCTAAGCTTGAGTTCCAATTGTTACCTTGACATGGCCTTCTACCATTGAGTTTAGGAGTTTGAGGAAGAATGTATGGAAGGGGAGTAACATTGAGCTCCGTCGTCCCCACGTTGGTGATACCACTCAAGGAGTCTTCCGGTTCAAGTAGAGGTGGCTCCACTTCCATAGTTACCTTAGGGGAGGTTATGAAGCTTGTGTCCGTCTCTTGACACAAGTACTTCATGATCAAGCAAGAAGATCGAAGAGTACTCACAACCTTTGGTGGGACCTCAATAGGGTGGTGTTGTTCACTTTCGTGCTCCACCCTCGGTGCCACCTCTTCTTGAAGAATCTTCAAACATCTCTCACCTCCTCTAAAGGGTCATCATCCTCAAGTCTCCTTGATTCTTCTATCCTCACATCATTGTGATATGGCGTCTCCATGGGAAGAACATGTTCCTCAATCTCCTCCATTACCAACTCTTCTTCCGTGTCAAGCTCCTCGGATTCACAAGTGTCATCTTCATCATCATAAACATACTCCACATGATTGGGATGTCGTTCATTCTCAAGAATCTTCGTGACGAGCTCTATGCTTTGGGATAAGCGGTTAACTCGGTTTGCATTATCCTCCGCAATTTGCAAGATCTCTAGCATGAAAGGAGGTGGAAGAGGTTTCTCATAGATCATGAACTCTTCTTGGGGAGACTCACCTTCTTCTTCTTTCATGCTAAGCACTTCCGATTCAAGGATGTCGGAGATGAGCTTCATACTTTGCGTTGAACGATCCAACCGAGCCGCATTTATCTTCAGCAATTTGCAACATCTCCTCAATTGTGGGGGGAGATGGACAGTGTTGTTCCTCCTCTAGAGCTTCCTTGATGAGTGTCACGCTTGAGCTAAACGATTGAGTTGGTTCGCATTATCTTCCGCAATCTTCAAAGCTTCCTCAAGTGTGGAAAGAGGTGGAGGAGGTTCCTCATAGCTTACGAACTCCTCTCGAGGACGCTCACTTTCCTTCACCATTTTAAAGAGCTCCTCTAGCATAGAAGGCGGTGGAGAATGTTGTTCATGACCTGTGAAATCCTCTTGATAATACTCCGGCAAGACTTGATGGTAGGGTGGAGATGGATAGGGACATTGCTCTTTCCACATGGGTGTTGAAGCTTGTTGTTCTTGACCCCACCATTGGCTATCTCCCTCACAAGTTCCTTGGTAGTAGTTGGATGAAGTAGGATGACCATAATATGGGTTAGGAGATGGATTCCACCCTTGATAGGTACCATAACCATTACCTCCATTCCACGAGTTCATCTTACTTGCAACCTTGCTCCCATGAACTAGATAGGTGGATAAGGGACCTACAAACACGCACAACAAACACAACCAAGTAGTACAACAATGCGGGATAACAAAACCACAAAAACAAATACAAAAAGAAATAACAAAGAAGCAAAACTAAAACGGAAGGAAGTGAATAGAACGGTCCACTACTAAATACTTTCAAAGGATTGAGAAAGTTCCCCGGCAACGGCGCCAAAAACTTGATGCGCGAGATTTAACTCACAACTATCAAGGTCGTATTCCACGAGGGCTCTCTCAATAGCTAATACTCACACGGTTCATGGACGGTCTATTCAATTAAAATTGGTTTTAGTTTGGAAAAGAAATAAAAACATAAAGGAAATTAAACAAGAAAGCAAATCAAAAGGGTGCAAATCAAAGATAAAGGAGGTTAACTTGGAAAGATAGGTTCATCATGCTCAAGAGGTATAAATGCACAAACAAGCCAAACATGATCGAGGATGCAATCGAATGACCACGCAAATCCCTTCTATAGACTCAATGCACTCTCGTCGCACTAAATCCCTATCCTAGAACCACTCAACCTAGGCTCTCGCTCTCAAGCTAAGTGACTAAGGATGCATTAAAGGTGTTTGATGAAATGCCAAGCTACAAAACCCTCTCCTATGACTCTATGACCACCAGGCTAGACACCACACTCTCATGTCAATGTCCCAACACTAAGAGAATCATCAAAAGACTAATGAAAGTTCAATTGAGTGAAAATCCTAATGCACACCAAGTGTTCGATAAAATGCACAAGTGAGAAATCATGCAACTATGGTTGAATTGAGATGATCTAATCTCTTAGAACACACTCCCTTCAATCCCTATACCTACAATCCATGTAATCTAAGCACTCTCATGCATTACATTACAAATAATAGACCAATCAAGCCATAGCCATCAATGGAATTAACAACAAGTCATAGAGACCATCTTCTTACAATCCAAGATCAATCATGGCAAGTTTATACAATTAACCTCTATCCTAGCACAACCATCTATCAATCCAAAAAAACCTAGGAAATCAGCCACACATGGCCAAGGGTACACAAGAGAAAGAAAGAGAGATGGTCACCAAGAGTTCCATGACAATCCTCTTCTTGCAAGCTCCTCTCCCCAAGGTTGTGGGCTTCAATCCAAGCTCCTTACTCCAATTTGCACCTTGCTCTAGGTTTGTGAAGGATTAGTTGATGAGGAGGAAATTGAGAGAAAAGGGAGAGGAAAGAGTCGGCGATGGTGTTGTAAAAATTAGAATTAATGTCCCCCCTCCCTCAATTTTCGTCTGCCGCCTCCCTTAAATAGCACGCCGGATTAGCCTTGAGTATTCGGCGAAAATGTTGTAACATTTTCACCGAAAATATCCTTGAACGACCGGCTGCACATTTCTTCTAAAGTTTTCGGCGAAAATGATGCAATATTTTCGCCGAAAATCATCTTGAAAACTCATGACCGGCTAACATCTCTTCTAAAGTTTTCGGCGAAAACTTTGAATGTTTTCGCCGAAAACATCTTCAATGAACAAAGGCCTTCTCTCTGCTTAGAATTTTCGGTCCGAGAACTCTAGGTTCTCGCCGAAAATTCCTTCAACTTAAAGTGCATTTTCTCCAATCTTGCATCGGCCGTATTTCCTCCGTCCTAGCTCCGATCGACCTCCCGTTTGATCCACGTGCTCCTTGTCCCCAGTACTTCAATGCCAAGACCTAAAAATACAAAGAAAACACCTCCAATAGATATGGAAATGGCCTCAAAGTGGCAATCGGGCAACAAAAGGACACTTAGCACAAAACTTCAATAAAAACATATTAAGCATGACATTTAAGGATCAAACACGGGCATTTCATAGGCTAATCGAACTTAAAATGCACTAAATAAAGTCACATCAAATTCCCCTACGACTAAGCTTTGCTTGTCCTCAAGTAAATGAACTAGAAAACATCCAAGCTCACAAATGACAAGATCGGCCCATTGAGATTCAAGCAATAACAATTCGGCTTAAACTGTTCCACAAACAAACTAAACCTACACATGCAAGAACGTCAACCAAACAAGTCTAGACCTCACTATTTCACTGCACACTACAAGTAGTGGTTGATTGGGACACAGCAAAAACCGACCACAACAACACCAACTCTAATCAAAAGGACTTGAACTCGGGAAATCAAATGAAATAGGCGGAGGTAAGGAAATTTTGGAAAGTGGCTAGTGATTAAGATGTGGCTATCGACTCGACTTCATCCGCTTCTAGATCCGCTCTTTACAAACTCGGGCATAGGATCAAGGGCTACATTTGAGAACTTTTTTTTTCTTTTTTTCTTTTTCATCATTTTTTTCCTTTTTTCTTCTTTTTTTTCTTACTGCATACTAGTGCTCGATCCAACACTTCACTTTGTGTTGAACCTACCTAGCTCACAGCTTTTGCCTTTGCTAGTGCTCAACCCGACACTTCACTTAGGTGCCGAGCTTGCCTAGCTTTAGCTTTTCTTTTCTTTTCTTTTCTTTTGACATTAGCCACTTGATCCTTAGCCCCTTACAACTTCAACACAATATTTCGAATTGGATTCCGTCTAATCTCAAGCCACAATCACGAAAGATCAAAAAGGTGAAGAAAAACATGGAAAATGGGTGAACATTTTGATTGCCTTCATCATCTTAGATCGGTGTTATCGAGTGGTACAAAAACATGTATCAAACCAATCAACCAACATACAATAGTGATAAAATCTCTGTTCTGACCTGGACTCATTTGATATTAGCTAACATGCTGGTTATAGGTTCTAAGTGGGACAATCTAAACGTCATTATGAAAGCTTGAAGTCAATTAAACACCAAAAGTCAAGAACCGAATGATTCTACGATAGAGGAATTCGACATTCAATCAAGATCATGCAACTCATCAAAGCATAACCTTAGATCTCTACCACAAATAATCACACCAAACCTCAAACTCCCCTACGACTAACATGAGCATTGTCCTCAATGATCAAGAGAGAGAGGGTAAGGTGGAACGAAGTTACCGCGTTGGTAGAGAGGAGCATAGGAGGTAATAGAGGTGAAAGAGTTCCACGATGATCCTTGGTGAAGAGTGATCCAAAATGCTTGTCAAACCTTATTCAAAAAGCTAAAACAACACAAAAACCTCAAACAAGAATTAAAAGCGAAAAAGTAAAGATAACATGGGGTGCCTCCCAAGAAGCGCTTGGTTACCGTCTTAAGCTCGACGATACCTGCGTTATGGTGTCCAACTTAGCACCTCCTTCAAGTCAAGTAGCTTCTTCCATGATGAGAGTTGAGCTCCAAGTAGCGATAGAAGCAAATGGTAGAATGACCAATGAGCTAAGCTTGAGTTCCAATTGTTACCTTGACATGGCCTTCTACCATTGAGTTTAGGAGTTTGAGGAAGAATGTATGGAAGGGGAGTAACATTGAGCTCCGTCGTCCCCACGTTGGTGATACCACTCAAGGAGTCTTCCGGTTCAAGTAGAGGTGGCTCCACTTCCATAGTTACCTTAGGGGAGGTTATGAAGCTTGTGTCCGTCTCTTGACACAAGTACTTCATGATCAAGCAAGAAGATCGAAGAGTACTCACAACCTTTGGTGGGACCTCAATAGGGTGGTGTTGTTCACTTTCGTGCTCCACCCTCGGTGCCACCTCTTCTTGAAGAATCTTCAAAACATCTCTCACCTCCTCTAAAGGGTTATCATCCTCAAGTCTCCTTGATTCTTCTATCCTCACATCATTGTGATATGGCGTCTCCATGGGAAGAACATGTTCCTCAATCTCCTCCATTACCAACTCTTCTTCCGTGTCAAGCTCCTCGGATTCACAAGTGTCATCTTCATCATCATAAACATACTCCACATGATTGGGATGTCGTTCATTCTCAAGAATCTTCGTGACGAGCTCTATGCTTTGGGATAAGCGGTTAACTCGGTTTGCATTATCCTCCGCAATTTGCAAGATCTCTAGCATGAAAGGAGGTGGAAGAGGTTTCTCATAGATCATGAACTCTTCTTGGGGAGACTCACCTTCTTCTTCTTTCATGCTAAGCACTTCCGATTCAAGGATGTCGGAGATGAACTTCATACTTTGCGTTGAACGATCCAACCGAGCCGCATTTATCTTCAGCAATTTGCAACATCTCTTCAATTGTGGGGGAGATGGACAGTGTTGTTCCTCCTCTAGAGCTTCTTTGATGAGTGTCACGCTTGAGCTAAACGATTGAGTTTGTTCGCATTATCTTCCGCAATCTTCAAAGCTTCCTCAAGTGTGGAAAGAGGTGGAGGAGGTTCCTCATAGCTTACGAACTCCTCTCGAGGACGCTCACTTTCCTTCACCATTTTAAAGAGCTCCTCTAGCATAGAAGGCGGTGGAGAATGTTGTTCATGACCTGTGAAATCCTCTTGATAATACTCCGACAAGACTTGATGGTAGGGTGGAGATGGATAGGGACATTGCTCTTTCCACATGGGTGTTGAAGCTTGTTGTTCTTGACCCCACCATTGGCTATCTCCCTCACAAGTTCCTTGGTAGTAGTTGGATGAAGTAGGATGACCATAATATGGGTTAGGAGATGGATTCCACCCTTGATAGGTACCATAACCATTACCTCCATTCCACAAGTTCATCTTACTTGCAACCTTGCTCCCATGAACTAGATAGGTGGATAAGGGACCTACAAACACGCACAACAAACACAACCAAGTAGTACAACAATGCGGGATAACAAAACCACAAAAACAAATACAAAAAGAAATAACAAAGAAGCAAAACTAAAACGGAAGGAAGTGAATAGAACGGTCCACTACTAAATACTTTCAAAGGATTGAGAAAGTTCCCCGGCAACGGCGCCAAAAACTTGATGCGCGAGATTTAACTCACAACTATCAAGGTCGTATTCCACGAGGGCTCTCTCAATAGCTAATACTCACACGGTTCATGGACGGTCTATTCAATTAAAATTGGTTTTAGTTTGGAAAAGAAATAAAAACATAAAGGAAATTAAACAAGAAAGCAAATCAAAAGGGTGCAAATCAAAGATAAAGGAGGTTAACTTGGAAAGATAGGTTCATCATGCTCAAGAGGTATAAATGCACAAACAAGCCAAACATGATCGAGGATGCAATCGAATGACCACGCAAATCCCTTCTATAGACTCAATGCACTCTCGTCGCACTAAATCCCTATCCTAGAACCACTCAACCTAGGCTCTCGCTCTCAAGCTAAGTGACTAAGGATGCATTAAAGGTGTTTGATGAAATGCCAAGCTACAAAACCCTCTCCTATGACTCTATGACCACCAGGCTAGACACCACACTCTCATGTCAATGTCCCAACACTAAGAGAATCATCAAAAGACTAATCAAAGTTCAATTGAGTGAAAATCCTAATGCACACCAAGTGTTCGATAAAATGCACAAGTGAGAAATCATGCAACTATGGTTGAATTGAGATGATCTAATCTCTTAGAACACACTCCCTTCAATCCCTATACCTACAATCCATGTAATCTAAGCACTCTCATGCATTACATTACAAATAATAGACCAATCAAGCCATGGCCATCAATGGAATTAACAACAAGTCATAGAGACCATCTTCTTACAATCCAAGATCAATCATGGCAAGTTTATACAATTAACCTCTATCCTAGCACAACCATCTATCAATCCAAAAAAACCTAGGAAATCAGCCACACATGGCCAAGGGTACACAAGAGAAAGAAAGAGAGATGGTCACCAAGAGTTCCATGACAATCCTCTTCTTGCAAGCTCCTCTCCCCAAGGTTGTGGGCTTCAATCCAAGCTCCTTACTCCAATTTGCACCTTGCTCTAGGTTTGTGAAGGATTAGTTGATGAGGAGGAAATTGAGAGAAAAGGGAGAGGAAAGAGTCGGCGATGGTGTTGTAAAAATTAGAATTAATGTCCCCCCTCAATTTTCGTCTGCCACCTCCCTTAAATAGCACGCCGGATTAGCCTTGAGTATTCGGCGAAAATGTTGTAACATTTTCACCGAAAATATCCTTGAACGACCGGCTGCACATTTCTTCTAAAGTTTTCGGCGAAAATGATGCAATATTTTCGCCGAAAATCATCTTGAAAACTCATGACCGGCTAACATCTCTTCTAAAGTTTTCGGTGAAAACTTTGAATGTTTTCGCCGAAAACATCTTCAATGAACAAAGGCCTTCTCTCTGCTTAGAATTTTCGGTCCGAGAACTCTAGGTTCTCGCCGAAAATTCCTTCAACTTAAAGTGCATTTTCTCCAATCTTGCATCGGCCGTATCTCCTCCGTCCTAGCTCCGATCGACCTCCCGTTTGATCCCACGTGCTCCTTGTCACCAGTAATTCAATGCCAAGACCTGAAAATACAAAGAAAACACCTCCAATAGATATGGAAATGGCCTCAAAGTGGCAATCGGGCAACAAAAGGACACTTAGCACAAAACTTCAATAAAAACATATTAAGCATGACATTTAAGGATCAAACACGGGCATTTCATAGGCTAATCGAGGACTTAAAATGCACTAAATAAAGTCACATGTATGACTCACGTTCTTGGTCAGAACAGAAAAAATCAAAGATAAATTTATCTCCTCTGAAACTCCTCTGACACCCTCTTACACCCTCTTCACTACAGGAGAACACAAAACATTTCAGTTGACCATTTTCAGAAATCACTTTGCAATTCAAAACATTTTCCTTTCAAGCTCAAAACACTTTTCCTTTCAAAACTTCCCATCCATTTAAAACAGCTTGAAAATCCCCGGAATGTCAGTACTGCATCGATGTTCTGTTCTTTCCATTAAGAGGGTAGCTAATTCCCTAGAAGAAAGAACAGTTCACCTATGCAGCAGAGGCAAACCAGGCTCTGATACCATCTGTAACACTCCTCCCAAACAAAACTGGGTTTACCCGTGGTCGAACCGGTATGAGTGCTACTCAAAGAACCAGGTTTAAAAGAAAAGAGTAAAACGCAACGGAAACAGAAACAACTCTTATTAAAAGGTTCAAAATCAAACGAAGGCCTTCATTAAATACAATCCAAAATCCAAAATAACCGATAAGTCAAAATCCAAAATCCAAACCTCAACAACGATTACAAAATCCCCCAACCCAAAAGTGTCAACTGAACATAAAACCAAACGATAGTCACTCCAAAGTAGTCCACTAATCTTCACTTCTCAACTCCAAACTGCAACTCCTCTGAACTCAACCGAACACCTGAAAAGAGAAACTGGGGGGGGGGGATCAATTTCCTATTGAAATTGAGTGAACCTACTGGGTTTAACTATGCGTCGAACTTAACCTGAAGAGCAATTCCAAACTCCGCACACAACCAACAATGGAACCAGACACATCCATTCATATTTTAATTCCTAACATGATACTAGGCGATCACATAAGCTCGAAACCCAAATCAACATCCACAAGTCATGATAGCATCAATACACAAGAGTCTCACATGCATAAGCTCAACATTATACCACATCCAACTCAACATTGCTTAACAGAGAAAACATCATGCATATTAAACACCCTCCAAAATCACATAACAAGTTGCCTCGCAATCGAATCCATACCTATACATATACACACATACACATACACCACATTTCCCCTTCATATTATCTAGGTGATCACAGGTGCACTACTCAATCCGATGCCCACAACTGACAATCTCAACCCTATAACAAAAGTCATCAATTCACAAATACAATGATATAACTAACTCATGAAGCACATAGTTCAACATTACATCATAATACAACTCACTATCCCTGACAGCACTTCCACTCACACATCGACTACACCACTCATATTTCACAAATTCACAATTATCAACATTATCAATCCTAAACCATTCAACCTCTATCTCACCTCCCATCACAACAACACAATCCACAACACATCACAAGGCACTTCACAACACATCCAATACACATATCATACACAAATCACACACGCATCTCATTCAATTCGCTAGGTGAGTTCATTAGGCTCCGTAAGGAGTTGTTCCCCCGCTACCCCGCCGGCCACAAACGCACCCACTCTTTCAGGAGGGTCCCAAGACGCATCCTCAACGGATCCTTTTCCATGGACATCACAACACACTCCCTTAGGAGTTAGCAACTAATCCTTGGTACGCGACCAAGGTGATCTACCACCGTAGACCTGACTCGATTACTAATCCTCAGTATCCAACCGAGGTGATCTACCCACGTAGACCTGACTCAATCACATATCTTTGGGGTAACGTTGGCTCCTTCAGATTCTATTATTTCAAGTAATTACAACAGTTAACTTCATTCATCAAATTCATCCATCAAATCCGTCCATCAACTCATCCATTTCATCCATCAACAATCTCCTCATCAAAACCATCCAATTCCAGTCATCAAGTCTATCAACAATTCTATCATTAACTCCATCATTAAACCAATTCCAGACCACATTCTACTTATCACAATCCAATCAACTACACACATCAACAATGCAATTTCAATCAATCAAACCAAGTCCCAATTCCTCTAGCCAATTCCATGTACCAATTCCATTGTCCAATTCCCTTAACTAATTCCATTAGCCAATGCCATGTACCAATTCTATTGTCCACTTCCACGTACAAATTCTCTTACCAATTCTATTAGCCAATTATAAGTCATAAGTCTACCACCCTAAACACATTAAAAACCATCTTCACACACAACATCAATTCCACCCAAGCCATCGCATAACATCAATTCAGCCAACAACATGTAACATCAATCCATCCAATATCACATAGCATCATTTCATCCATTCACACGTTTGCAATCACATCACACTTCATTCGATAATTCCACATTATACAAACAGTTTAAGGGTAAACGGCTAGCTCACCGGCCACCCCCACTTGCAAGTACATGGATAGCCATGTCATGAGTCATAGGGTTACCCTCCTGTTCATCCTTCGTAGGACGACCCCACATTGGCAGGGCCATCCACCTGTTCATTATTGATTAGGGCGACCCCACATTGGCAGGACCACCCTCCTGCAACCACAACTGATAGTGCAAGATATAGATACAGTTTACAGAATCACATCCCGACCCTCCTACACTCATTACTAAGTCCGATCCATTAATCATCCATGTTAATAATTTCCCCAATCTCAACACATAACCAAATCAGCCAACAATCATCAACCAATTCATCAATTAACAAACATCCAACAATCATCAAACAATATATTTCACAGAACAGTCAAATGCAGAACAATTTTCCCCTTTTACTCTCTTTCAATTTCCATGCAAATCCTATATTCATCTAAGTCAGAATTGCAACTCCTCACGCCGACCATTACTACCTATCATACGCTAAACCCTCACCTAACAAGAAGACGAGGCTCTAAACTCTTCTAGAAACTCGAACAGCCAAGCTCTACAGCTCCAAAAACGTAGCTTCTTCCTTCTGCCCAGAAACTCCGAAATACCCAGAACCACAACATGCGATCTCTTCCTCTCGTCACCACGAACGCGTAGCAAGAAACAGATCACCAATCGGAGCTCTACAACTCCCGGAATCAAGGATTGAAGCTAAGGGGGTTTTTGGTTCGTCAAAAGGATTTTTGGGGAAAGAGAAAGAAGGGAAAGTTATGGAAATCCGTGAAAATCATCCTTTAATAGTCAGGTCATGATACACGGGTCGAAGATATAAGCGAGTACGCGAAAATTTGTCAAGGTGGGCAGACCATGATACATGGCCATGTATCATGGTCTGCCCACCTTGACAAATTTTCGCATACTCGCTTGTATCTTCGACCCGACTCAACTATGAACGTCCCGGACTTCGATGGGGCCTCAAGAACATTGTTTCCAATGTCTCAAACACTCAAACTCGAGTTCCAAACCGTTCGGTTGGGCGGGGATGTTACATATGCTCTCGATATATGAACAAAGGAATGGAGTGCTTTAGTCAAGCTCAATGAAATGCTCACTCACCTAAACTCCTAATCAACAACTTCTAACACAAGGCGATGATGCAAGATACTCTCATATCAATAATAGAACATAAGGTTAACAATCATAAGGTCTTTCAACTACTAAATGAATGTAAAACCAAATGCACACCAAGTGTTTGAAGGAATGTCAACAAAGAAATCAAGTGAAAATGGTTGCAATTAAGTAATCCAATCTCTCAAATTAATCAATTACAATCCCTAAACCTTAAATCAAAATCATCCAATAATTCTCATACATTGAATGACATTAGAATGTACCATAGAAACCAATCCAGCTCACGTGGCAATACAAACAGAAGATTAGGGACCAACTCATTACAGAAAGACTATGGAAGACTCAATTCAATCAATCATCCCTCTATCCTAGCATGATCATCCCTCACTAAGCTAAACCCTAAGTCTAGCTTAGCATAGCCATGGAGGAAACCTGAATTGGAGAGGAGGAGAACACCCTAACTTCCATGGATGATCCTTCAACCTTGCTCTTCAAGTTGCTACTCCAAGGTGAGAGGCTTTCCTTAGCTCCTTCCTTCAATTCAATCTTCAATTCCCTTAGGTTGAGAGGCGGAGGTGATCGAGTGTGGATCGGCGATCGGCGATCGTGCTCTGTGTGTTGTGTATCGAATGGGCTGAATCAATTATGAATGAATTCTCGCCGAGCATCGCCTTAAATACGTATGCCGGAACAGAGCAGAGTTCTCGGCGAAAACTTATAAAGTTCTCGCCGAGAACTTCTTGCAAAAAGGCTTGGAATTCTCGCCGAGCAAAAGCCTTCATTTCCTTAGTATATACAACGAGAACTTTAGTAGAGATGAGTGCAGAAATCTTGAATTTGTATCGGCCTTAACTCCTCCGTCCTAGCTCCGATTGATCTCCCGTTTTCTCGTATGTGCTCCTTGTCATCCGTACTACCATGCCACGTCCTGAAAATGCACAAAAATAACTCCGATAGACAACAAATTGGGTCCAAAAGTGGCTTCCGGACAACAAAAGTGTATTTTGCACAAAACAATTATAAAAGCACATGAGCTATGGCATAACATGATAAAAAATGGGAAATTCTTAGATCATAGGCTTAAAACATGAGCAATAACATCACATCAATCCTCCACTTGAAATATAAGCATCTTTCTTACCCTTGCGAGACAAAGAAGAGGTTTCCCTTTTGATTTGTCCATCCTGAAAAAATGGCAACAACAACAAACACCGAAGAAGCAAAGTCCAAAGAATGTATGTGAAAAGCCAACAATTTAAGCCATCGTCCCCTAAACACATATCAAGGCACAATATAACACTTAGCAAAATGAACATAATCGAGCATTTAACCAACGGAACAAGGAATCATCATTACTCAATCAACAACTTGCCATAAATCAAGTAAAAAACACATCCAAGTCAGCCAAACAATGCACATATGCTAAGGCACAAAGTCAAGAAACCGAGATAACACAAGGTACCTCAAATTACCAAACGAGCATATTCAAGCCATAGATAATCAAGAACAAGCAATCAAATATATCCATGAACACAAATGATCATTCACGAAGCAATAAATCATCAAAATTCGGCCATATGCAAAAATTCCTAGTTTCGGTATGAAAAGTATATGAAAATGCACAATTGGAGAGACAAACGACATCCAATCGACTCCCGATTCAAAATGTATATTCATTATACCACCAATTTCAATAGTATCAACTAAATTTTACCAAACTCCAATTTTGAAAATTCTAGGGTTTTAGTCATATCTCCCAAAACGAGTTTCAGCACCTGCAAAACATATTACATGGAGCAAATCATTGAAAGCGTCATAGAGGGTAGGGGATGTGAAGTACACAGTTGGAAATCGATTTAGTTTGAAAAATCGAAGGGAAAATTAGTTAGAGATTGAAATTTGGTCTAAGGGGGCTGTGTGACTATCGGACGTCGGTGGAGGTGTCACGAAGAGTGGCGAAATGGCGGAGACGTCATGGAGGGCGGCAAAATGGCGGGGAGGGGTCGCCGATGAGTGGGAGGACAGGGTTTGTGTTGGCATCGGTGATTGGTGGTGGTTTGAGAGAAGAAGTGAAGCTTGGGATGTTGGGTTGAGTGGTGTGAATATAAATGATGGAAGGAAGGATAAGGGGTAAAACCCAACCAGTTTGATTTCAGTGTGAGTTAACTAGAACTGGTGGTTGATTCATAAAAAAAAACTAGAACTGGTGGTTGAACTGGTTTGGTTCTTTCAGTTCAGTTCAAACGTAGGGATGTGTTATTTCATGAACTATCGTGACTCTTCGTGTCATACCCTTCCATGCCCTATAAATTCATCCCTCCTCCTTCAATTGAACACATGCTTTAGAGAAGGTTTTTATGGAAGTTTAGCGACAGTTTTTAAATGCGCAAAATTCAAACAGTTTTTGCATCGGCTTTTTCAAAGAAAATGAATTGCCGAGTCGTGTAGTTCATCGTTCATTGGGGTTTGAAGTACCGCTACGCCAATGAGGTAAATCAGTTCTATCCTGGGAGGAATGATTTTGCAACCTTGGGTACTGTGAGGGGAATAACGTTCAAGATTCGACCGCCAAAGGATTATGATTGTGTTATCTTGGAACTGTAGAGGGTTGGGAGGTCCCGATACAATTTCTGAATTAGTTCGTTTATGTAGTAGAGTTGCTCCTCCTTTTCTTTTTTTATGTGAAACGTGTGTAAGTGCAGAGGATTTATACTCCATATTATTAAAGTGTGGGTTTTCAAACTATTTCCATGTTTCATCTTATAATTCGGGCGGAGGAATTGCTCTTGCATGGTCAGCTGATAGTCCCGTGCGGGTCGTCTTCTCCTCGGATTATGCGATTTGCATTGCTTTTCAATACGAACTCGAGGCATTTGTTTACCTAATTGGGGTGTATCTTTCGAATCATAGATCTCTACGAGTAGAGAAATTACTTGAATTAACACAACGCTCAGCCTTTCTCACGGAACCCACTGCTATCTTCGATGATTTTAACTACATGATTTCCTTTTCTGAGAAGAGGGGTGGAATCCCGCTTGAAAGGCGTAAGATTTCTCTGCTCCTCAACTTCTCTAATGAGCTGTATTTAATAGACATTGGATTTAGTGGCCTTGAAGTTACACCCCAAATTAGATTGAAACTTTCACTCACTTGACACCAAAGGAATTGATTTAGAGAGTTTGATAGATAGTAGACCACAAAATTTGAGCACAAAGACACATGGATAAAGCTAAAGCCAACCCCAAGCAGACAAACAACACGCGCTATTCTCTGTCTTCATCCACAACAAACAAAGCTTCCCTCGGAAGAAGAAGGAAGGCAAAGAGGTAGATGGAGGGGGTAGACGGTGAGAAGTTTATAGTTTTTAATTATTTATCTTATTTCAGTTGGTTTAAACTCCTCAGGTCGGTAAGTCTCCAATTCTCTTGCCTCGTCTACTTTCTATCTCCCTCCTCTTTGGAGAAGTAGTTCACGGATAGTATCTTGTGCTATCTACGTGTGTTTGATTACGGTTAGGTCATCGACTTATACCGAAAAATCTGAATTCATATTCAGCTAATACCATTGTATGGGAGAATTTCTCAACAACGATTGAGATTCTTGCAAATCTTATTGATTACAGGTTAATATGCCCAATTTAAAAGGTTGCTTGTTCTCTTAATCAAGTTGTCGAGCTATATACAAGGAAATTTTTAACGGAGTTTTTTTCTTGGATTTTCGTCTGGTGGATTGCCCAACAAGACTATCATTTTTCTTGGAATCTGCTCAGTAAATCTGGTATTTTTTTTTTTTTTGGCTTTGAGCATACCCTCGGAGAAATTTCCCGGCGATGAGCCTTCCTTCCTCGACAATAGTGTTTATTACAGGATTGAATGATTGATTAATTTAATCAGCGAAAAATATCTAGAGTTGTATAATTTTTAAGCTACATTAGAAACTAAAGTTTGTATGATTGTATTAGGGTAAACAATGCTTTATTTGTTGTATTGTTAAGTATTCGTGTGATATGATGGGATTCTGCAGACTATATACAAAGCTAGTTGTTCTCTGAAACACATACATGTTCCACAACAGGTTTGTTGAGTGATTTGTTCTACTACTTTATGGTTAGTACTGAATGGATGGAACATACCTATAAACAGAAGTGACATTTTGATTGTTTAACACTGGATGGGATTGTAAGCACTAGTTAAGAAGAGTCGACATACTACTTTCTAGGAATATTGAATTCACCCTTTTGTCCAAAGTTGATTTGTTATAAACAAACCAAATGGTACTGTAGTCTGCAAATACAACCAAAAAGAGTATTTTCTTGCAGTTGTAGGATCTCAATGTCATAAGCAGCAAGCAAAGCTCACAGACTAGTGGATGTTTCTGGATATTGCAGTTACAACAAGTTGTATCTTAGTCATTGTTTCATAATGGGGATCAGTGTAGAATTAATATTCTACCAAGATATACCTGAATAATATGATAAAGGACTTGCAAGAAAACACCTCTTTAAGAATATAGATGAATTTATTTTCACTCTTGGCATTTGGGGCAATCCTGAAACAAGGTGTATGGTATCAATAAAGTCAAGATAATTCAAGCTAATTCAATAAATCAAATTCACGTAAAAATAGTTGAAATAATGATGCCTTAGAATTGCAGAATGACAACAAATCTATTTTACAGACCATCAAGTACTAAACTAACAAATGCAGTAGCAGGTAAAATTCTCCCATCGTATATAATCCCAAAATAATAGTATTACTCACCCTCATAACATAATCCCAAAATGACACTCATCATCCCTCCTTACATAATCCCAAAATAACATATTACTAATCCTCTTGACATAATCCTAAAATAACTTGTCGAACTCTTTTCACATCTTTGTGATTTGCTTCAATGAAGCGCTTCCTTGCATGATTTTCCAAGTTTAAGAAGATTTGTAGCATCCTAACATCCCACCCAAGTGCTAATGTCGCATCCAACACTTGATCCTCGGTAAGACCGTCGATTTTCCCCAACTCTAAGTATAGTGTGGTCTTGTGGGTACTGATACCCATATCCAGTAAGTTAGTTTCCCGTAATTACCCGTAAAGGTATATCCACTAACATGGCTACTATTACTGCCAATACATATCATACAACAGTACCAAAGATGCCAAGCCAGAGTTGAACCAATAACAGACCAATACACTGAATTGATAATTGAAACTACTCGAATAAAACCAAAAACCAGTAAACCCTAACCTCTAGACTAATATGACACCTCTGATTTCTGCAATAAATGAACCGTCTTGTTATCCTGATTACACTGATTCTGACGGTTCGTCGATCGGAGCTTTAACGGATGAGTTATGCTTACTAATTTGCCAACCGAAGCTTCCAAACTGATCTGGTAAGACTTCCTTAGCTAAACTTCCAAAACACACCACAAATTTATAGGAAAAACATAGTGGTCACTTAAATTTATCTAGGGTGTCATTTAGTCACTGAACTTCCTCAAGGTTGCAAAGAGGTTGCAACTTCCTTATGTTACTCTTTGGTCACCGGACTTCTCCTAGGGTGCACTTTGGTTCTAGGGGTGGCAAACGGGTGGGTCGGGGTCAGGGACGGGTTTGGTAAATTCGATCCTCACCGTTCACTAGACGGGTTTTACCCGTACCCACCCGCCCAAGCTAATTGGGTTCGATTTCGAAACCATCCCCACCCACTCTCGGGTGAACGGGTTTGCCGGGTAATGCCCAGTCAGACATATTATGGACAAAAGGCAGTCACATTTTTTGGTAATCTGAAACTCAAACAAACAATTACTAATTTAATAAAGTGCAGAAGTAATATAATTAACTATAGCATGACTGCATGAGCACGCAGCTCTGCATAAAACAAAAAAAGTAATCGGTAGAAGTAATATAATTGTAGATTCTGAAACTCAAATAATAGAATTGTGGTAGTAGCATCTCAAAGTCTCAAAGTGTAAGAATCTCAACCCCAAACTCATAAGTCTCAGTAGCAGTAGCAGCTCAAACTGAAATAATCAAAGTCTCAACCCACTAGAAAGAAATGAAATCTAAAGTCTCAAGAAATCATGAAAGAAAACAGTTGGTAGCAGCTTCCATACTCCAGCAGCAGTGCTCCATCAGCAGCAACACTCCATCAGCAGCTTCCAACTCCAGCAGTAGTGCTCCATCAGCAGCAGCTCTCTAGCAGCAGCAACTCTCTACCAATAGCTCTCCAGCAACAACAACTTCCCACCAGCAGCATTCCAGGACTCCAGCAGCAGCATAACTACAGAAAGTAAGCATGAAGAAACACACAAATGCATAATCCAGTGCACATAGATTTGACAAAGCACATAAAATGTATATTTAAGCTACAATATACATCAAGAACAACACATAAATTCTTATTTCAGTACAACCACATCTTAGATTTGAACATACAAATAATTACCTAATCAAAATATAACTGGAATCTGAAACAAGAAGATGACCAGAGGGGGGGCTGTTTCAACTGGCCATAAAACTGATAAGAATACTAACAGTCAGTAAACCAATACAATGACAGTAAGTTTAAAAATCAGAAACAAGTGAAGACAACCAGAAACATAAGCATTACCATCTTCGTCTTCTCCAGCTTCATCTTCCACATCCAATACCGAGAAAACACTCTCTAAATCCGCAAGTTTCGTGTCAGGTTCTACAGTCAAACAAAAGACGAAGAAGTTAGACCATTAAAAATGCAACTAGTGATATTGAATAAACAAGTACATATCAGAATTTAACACAACAATACCTTTACTAAGTTCGTCCTTCACCCAACTCCTAGCACACATCATAACTTCAACAGTAGAATGGTGTAGTTTACACCTGTGGGAATCTAATAGTCTCCCACAAGTGCTGAAAGCAGATTCGGATGCGACAGAGGTGATTGGGATGGCCAAAAAATCCCTTGCAATTTGTTGCAAAGTGGGATATTTGGCACCATTGAGTTTCCACCACAAGAGTATATCAAAATCAAGAGTTCTATGAATGATTTGCTCGGCCAAGTAATGGTCGAGTTCAGTAGTTACTTGTGGTCCTCGACCTTTTCCTTTGGTTCATAAATAACTCGAAGTCCAAATCAGTAGCAGAAGCAGAAACAGTAGAAGAAAAATTAGAACCAACTTGACTAAGCCAAAATCTAGTCACAAACTATCTTCTTCACTAAATCACCAACCAAATCACTATTAGTAATGCCAAGTTTTGTAGCATAATACTCATTGAGGTGAAGTTTGTACCTCGGATACAACACTACAGCTACAGCAAGTACCAAATGGATGTCATCCCAATATTTTGTAAACTTAAGCCACATTGTTCTAGCCATTTCACTTATGACAGGATTGGAATCATCACCCCAATTCATTAATTCCATCCTAAGATTACAAACTTTGGTGAAAAACATATTAGCAGTTGGGTAGTTGCTACCAGAAAACAACTCAGTTGTTTGATAACGGTGTAAACAGGGTATCAAATACTACCAAGCTAAAAGCAAGATAGATCGTATTCCACAGGTCTCTTCTAATCGTTTACTCAAAGAAGTAAGCAAATTATTCGGATTTAAAGAAGTTGTGCGTGGTATGAGTTCCACGACTTCTAAACTAATATGAAAGAAAATTGAAATGGAATTAAAAGACAGATTGATTGATTGAGGTTGACTTAACGATTTGACAGACAAAGCTTAGACTCGAATCCCCTAAGATTACCAGAACATTGGCGATCACAAAACCGGCGACATTTAGTTCTAATTCATCCAGTTCTCAGACACCACCATAGCTCCTTACCCTTAGGTGATCTAACTACCACGATTAATTAACCGTCCGTGCGTTCACTTCTGCAACGGAAAACTAACTGGTGTAATCGATTAAGTTATTTTAATGAGTTACTCTAGAAGCGGATTAACCCTAAATGGTTCCTACGAAAGGCACTCCATTGAATAGGTTAATTAATTGATTTGATGTTCTAAAACAAGGCGGACGTTCACCAACTATCCTTATTTTAACAAGAATCTAATCTAGGTGATCAAGCTAGAAAAGAAACACAAAACATGAAGAACAAACCAATTATGCAAGAGAAACTATCTGAATTAAAATCTAATTACCGCCGATCCGTGACCACTTTAAAGCCCACTTAGGGTTCATCTAATCTAAACTTAACAAGTTTAGCTACTCATGTTGAAAGCAAGAGAATCGAAAATAACATAGGAGTTCATCTTAGAAAGGGAAAACAGAGAAGAACTGTAAAACCTAATTATGTCGACTCCGGCGGAGCTTGGAACTCGAGAAATCTTCACTCCTAGCTCCGAGCACTCCGAGATTGGAAAGACATTGTCAGGATCTCTCCGGGAACTCCGAGATGCTCTCTAAACTCTATCTATCTCTCTGAAATTCTGTATTATGTGGTATTAAAAGTGTATAATGAATGATTCCCCCTCTAAAGTTGTGTCGTTGCTGCTTAAATAGGGCATTACCAAAACACACCCGGAAAAGAGGCAAGTTCTCAGCGAGAACATTGTAGTTCTCGCCAAGAACCTCTTTGTAAATAAATCAGAACTTTCGACGAGGCTTTGCATTAATTTGTGAACACATTCTCGGCGAGAACTTTGATGTTCTCGCCGAGAACTTCCTTGTAAACTCCAACTCAATTTTGACGAGAATTTCACTGACTTCTTGAACACATTCTTGGCGAGAATGAAAGAGTTCTCGCCGAGAACTGAGTGTTGGGCAGTAATTCTTCAGCTCTTTAATCGGTTTGATTCTGGATTGATTCCGAGTCATTCTTTAAGGCTCCATCGCATCCCGAACACGTCCGAGGCTATATATTTGATGGTAAAAATCTGTGTACTCATAGAGACACTAGAAAACACATCAAATAGACCCGAAACGGGCCAAAGTAACCAAATCAGTAGGAAATAGTGCTAATGAGTTAAAACACACTAAACTACCCCTAAAATCGTGTTACAAGCAATGAAATGTCACTTAATTAGGGCTGATAATCACGATAAATCTAGTGTCATCATGGTTTGAGCAAAAAATTTCAGTTTCTCTACAATAGCAGTAGCAAATTCCCATTGAACACTACTAGGGACCGATTCATACTGATTGTCTTTTAGCCTCAATTAGTAGAACACATCCTTGTACGGAATAGCAACAACAAGCATTTCGTACGTGGAGTTCCACCGTGTTGGACAATCTAAAACCAGCTTTCTCTTAACATTAACATCAACATGCCTAGCTGATTCAATGAAAAATTTGACTCTCTTCAGTGTGGCAATCCAATAAGTTAATGACTCTCGTATTTTATCAATACGATCCTTAATCACATCCAAACCATCCCTAACAATCAAATTAAGAATGTCAGCAGAACACCTCATGTGTAAAAGAGAACCATCCATTAGCAAATTAGATGGAACGTGTTTGTTTCAAATTATTGAGACAATAGAGTCATTGGTAGTACAGTTGTCTAGCATAATAGCTGACAACTTACTATCAATGTTCCAATCCAGTAAGCTAGCACAAAGGCGGTTAGCCAACCGCACATTTGTGTGAGGAGCTGGAACATAAAGAAACCTACAAAAAAATGAATATTGTTCACTTCTACATGAATTGACTTGAGTACAAACAAATGAAGAGGACTGATCAAAATTTTATAATTCTTGAGGAGTACCTCAACAAAATGCTTCGAAGCTTCCGTGAATTGTCGATATAGTGGGCAGTTATAGCCATATAACCTCTTTTCTGATTAGTAGCAGTCCACATATCAGTTTTCACAGCTACTCTTCCCCGATTCCCATCTATTTTCCTTTGAATTTTAGTCTTGGTCAATTCGTAAAGGGTCAAGATTTCTTTCTTAACTAGCTTTTGTACCTACCGCCCTATGGGCGGTGCTGTTTCACCCGTTTGTTTGATCATGATAAGAACAAAAAATTCAAATACAATTAACTATTATTTTTATTCTTAAATTTCTAGTCATTGTATTATTACTCACAGTTTCAACACAAAATATTGTATTATTACTCACAATTTCAACAGAAAATTTCAATGAGTTTTTTTACCTTATTTTTAAAAAACTTTGTATGTTAAATCATGTATTGAATTAGAGATTAGTTTGTCTATGATTATTTTATTATGTCTTTTTACATTAAAATAATATGTTTATATTCCCAAATTTGTAATCAATGGTCAAATGTATTTATCAATATACTGGCTTAAACTTTGGAAATATATATTTTAACGATTAATTTTTTAAATAATTTTAGAGTTTATTGACCGAATATCCTATTTAATTGAATAAAATAAATTAATTTTAAAAAACAATTTAACCTTATTCATACTTCATTTATTTAGCTAGGTTGTTATCAAACTCAATATTTATAAACTTCATTCAAACCTTAAAGGTCGCTTAGAGGTAAGTTGGTGATGAAAATTCTAAGACGCTTAGTTCGAAACAATAACTTATTTAGAAATACGCCATTCAAATATATGAAATGTAATCTTTGGGGTGAAAAATTCATTATAAATAGAAAACTCATATGTAGTCCGCAAAACGTCCTAACAATAAATAATTATGATCGTACTTTCATCGCTTACTAGTAGTGCGTCACCGAAATAGTATTTCTACGAAAGACCTAGGGGTCGTTTGTTTGAGGGAATCTCAATTCTCTGAGAATTAGGGTGAATTAAGGAGAATTTAATTCCCTAGAATTCAGTAGGAGAAAGAATTTAAATCCCTGTTTGGTTACATTTTCGGACTGAAATTACTTATTAGGTGGAATTTAATTAGAAGTCAAAAAGACATTATTGTCCTTTTACTCGCCCCTATCATGTACCTCAATTTCCCTAATCTATTTTTTCTCCCCTAGTCTTTGCAATAGAACATTCTCATTTTGGCAAAACCCGGCGTTGACATCTGCTTCTCGAGCAGGTAGAGGCATCATCATACGAATAAATCGAACACGGAAACACTCGGAGAAGATTGAAAAAGACTCCACTAGCTTCGCAAATCTGAGAGGAAGATCGAAGTAGTTCAAAACATACTGATATCGTTGGAAGAGAAATTTGCTCTCACGTTTGCTGAATAGATCCTAACAACAGTAACCAAATTCAATGTATCAGCAACAATGACAAAAAAAAAATCAGCAACGTGTATGCTATTCATGAAAACAAAATATGCATTACTTAAGATAAAGACGGACAAAACAAATTTGTAAAAAGACAAAATGATGAACAATGCTATAGGAACAAGGTGATTACAGAAACAAACAAAAGTTGTGTGTTATTTATGCAGGCTTATGAAACCCAAAACCCAGGAAACAGGGATTATGATAAACCCAGAATTCGATTCGATGAACCCAATGTTATTTCCCTGTTATTGTTCGGTTACTCAGCAACAGATTGTTGGTGCCGATTTTGATGAGCGATCTTTCGTCTGATTGCTGGTGCAGTTCTCCACGCTCCAATCCTATCTCACCTTGGCTACAACGAGCAATCCATGTAGGTTCCTTAGCAGCATCAGCAGTAGAGTGTTGGTGTTGATTCTGTAGAGCGCTCATTCATCTGCAAAGCTCTCCTCGCTTCGATCCTCTACAGCGAGCAAGCCATGGAGGTCCCGTCTCTCTACAACGAGATGCCAAAGAGGTTATAGACGGAAGTAGAGCATGCCGGAAACGGTTGGATGATAGATGTAGGAGAACACCGGAGAGGTTGGGCGACGAACATAGGAGGAGAAGGGTGAATAGTTATTAGGGTTCGCGTTGTTAGAAAAAGTTTAGGGAAGGGCAACATCTGTCAATTAGTCGCAGAATTAGAATTCCCTGATTATTAATAGGGAATTAGAAATCTCTGAATCGGAGAATTAGAATTCCAACAAAGAATTCGAAAACAAATTCTCGGGCCCTGCTTTGGACTATCCAAACAGGGAATGTTTTAAATTCCCTCCGTGTAGGGAATTGAGGCTGAATTCCCTTCCCAAATTCCCTCAAACAAACGACCTCCTAGTTGATACTCATTAATCGATATTGAAAAATTTATGTATAAAAATATTTATTGTTTAAAGTTTAGTTCATGAGATTTTGAAAATAATAAATAGGTGATACATAAAATATAACATAATATTTTTATATAGACAATATATATGAACTATTAGTTAAATAAATGAGATATTGTAGTTAACAATACTTACAATCATATTAGACAATATATCTAATAGAGTTCACAAATAACCATATATGCACCACTACCAAAAAAAAGTCTCTTTCGCGTCGCTTGGAGGGGAAGAATTTAGCGTCGGTCGACCAAAAACCGACGCTAAACCCTTGACTCGCGTTTGACCAAGGGTTTAGCGTCGGTCGACACGTGACCGACGCTAAATTCTGACCAAAACCGACGCTAAATCTGGTTTTGGGTCAGAAACGGAGCTCTTGCCCAAAACCAGATTTTGCGTCGGTTACCGACATGTTTTAGCGTCGGTCATCGACCGACGCTAAAACGCGGACCTATTTAAACCCCCTGGAGCTTCAGTTCCTCTCTCAGCCGCAACCACCCTAACCCTAACTTCTCTCAACCCTCTCCTCTCTCCTAAAACTCTCCCAACTTCTTCTTCTTCCCTCTTCCTCTTCTTCTCCTTTTCTCTTCTTTTTCTTCCCCTTCTCTTCCAGCAAGCCGCCAGACCCCCTTTTCTTGCAACCAGCCAGAGCTTCTTCTTCCTCTTTATTCTTCCTCTTTCTTTTTCCTCTTCCTCTGCTCCTCCAAATATCCAGATCCACCTCTTCTCCAAATATCCAGATCCACCTCTTCTCCAAATATCCAGATCCACCTCTTCTTCCTCTTCCCTCTTCCTCTTCTTCTCCTATTCTCTTCCTTTTCTTCTCCCCAGCCAGCCTCCTCCAGTCATCCGCCACCGCGGCCGCCACCGTCACTCCGATCAACAGTTCGCAATCTAGATCTAGGTGACATGACCAAAATGGTGACCTAATAAATCTAAGTGACCAAAATGGTGACCTAACAAATCTAAGTGACCTAATTGGACATTAAAAAATGCAGTGACTAATTTGTTATAAAAAGAAAATAGAAAATGAATATTAAAAATGAATATAAAAAACGAAAACCAAAAAAAAAAATTGGGTTCGTCAGCGACCCATTCGGTCAAGGATTTAGCGTCGTTCATTAACCGGATTTAGCGTCGCTTGATGTTTGAGCGACGCTAAAATTTAGCGTCCGAAGAATTGGCGTCGCTTTTCTGAGGACGCCAAAATCTTTAGCGTCGATCAGTGACCGACGCTATGCTGCGCTCTGACCGACGCTAAACAGACGTTTTTTTGTAGTGCACGTTACCATCAATGCATCCATAAAAACATTGTCAACTTCGCCCTCTAGTCATTTCAAATATACACAACGCACTTATCTCTATCTTCACAAAAACTCATCCTTATGAAGTTTCAAACTTAGACTGTAAGGTGTTCATATACACTTCCAATTATCATAACAACGATGAAGGAGGTGAAATAATTAGTCATGAAGCTGCTAAAGTTGGTAGTTGCTCTTAGAATTGTTCACACTCTTGATTTAAATGGTTATCCATGGATATTTTTTTTGACAATTCCATGGAGATTGATCAATGAAGCACATCCACCAATTACTGCAAACCCAATGGAGTCATTGTTGCTGCCTTGGACGCGATGGCCGAAGCAATCTCAAATATTAGTATTGTGTGATTGACATAATGACTCGATCTCTCTCGTTGCAAATATTTGAGTCGCCAAATTTTGACTCGTCATAGATTGTGATGGTTGGAGATGGGAGAATGATAAACGTATTAAATTCGAGAAGAAATGGAGCCTACTAAAGATAAAGATTATAGATGAAGAAGATAGAGGAAAGAGAATCTTCAATCATGCTAAAAGGGGTTTGGTTGGATCGAAATGAGTTGGATATAATGATTAAGTGTTTAATGACATGAAATTTAAAAAATATTATTTTAGTTTTCGTGGTTGGCCGTAAGATTTTAGATGAGAAATTGAACAAAAGTAGACGAAATATCGATCTCTTCCTAAATCAAACTTAGTCATTGATGTGTTAAAGATGAAAGTTTAAGTGACCAATATGATAGATTTCCTTAAATTGACTGACCAAAAATGTTATTAACCAAATTATTAATTAACTCTTAATGTGAGAGTATTTATTAAGAGTTGATATAAATTTTATTTTTGATTTAAATTTGTAGATGAGATGGAAAATTGAGAGAATAGCATTCTCATATGTGGCAAAAAGAATGTGATGATCTCCTATAGATTATTTTAAGATAAGATGGTGTTGCTGCAGGGTACTTTAAACAGTGGATGAAGGGCACAATAAAACCTTTAGAAATCTAAGTGATCAACGATACTAAGAAGGTATTCATGGATTAGGATCATTGAGCACAACTCTTTCTTGGAGACCTCATAGTTATATTCAGTGGAAACTAGTTGTGTTTTACCCTTATGGAGAAAGTTTAGACCGAGGACTTTTTGTTGACCATCATGTATTTTCTTACGGATACAAGTTCTGTTATGGTTTCTAAGGTGAGATGTGCTACTATTGGAGTCACCACTAAGATACTTACGACAATACTTGCACCTAGCTTTCAAGACCCAATTGACCTTCATCCTATTGAAATGTACCCAAACATCAGATGTTAATCTTCTTTGATCGACATCAGAATCCCCAACAATAGCAGCAAGTTGTGGTTGGTTTTCAGGATTGACAGGTTCAGGTTGGAGTGGAGGTTGGTTATGAACAGGAGGGGGTTGAGGTTGGTTATGAGCAGGAGGGGGCTGAGGTTGGTTATGAGCAGTAGGGGGTTGAATAGCATGATGATTACGACTTAGAAGAGATTAGATTAGGATTAAGAAGATAGATACTGTCATATGGAGATTAAGAATTAAAGATAGATACTGAGATTGAGAATAGAAGATAGATTCAAAGATTGAGAATAGAAACTAAAATTACCCTAGTTCAGTTTCAGATTTATGAAAGAATAGAAGATAGATATTGAGATTGAGATTAGAAGATAAATTCAGAGTTGAGAATAGAAACTAAAATTACCCTAGTTCAGTTTCAAATTTGTGAAAGAATAGAAGATGGATACTGAGATTGAGATTAGAAGATAGATTCAGAGATTGAGAATAGAAACTAAAATTACCCTAGTTCAGTTTCAGATTTGTGAAAGAATAGAAGATAGATACTGAGATTAACCTAATTACCTAGTTCAGTTTCAGATTTATATAACACAGCATACTATGTGCATATAAACTAGCAACATAAATGCAAGTCATTTCATCTAAGATAACAATATAACAGTAATAATTTACACAGCAGGAGATTGTAGAAACCAGTAGACATTGCATTAACAATTTAGGCATGGCAGCAGCATAAACGTGGCAGCATTGGCTAACATCGCTAACATTGCATTAACAATTTAGGCATGGCAACAACATAAACATGTTAGCGTAAACATGGCAGCATTAACTAACATGGCTAACATTGCATTAACAATTTAGGCATGGCAACAACATAAACGTGGCAGCATCATATTCGGCATAAACATGGCAGCATCATATTCAACATAAACATGGCAGCATAAACATGGCTAACATTGCATTAACAGTACAACAATGAAGTAAGTATGAATAACAGAGTAGATAGATAGGATGGCATTAACAGTACATTGTAATAAACCAACAAATTAGAAACCCTTACCTCTTGCAGACAGATAGGATGGCTTCTCAGTCGTAGAACAGAGTCCACTCGATACTCGACTGTGATAGAAAGAAGTAAGAAACGAACACATTAAGTTAGTAAGAAGAAAACAACAAATTAAACCCTTAGGGCATACTTAAAAAATAGAGATAAGCACCCTTCACCTTTAAAGCTTTTGAGTGCAGAACTACAGACGAACAGAAGACATGATTCCAGACTCCAGAAGCTGAAGCTGAGAAATCCAATAACAGAGCAGAGATCAAAGTTAGAATGATCAAACTACTGAGAGCGAGTAAGCTATTTGTAGGGTTGGGACCAAGTATGAACACCGACTCTAAGAGGAGTCTTAGACTTCGACTATGAAAACAGAAAGAAAAATCAGTAGGATCATGATGCTTATCTGGCCTACATGATTCTCTGTATCGAGCTCTCCTTATCATCATTTTCCCTATTTTTACACCTAAATCAACAACGATTGGAAGATTCGTTGCCGATGATCTCTGCAACACGACTCTCCGGAGAGGAGAAATCTACGGATGAACCCTAATTTGGGAAGGTTGTGTCGAGAGAATCGCGGCGGTGGGGTCGCTGTGATGTGAATCGTGAGAAAGTTCACTGAAGAGTGAAGACTAGGGTTTTGGAAATTTCAAAAACCTTATATACAACTACCTAAACTACGTCGTTTCAAATAATGAGTACCCAACGGGTGGGTAACGGGGACGAGTTGCCCCAATCCGATTCTCGTCCGCAACCCGCTATTAATGTGTACCATGTATGCTCGGACCCGAAAAATGCCCAAGACAGCCGGGTAAAATGGTCCCAATCCGGGTGGGTTCTGGGCGGGTACCCTGATTCATGGGTCCAACTGGACCAAACACAAGCATCAAATTCTTTTAATTTTAGAGCGAACTCTAGCTTCAACACGGATTAAATCCTAAATGAATTAATTATCCTTATTAATTCGCTCAACCATTTTAGAAATAATCGATTTTAAGAAAAACTGAAAAAATTTCAGAACCAACCGGTTAACCGGAGTTGGGTTGTTACAAAAGGGATGTCTTATAGCGGAGGAAAGTTTTTTCGCTTGGCCATGAAAAAATAAACCCCTCACTGGCAAGCATATCCAACTTTTCTTCGCAAGATGGGCATCACAGAAGGGGCAGTATTGAAAAATATCACCTACCGATGTCCAGTGTTTTCCAATGGGCTTATTATCCACCCTCCGCTATGGACGAAAATGGGTTGGACGTTACCTATGACATGATGAACACCAATCTGGATTACCTGACCCCCGAGTTATTCCTCGAGTTTGAAGAATATGACATGCCACTACAAGGCGATGAGGCATTTCAAGGAAATAGTGCAATCCTATTGTATGGTCACTCACGCAAGAGTTCACATAGTTGTTGGTCACGTAATACTGAGGACGAGAAAACCCCAGTTTCTCACCTTGACGATATCAATAATGGGGGTCATTAGAGAGTGACATTAATTCGCATGTTGGAGAGTTTCCTCGCGACGGATAAGATTTTATTGCTCACGTAATATTGAGGTCGAGAAAACCCCAATTTCTCACCTTGATGATATCGATAATGGGGGTCATCAGAGAGTGACGTTAATTCACATGTTTGAGAGATTCCTCACGATGGAGGAGATTCTGAAGACGATGTTCTACTTCCAGGTGTCAAAGCTCTTTCATCCTCTTCTACATGACCACCACCTGCACCTGCACATTTTCGCAGTTGCCAGTGGACATCGAAGACCAGATGGTGATCAACAACAATAATGATAAATAGCTTGTTGACATTGTTCCACCATTTCACCTAAACGAGGATGGGTTCGCAATTGGACAAAAATTTGAGTCGAAGGAGGTAGCTTCTATAGTCCTCATGCACTGAAGCACAATCAAATGATTTTCACAACACGTTCCAAGACATGGGAACTTGAGATGAGGTGCATGGGCTCCAAAGACAATGGCTGCCAATGGAGGATCCGACTCACTTGCGTCAACAACGAGTTCTGGATAGTGAAGTAGTTGAACCGAGAACATATGTGTTGGGTAGCCGCCACAACATCAGTTCCAAGGAACTCGACGTCAATGGTATCGTTGATGTTGTTATGCATATTCTTGTGTCATTTCGGCCTCATGTTCGTATCATGCTTCTTCAATATAAGATCGCTCGCTAATATCACAAACAAATTTCGTACAAGAAGACATGGAACGGAAAGCAACGAGTCATGGAGAAAATTTGTGGGAACTGGGAAGACTCGTACAATGAGTTGCCAAACTTCTTCAATGTCATGATGAGTTGAACCCTGAGACCCAGGTGAAATTCCTCACGACTCCGATTACCATACCTAGTAGAGGTCTAGTACTCCAATTTGAAAGATTTTCAGGAGTTTCGACCCTAACATCAAAGGGTTCAAGCATTGTCCCCTAATGTTGGTCATCGATGGTACATTTATCACGAGAAAATACTCAACAGTAATGGCTAGTTCATTTGATGAAAATCACAACATCTTCACTGTAGCATTTGCCATTGTCGATAATTAAAGAAATCAAGGGAACATGGAAGTGGTTTTTTGAGTGCATCATATGTCTAGTCACTAACAGACCTGGTGTCTGTGTGATATCATATCAGCATACTGGTCAACGACATGTGATGAAGTATACCAGGAGAGGATGGGTTTGGCATTGGTGCGTACGCCACTATGTCATCAACTACAACACCCACATGAAGAACCCAACCATGAAAACTCACCTAACTGCACTAGGTATGTGATTGAACACTCCACGACCATCCATGTTTAGTCTACTATGTTGTGTAAATTGTAATAAACCCATCTGTTGGGACTTATGTGCAGCTCAAAAAAATTCCATCAGAAAATTTGAGAAGGACGTGAAAGCATTCATGATAGCTCACGCTAGACAAAGCATTGGACAGTCGCGTTGGGAGACTAGAGATTAAATACATAGGTCAAAAGTCCTTGATTCTTCCCAAGATGTTGCAAGGTTTTATATCATGACAATGAACATGCAAGAGAGTGTGACTGAGGCTTTCAAGGGTATCCACGCACTTACAATTGATGGTTGAAGCCACGTTCTATAGGCTGCCTAGGTATTTCAGCGATCGTCTGAAGTTTATTGCTGCTGAAATGGTGAAAGGTGAAGTTTATACCAAGAGGTGTCGCGAAGCAATGGAGAAAGTACTGAATAAGTCTTAGAACCACACTATGAGAACTTTCAACAACGAGGTTGGGGTATTTGACATGGTCACAACAATAGACCCTCGTAATAGAAAGGGCAACAGCACGCATAATGTGTAGATCTTATACGACAAGCTGGAAGGGCATTGTTCATGTGGAACGTTACAACAAACCAAGATGTCATGCTCACAGGTCATAACTTTTTTCAATGTTGTGCATCAAGATCCCTACTACTATGTTCACCCAATACACAAGCTATCAACCATATGGCAGATTAATGGGAAGAGTTTATTTCCAATCGGCAGGCACAAGGACTGGGGCCATTTTGAAACTCCGATTGTCCCAAATCGAAGATTGATTCATGTTTATGGGAGGCCACGACATTCTCGTATAAAAAAAAGATGAGGCTGGCGTGAAGACACCGAGCCTAATTGTAGCTTCGGCAATGAATATGGCCACAATAGAAGGTCATGTGCACGGACAAAGCGAAGCAATACGAATCTGAATCCCTCCATCGACCCTTAATTGCATTTTCAGTATCTTGTTTTTGTGTGTCATCTGTTTGATTTTGATTCAGTATCTTGCTCATGACCTTTGTGTGTGTGTGTGTATTTGTGTGCAACAATAATTATAATAATAATATCGTGTTTTTATTATACTTAAATAATTACAAGTTGCGGCTTTATAATCTTAAAATACAATCAAACGTATTGAATTGAACCTAAACTAAAGTGGTACCTAGGTATTTATAGTGGGATTTAGGGCTTTAAGGTTTCGGAGGGTGCAACCAGCAACGTGTTAACCAGCCACACATCATTGAAAGGTTCCTCTGAAACCCTAAAGTAGTCCCAACTCCATTATGTTAGTCACTGACGAAGGTCACACAGCAGGGAAGGCGTTAGCTAGGGTCGCCTCACTTTCTGGGGTCACCATTGTCCATTTATGGACATAAGTGAGCAATGTGCCACTGATGGTACATTGTTATGTAATCTTGACTACAAAACTACGACGATAATCTTTTTGGTTACCCTTGGTAAATCATCTTCGGCGATAGGTTCTCCATGGTTGTCCATGGTTTGATAACTCTCTTTTGCCCTAATAATTAAGGATTCTTTATGATCACCATTGGTTAAACCTCTTTTGTCGATGAAGGATTTTAGTTTCCAGTGATCTTAACTCATTGGCGACGGTATGGTATGGTTGTTATTGGTCGAACATCATTGACAATGAAGTAGTTTGGTTGCAAAATCTAATCCATAAAAAATGGATGCATTTGTGATAGCTATCAAACCCGAGTTTCAAATAAGAAATTTATATGTTTTGTATTTATTTACTTATTTAAATTATTTTCCTTAAAATTATATTTTATTATCAAGATTTTATTTTGTAATCAATGAACCATACTCTAGGGTTCATTCTCTCAATCGCAATCGCGATTTTTATTCCTCTATTCTAGTTAGGGGTGAAAGTTAGGTTAATAGTTGATGGATTTCGATCAGTTAAAATTTTGCAAACCTCTTAACTGTTACCTGACCAATTTGGTGTCAATTTGACCGACCGACCGACCAACCAAATTCGATCGATTACGTTGATTTTGGTAAAAAACAATAATTGTGAAAATATTATAAAATTCGGTTAAAATCTATTTCCATAAAATATAAAAAATCTTTAACCGACTAACTGATCAATTTGTCTTTAGGTTAATCATTGACAGATCGAAGTCGGTTGGTTAGTTACTAATTAGTTATCTTTAACCGTGACTGTATTGTCAACCCTAGTTTCACCCTTTCTCTCGTCCACCTCTTATCATCATCAATTGTCAACCTTTCATCATCACCCCTCAATCCGCCAGTCTCTTCCATCATCACCCGCCATTCTACCAACCTTTTTCATCATCACATGTTGATCCATCTTTTTGCGACCAAGCTTGCCGTTGCAAAAAGGTTAATCTTTGGCGACCAAGATAATTGTAGCGACTCACGTGTGTATTTTACGATGTTTTTTTATTACAGACGACTAAAATTTTGCAACGGTTGGCTCGTCACAGTGACCATTATGTGACGCACTATCTGCAACATATGTTGCGATTACAATATCTCATCCCCATAGTGACCAAATATGTACTTTCAATGACGTAAATTTTCGTCATAAAAACTTAATTTTTCTGTAGCGAAAGGTCTTTGTTTTTATTTCAGTTTGCGTCCAATATACCAGTTTCTCTTATATAAAGTTTGGTGATCCTTTACAAGTTGCAATCTTCTTTTATAGGCGTTCGTTTAAAAAGATGTATTAATGAATAGGCCAAATACACAAATTTGGCCAAACCTTTCAGCTTTGTGTCAATTTTGTCCACTTCTTTTTCAGTGTCACAATTTTCGCCAAACCTTTTGTTATTGTGTCAATTCTATCCACACTACAAAAAAGGATCTTTAGCGTCGCTTGAAGGGGAAGATTTTAGCGTCGGTCGATTAGAAACCGACGCTAAACCCTTGACTCGCGTTTGACCAAGGGTTTAGTGTCGGTCGATAAGCGACCGACGCTAAAACATGTCGGTAACCGATGCTAAATTTGGTTTTGGGTCAGAAATGAAGCCAACCAGCTTTAGCGTCGGTTACCGACATGTTTTAGCGTCGGTCGCTTATCGACCGACGCTAAATCACGTATATATTTAAACCTCTCAGCCGCCACCCTAACCCTAATCTCATCTCTCTCAGCCTTCTTCTTCTTCCTCTTTCTTCTTCCTCCTCCAACCTTCTTCTTCCTCTTCCATTTTTGACCAGCCTTCTTCTTCTTCCTCCTCCAGCCTTCTTCTCTCTCTTCCATTTTTCTGACCAGCCTTCTTCATCCTCCAGCCTTCTTCTTCCTCCTCCAGCCTTCTTCTTCCTCTTCCATTTTTTACCAGCCTTCTTCTTCTTCCTCTTTCTTCTTCCTCCTCCAGCCTTCTTCTTCCTCTTTCTTCTTCCTCTTCCTCTGCTTCCTTTTCCAGATCTCCAGATCCACCTTCTTCTTCTTCCTTCTTCTTCCTCTTCTTCTTCATCTTCTCTGTTTCTCCCCAGCCATCCGCCGCCGTCACCGTCGCCGCCGCCAGCACCAAATCTGAAAAACTATTGGCAAATATAAAATGAATAATTGGAAAATTTAAGTGACCAAAAGGATGACCTAATAAATCTAAGTGACCAAGTTGCATAACTGGAAAATGGAGTGACCAAATCTGAAAAGGAAAATATAAATTGAATATTAAAAAAAAAATGAAACAAAAAAAACTGGGTTGGTCAGCGACCCCTTTCGGTCAACTCATTATTAGCGTCGGTCGTGGTTTATTTTAGCATTGGTCGCGAAAGAACCGATGCTAAAATTTAGCGTCGCTACATTTCGCATCATTTTTTAACCGACGCTAAATAGTTTAGCGTCGGTCGATGACCGACGCTAAACGCTCGGTTTTTTGTGGTGCCAGTTGACCTAGTTTGACCGATAACAGACACAACAATGCCTTGATGACGTTAACTGGGAAGCCACATCAGCTGTCTAACATGACGGAATGCACCATGTAGACTTCCACGTCAGCTATAGGTGCCCCACCTCGGGTTAAAAAGTGCTCATTGTCCTTTTTTAATCGTTATTTACCATCCTCATCTCCTTAGTAAAAACATCGCTTGAATTCCGACAACCGATGTACTACAGTGGTTGTCATTCTAAACCCAACGCGTTTAGCATTGGCGAAGCTAGGTCGGTCTATCCTGGGCTCGGGCCTAGGGTCCTCTGTACCCAAATAGCTCAAATATAGGCATTTTCCCGTACAAATATACATTAAGCTCATTGTATATTATGTATCAGGCTCAAGGTTTACTACCATACTGACTTCGCCACAGGCGTTTAGAATGCCTCATCTCTTCTCCCACCATCTTCGCCATTAACATAAAACCTAGGCATCAGATCGCCATCTCTTTCACCACCTTCCTACTCCCACCACCATCTCTCTGATTCTCCATATCCTCCATATACCCATTATTAAACCCTCTAAAATCCTCCACTTTCATTATCCCTATCGTCGGATAAAATGAGAACACCAACAAATGCAACAACCATATACACTTCACCGCCACAAAGAATGCATGTAGTAGCAGCTCCGGCCACGACCTCTCCTAGTTCAACGTCGTTATTATACAACTCATTTTCTGATTACAGAACTTGCTGAACTCCTCGTTGTAATACTTTCCCTTTCCTCAGAACCTCGTTCCAACTCAGATTCCTCAGTGAAACAAATGATTGAAACTGTGTCTGCCGATCCTGACCCGGATCCAAATGATTCGACGACCCGTTCCTCTGGAACAGTCAGTTCTCGAAGTACCGGTTATTGATTCCGACGCCATTTGTAGGAATCCTTCCACCATCGCCTCGTTGCTCACCGGAAAAATTGAAGAATTAACGTTCCTTCTAAGTTGCGTCCCTCGTCTCATTGATCCTTCATTCCCTCCTCAACGTCTTGACTGAAAGAAATCTCGATTCACTGAATGCCTATGAAACATTGTCGGACTCCGTCATCCTATTTGGGGGAAACGTTTCCTTCTTTTATTGTTGCTTCTTCCTTAGCCACGACATCATTCATTTGCTCCTCGGCTGCGACAGGACAGAGGCATGGGAGTCTGTCAATGGAATGACGATGTTGGAATCGATCATCGTCCTTCGGTTCACTGTGGATTCCAACAAAAATAATAACAATAATGCCGCCCGTTTGCCGAAACTGGTTGTTGGAGGATGTCGATTTAAATTCTGGTACGTGGTTAAGAGTTCTGCCAGACCTATAGAGCTCCACTCCTCTAGGAGAAGTGCGGAGGATGGTGATATTATTGTTATTATTTTTGTTGTTGTCGTCGGCGTAGGATCCGGTGACGGATTTCTGATCCTCAGTGGCAGCTTTTCTGGAAGAAGAGTAATTGTTCTTATACTCATCCCAGCTTCTCGAGTGTGTTCTTGATTTCGCTGGAATCAGATAGTGACTCCTTTGAAATGTCTTCTTCGTAACCATCCATTTTACATTTTTCAATTGACGTGTAAAGCCACCTCAATCTAAGCACAACACGTTTATGCCAAGACATGCCACGTCATTTCGAAATCAGACTCCACACGCTAACGGACTTCCGATAAAACGGACGGAAAACAGCAAAATAGTCGAAATGGATTTTCAAATATAAGTGAACAAAATTGACACAAAGAAAAAAATGTTTGACCAGATTTATGTATTTGGCCTAATGAATATTATAGACCGGAGCTTATTGGGGAACCAAGCCTCAATTTGGTCAATTAGACCAAATTAACAAGAACCATTAGATAAAAATGAATGGTTCATATTAGATTGACTTATTCATTATCTAATTATTTAATTCGGATTATGGCAGATAATTAATTCAACGGATCATTATGACACATAATTAATTCAATGAATAATTATGGAGAGAGAATCAAAATTCCAAGATTTTCTCTTCAAAACAAATCCCCAACTGCAATTGTTTCTTTCTTCTCTAGCGGTATTGTTTCTTTCAATTGTTTCTTTCTTCTTCGGTCGATTTCTTGAAATTGTTTGTTGGATTTTTTTAATCTCGTCGCCAATATAGTCATCAGCCATGGACAAGGGTATTCTAGTGCAGGAAAAGTACTAAGGTGTCCTAGTACATGCATCAGTAACATTGAAGTGAAACTCACATCTAAGGTGTCCTAGTACATGCATCATTAACATTGAAGTGAAACTCACATCTAAGGTGTCCTAGTACATGCATCAAATCAGCAAACACAATACTTAAACAAAGACCAAACAACAAAATATAGCACATTTGGAGTCTAGATGGTTCATAAATAGACTGTCCTAGTGCAAGAATCATTAACATTGTAGCATCAACAAACCAAAAGTTCTTGTACAGTTCACCATACAGAGGTTAACTTCAACAGATTCAAGGGTGTCCTAATGCAGGAAAAGTACTAAGGTGTCCTCGTACATGCATCATGATCATTTACACTGAATGAAATTTACATATAACGTGTCCTAGTACATGCATCAAATCAGCAAACCAATAATTAAACAGATATCAAACAATATAAATATAGCACATTTGGAGTCCAGATGGTTCATAAATAGACTGTCCTAGTGCAAGAATCATTAACATTGCAGTATTAGAGACTTTTAGTGCACTAAGAATATATAAACCTACCAGAGAAAAAATTATTGTACACTTAGTCTAAACATCTAAACCGAACCTTGACCGGAAAAAAAAAAAGAAATTATAGCAATAGGAGGGAAGAAGGAAAAGAGTTGCAGGGAATTGAGAAGAAGTTACAGGGAATAGGGAATAGGGAAAAAAGATAAAAATATATTAGTTATGGTAACATTAAAAGACCTTCCTAATCATTATCTACTAATTAATTAGATAATTAATTGATCATATAAGAGTAAAACAATCTTATTATTTTAATATTAAATAAAAGGTTGAAATTTATTTGGTTTAGTAGACCAAATATGCATTTGGTCGGGTTCAGCTTGGGATCAAGGAAGTGAGTTCCTTGATCCATCAAAGAAGGGTATTATAGGTATTTTTAAAAAAGGTGGCCAGCACCTTCAATTGTCGCCGGACCTCTGCCGCCGCCGCCGGACCTCCGCCGCCGTCGCCGGCCAGCCGCCGGACTCGCGCGTCGCGCCACCCCAGACCTCCGCCGGCAGCCGCGGACCTCCGCCGCCGTCGCGCCAGCCGCCGGACCTCCGCCTCTCCGCCGTCCCGCCGCCGCCCCGCCACCCAGCCGCCGGATCTCCGCCGCCGCCAGACCTCCGCCGCCCCGCCGTCCCGTCGCCGTATCTCCGTCGCCGGCCAGCCGCCGGACCTCCGCCAGACCTCCGCCAGCCAGCCGCCGGACCTCCGCCGCCGCCCAGCCGCCGGACCTCCGCCGTCGTCGCCGCCCAGCCGCCGGACCTCCGCCGTCGTCGCCGCCCAGCCGCCGGACCTCCGCCGTCCCGCGCCGCCCCCGCCACCAGCCGCCGGATCTCCCGCCGCCCGCCGGACCTCCGCCGCCCCGCCGTCTCGTCGCCGTATCTCCGCCGCCGCCGCTACCTAAGATAATTTATATATTAAAAAAAGTGTTGTGATGTGATTCGAAATCATGACCTCTCAATTTAAATATTAAACTCCTACCACTATGCTACTAAGCACTTAGTGATATTATATAATAATAAAATTATCTTATTAAATAGATGCACATAGTTTGTAAAAAAATGTGCACACGAGTACGAAATATGTGTACACTAGTATATAAAATAGGTGTGCACGTGTACGCGTTCACATGTACACACATTACATTATTAAGTAGTGTGCACATGATTTATACAAAATATGTACACACGAGTACGAGTATGTGTACTAGTAAAAAATAAGTGTGCACGTGTACGAATAGGTGTACACATTTATAGATGTGTACAAGATAAGTGTACGTGTGTAAAAAATGTAAGTACATAAATGTGTACGTGTATAAAACGTGTACACATGATGTATACAAAATATGTGTACACTAATGTAAAAAATAAGTGTGCACGTGTACAAATAGGTGTACACGTGTATAAAATGTGTGTATACGTATACATAAACAAAATGTAAGATATAGTGTACATGTGTACAAAGAGTGTGTGCACGTGTACACCGTGTGTACATATCTACAAGATAAGTGTACACATATACAAAAATGTAAGTACATAAACGTGTGCGTGTATAAAACGTGTACAAAACATGTATAGAAACATGTACACATGTGTACGAAAAATCTTTGCAAATGAGTACACAGTTTATGTACAAAAGTGTGTACACACGTACAAAAGTGTGTACACATTAAAAACGAGTACGAAGCGTCACCGAAAAAAAATTTCCAGAAAAATAGGCCCGACGACGGTGGTCTGGTGGCCGAAAATTTTTTCGAAATCGGAACTTCGATCGTCCAAAAAATTCATCGGAGAAGTCGTCGGAGCTCCGGTCGCCGGAGTTCTGGTCGCCGGAGCTCCGGTCACCGGAGTTCTGGTCGCCGGAGCTCCAGTCACCGACTATTTTCACTTGAATTAAAAAAACTAAAATTAAATTAAATTAAATTAAATAGGGAAATGACCCTTTTACCCTTTTAATTTAAACCATTAGATCTGGAAAAATAAATCAATGGTTTAGATTGTTCCTTGACACTATCAAAGAAGCTAAATTTGTTTGTTTGATGGTAAGCTGGACTCCATTTAGTCACTGAAAAAATTGGGCTTATAGACTTATGGGGTTGACCCCAAAATGAAAATATCATTTGTTTAATTCAACAAATGGGCTGCTAAATGTGTCCAGTCCATCTATCGGATTAAATCCTTTATTAAAAAAACAGTGAATCAGATTCTGATGCTCCTACTATATTTGGTACCTTGGTATATTCCGGTCGAGATTCCTTTATAATAAATCCAACCGCATAAATCAACCAATCAGCTTCTTTAGGGGTTAAGTAATTTAAGATTATCTACAGAAGTTAGCATTGTCATTCCGAAGAGCCATTTTAACAACTCCCTCAAAAACAAACAAAAAGAGCCATTTGGCCCAAAGAGTACCCAAAGGACACCTTTTTTTTTGTTAATACCTTAACTCTTTCTTCTCTCTTTTCAAACCTATCTTTTTAGCTTGAAAATGTCGACATAATTACAACCCAAGTCACCTATTAATAATTAAATAACTATGTCCAGGACATTTTCTTGTGAAACTTATCGGGGATCTATAGTAATCTAAAATCTTATTCAAAGTGATTAAAATAAATTAACCTCTCAAAAGATATTTATATATTGGATTGTGGAATAGTTATGGAATTAAAGTGGGATGTGAATTGAAATTTAATTTTTATAGTGTAGGTAGAAAGTTTGTATGTTAACAACAAAAACAAGTGTGATATTGTTGAACGGTAACTTTGTCCTTTTTTATAGAAAAAATTAGGATAATGGATCTAATATTTATTCACAATCAAATGATTCTTACAAATATCATTTTGAGGTAGAGTGTTTGATCATCATCCATAAAAAATGAGTACATCTTATGGTCAGGTTATTACCACTTACCGCGTTGACGAAGAAAATGATTAATCAACCAGCTTGATTAAATTTTCTCATTATTAATTAGATCTCTTAAAGGATGAAGCCCAACGTATATTGCAGTGATTAGCTGGCCAATGTAGTCACCTTGTGTGGTCATGTGTTTCATTGTCCCTTTTTCCTCTCACAATAAATTTTATTCTATCTTGTTTTGAATTAAAATGTACTAGTGTTCCATATAAAATTATAAATGATTAATGTCATTATTTATGTTAATCAGACAGTTGAACAAGACTTAAGGAAGAACAAAACTCCAAAAATCAACCCCTCAATTGCACATGTGGACACATATTCCTTTCACTACTCTATTTCTTTTGTGAAACAGTACATTGTGTAATACTAATTTGAAACTAAATTAATCTTAATTAATGCTAAAATTGGGTGGAGACTAAACTACAACAATAAACCTTAATTAAGGCAAAACTGGGTGGGAAATTGAAGGCAACAAATTGTCAAAGAAACCAATCCATTTGGGGAGGAGAGAGAGAGAGAGTCCAGCTAGGCAGCAGCTATCTTTATCAAACCAAACATCACATTACTATTTACATGGTCCTAGGCGCGTGTACCTACTCCCCTTTTCTTTTTTCAGTAAATTATTATATGATTCTTACATTACACGACTAATAGGATATAATATTATTAATTGTTTGAATAAAACAATTATCGTTTTTTTGTGACAAAAATAAACCCAGAATCTTGGACATGGAGAGATTCTTAGGTATCAGAATATCATCTGTCGCTCTTGTCTGAGGGGGAAGATAAGTTAAAATAATATTTTGTGGAATATTCTTTGGACATCCCACGAGATGACTAGGATGGCTAAACAATACAATAAATGTGCCAATAGATTCACATTCACTCACCTCACTAATAATGCTTATTGTTTTAAGCCCACGCAAACTTGAAGAAGAATTAAATGTATGAAATTATACGCAGAAGATACTTGGCATATTCTGATGTGGGAAAACATTTTAGCAAATTGTCACATTCGAAAAAAGTATGGTAATTTCGGACTTAGAAAAAAGTCTACGAATTAGATGATTCACTAAGGTAAAAAAAATTTGAGAGAATTTGTTCAATAATTCGGGGCGCCTATGTACAAAGGGTTGTCTACCTCTTGTGTAGTTTTGAGATGCGGTATTTGGATTCCCTTTTGTAGATGTTTTTTGGGGGTCTGCTAGTTGGGGTTTTTTGGGATGTAGCGGATCATGTTCCTGTCTTTGACCTTGTTTTGGTCGGCTGGAGCTCTCATCATTGTACAAACTGTTATCGATATTTATATAAGTATCTACCATTCATAAAAAAAAATTCGTTCAATAATTCATATAAGGCCAAAAACAAATTTGTAGCCAAACCTTTACGGGGTATGTCAAACGTAGCCAAAGCTATTCATAACCCCAAAAATGGCAATGTTTTGATTTCCGTTAACTTTTTCCGTCTAAGTTAACGGAAATTTGACCCCAAAATGATGTGTCAGCTGATGTGTCTTACTTTTGGCTACATAATCATTTTTAATTATAATTTTTCACAAAAAAATAAAAGAACATTGAAATTTTAAAATTAATTTTGGACCTTTCTTCTTCCCTCTCTCTGTCGCTGATGCTCCTCCTCTCCTCCTTCTTCTTCCCTGCCCAAACTTCCCCTCTCTCTTCTTCCAGCCCTAAATCCCCTATCCTCTTAGCCTCACCCCCCAACACCACCAAACCCCCAAGCCTCCACTGGTCAATTTCTGATGAAGAGGTCGTCGATTCAATCCGAAGGAAGGGCGGCGGATCTGGAGATCGGAGAAGTAAAGGAAGATTGGACATACAGATATAGAGAGAGAGAGCCGGGTCGAGCATCTCACTTCCTTCGTCTTGCATCCCGCCGCCGAGTTCCACCACTGTCAGTCACCGGGAGCTTGACCGAACAAAACAATGAACAAATAAGCCAATAAGAGGCTTATTACTTTCACAGAACGCCGCAGAGATCGGACTTTTCGCTGTCCCCGCCGGGCAAAGTTCACAAGCTGGATTTTGGCTGATCGGATACAAAAACGATTGAAATCCATCCGGATAATTGGAGACAAGGTTGGTTATATACTGCCTTCCGATTCGAAGTAGCACGCAGATAATCGGAGTCTGGTAATGGGCGATGTGGCAGCGCATATAGCAGGGTAGAGCGTTTTCTCCAATCCCGGGTATCGGTTTCTGACTTCTTCTTCTTAATCCGACTGTCATGAACGATGTGAGAAAAGTTATGGTCTATTATTGTTCAGTAGGTGAAACTAAAGGCTCCTTCAGTTTTTAGGTCTCTACTTAAGTTATTATGTTGCAATTTCAGAGGTTAGATGAACCGAATTTGTCATTTGAATGTTCATTGATAGAAGGCTAATCGCTCAGTTGCGTTCTTGAGTGCACTTTGGTAATGCTAAAGGGTTTGAGATTTGAGTTTGTCTGTTTTGTGTGATCCTAATTTTGAAGGGTGGTGTCGGTGGAATCTAGATCCAACGAAGGTCAAGGGGATTGGGGGTATCGGTGTCGGTGAGGGTATGGGGATTGGGGGGTGTCGGTGAGGGGGATTTGGGGGGTGTCGGTGAGGGGGATTAGGGGGCGACGGCGGTGGCAGGTTGGTGGAGCAATGACGGCAGTGGGTTGGTGGAGCGACGGCGGTGGTGGGAGAATTATACTACGGCGGCGGTGGGTTGGTGGAGCGATGGCGGCGGTGGGTTGGTGGAGCGACGGTGGCGGTGGGTTGGTGGAGCGACGGTGGCGGTGGGTTGGTGGAGCAACGGCGGCAGTGGGTTGGTGAAGCACCGGCTGCCGTGGGTGGAGCGAGGAAGAAGAAGAAGAATTTTTAATTTAATTTTTTTTATGGAAAATAAATTAATTTTTTTTACATCAAATTTTATTTTTTCTTTTATTTTGTTTTAGATTAATTTATTTATTTTTAAATAATGACGTGGCATCTGACGTGGCATCTGACGTGGCATCTAGTTGACCGGTCAAGTAGATGCCACGTCAGCTTCGTTTGCACTGTCACTAACGGTGTTAAAATTCTAACTAATATCGGCTATATTTGTCGTAAAAATTAAAAGTTTGGTCTAAACATTGTGACACGAATAGCTTTGGCTATGTTTGACATTTCACGGAAAGGTTTGGCTACAAATTTATTTTTGGCCTTCATATAAATGTACTTGAGGTCATATCTTCTTTCTGAAAATTGTATATTATCCATAACACAAATTGGTGACAACTAAAATGATTATAGATTTTTTTATGTGACTAAAACGGTTATAGATGATATATATGTATGATGATTGTTCATACCAAGATATCTTTCATGAGAACAAGCTAGCCTACGATTATCAAGGCCACGCATAACTTGGATTCTTGAAGCGCAAACCAGAGATAATTGAAAACGAAGTAGTTGTTTGTGTTGTGCTCATGTGTCCTGTAGACGATGAAGGGAGGAGGAGGGTTGTACAAGAAGTGGGGGATTAAAGACGAGGAGGGTTGTACAAGAAGTGGAGGATTAGAGACGAGGAGGCTTGTACAAGAAGTGGAGGATTAGAGACTTCATGTTGTTCAGAAGCATGTCCATGAGATGGGCGACGAGCTCCAAGCATCTGATGGTGCCAAAATATGTTGTTCTGGCGAGGAGGACATCTCCTCCGCCGTCAATAGTGGCAGAGGCTAGAGGGGGTAAGGAATCCCTCCGGTACACAGAGATGAAAAATGTGTTGCTCTTTATGTGGTACTCAAACGGCATTCGTCATCGGTACTCTCAACACAATAATCAGTCACTACCCTCCTCACTGTGTTCTCTATCTAATTAAGTAGCTTTGCCTAAAAAAGGACAAAGGCGTTTGCATAATCAAACCTTATAGATCCAATTCTTTCGCCCTACTCTTGTTGTGTTATTTGCATTTGCATTGAATTTATTTAGTTCGGATAACTAGTTATCTAACCGAGATAACATAGTGTCTAACTGTCGGATAACTTCTAATTTGGTCATCGATAACCGATTATTTGGTCATTGGATAGCTTGTTATCTGATTGTGATATAACATGTTATCTGATCAATGCTCAACATGTTATCCGGACAGTAGATATAACTTGTCATATGCAGGGCCGTCCAATGAATTTTGGAGGCCCTATTCCAAAATTATAGTATAGTCATATTAAAAAATGATAACACATACTCGGTTTACTTGTATTAATATGACCTGAGATGATATGGGGCACGTAAAACTTGACTCGTGATAGATTTATAACATATTTGGAAAATTCATGTCATTCCTAGCCTACATGAATTTTTATTAAAACAATAAAAATTTGAGAAAATTTAATTTAATTGTATATAAATCAATAAAATTAATACCATATAAAAAAAGACCAAAATAATAAAGATATATAAAAATTGAGAAAGAAGACAAACAATGTTTGTTGAAATATAAACTTTATTTCATTTTGTCAAAAAAGAAATTGAACCCTTGTCCTTCCAAAATAAAGTAACAAGCTAAGCACTAAGCTAACACTACATTAATGTCTTTTTTTGCATAGCATTTTATAATACATTCTCCAGGTATTTCTACTTAACCCAAAATTTTGAGACCCCCAAAATTTTGTGGCCCTGTGCCCGAGGGCATGCCAGCACACCCTAATGGCCGGCCCTGGTCATATGTATCCGAAGAATCGCCAGAGATCAAATAATGGTCAACTAAATTTCGTTGGAGACGATCTTCAAAGTGGGCCATAAAAAAAAATAAACAATTTAATAAAATACTTAATTGCTCGTAAAAACGTGGACACCTTAGAATGGGCAAATAGCCAATCCTATATTATGTTTGGAATTTTTCAAGAATGTTTGAAATTCATCTCTTGCCCAATTTTCACTAATCTCTTTATATAATATAAATAAATATTGGATTGGCTATTGAAATTAATCTAAGATGAATAAAAAAAATGCCAACAAATTGTCAACTATATTTATTTATTTTTTTGGCAAGTACTATATTTATAGTTCCCGCATGAAAAATTGCTGTTAAATACTTAAATATCAGTCGAGAATAGTAAAGTGTCACTCATGACAACATATTTATCTTTTAAATGAAAACAAATATATTATGATGATGTCATGGAGATCATTTATATAGCAGTCACGTGTTTTATCTCGACAAAATTTGATGTCATAACATTTATTAGCAGTCCGTGTATTACAGTAATTATTCTAATCTATTTACGGTTTTAAAGCAGATTGCTGAGATGATGATTAATGTATTTTAATTCAATTATTCACGGTTTTCAATTCAACTCTGAGAGTGTCAATTTCTAAGGTAAAGATGTTTATCTAATTTTTTTTTTTTTGGTGAAAAAGATGTTTATCTATAATATAATCTAATCTATCACAAAAATACACGCAAATATCCTCTTTATCCTGATATTTCAAAAAAATTTACATATATAACACCGCTTCAAAAAAAAATTTGCATTTCAAACCGCCGGCGGGCTTGTGGCGGTATGGTTGGAGGATGACGTGGTCGGAGAACACGAATGAGCTCCTCCTCCTTCACTGTGGCTGCTGCACCCTCTTCTTTCCGAACTTCTAGCTTGCTGTTTTTCAGATGCGACGACAGCAGCTAGTGGCGGTGCCGTCGCCATGGGCGCATACATTCCACCAGGAGCCATAATGGATGATGTTTCTCCGGCAGCCGTTGCAGCAGCTGCTGCTGCCGCCGCCGCCGCTGCATATTCCGCGGGCGGTGGCACCCATATCCCACCCACGACTACAAACTGTGGGCCTTGCTGGTTGCCGTTGTTCTGGACAGCGTGGCTCGGTCGACGTGTATGTAGACGGTATTTCTGTAAGGAAAACGCAAAACGCATTATCAGATTTTGCGGCCAAACTTTTGATTACGTGACCTCCCCGCAACCATCAACTTACTTTCATCTTGTCATTTTATTAAAATTATATGGACCAGATTAGTAATTTCCAAAAAATGAAGGGTTGGTTTACTAACTTTTGTATACTGTTGCTGAGAAGTAAAGGTTAATGATGAATGTAATTAACAGTGTCACGATCAAACATTAAAAGGGGGAGGCAACAAACCTGCAAATGGCTCTTGACTTCATCATTACTCAACCCATCTACCTTCATTAACTCTCTAATTTGCTTAGGAGTTGCAGCTGTCCAAAACAAATTAACAAATTAATTATGAGATTCCATTTAACTTTACTCGACTCGGTTTCGAAGTATGTAGTACTAACCGTGTGAACCGCCGAGCTGTTGGAGAGCGTGAAGGAATCTTCGGTGAAGTTCTGGAGACCAACACCGCCTTTGCTTTCTCTGGGCCTGCCCTTCTTTATCCACATCTTTTGTTTTGTTGCTATTATTACTATTATTATTATTGCTAATGCTACATCCTCCTCCGCCGCTGGTCCCCGTAGCTGCGGCGGCTGTAGCAGCAACAGCAGCTGCTGTGTCAGCGTTTGAGCTCATCGCAGCCGTGACAGATGCAGGCGTAACTGCGGCGGCGGGTTTGGCAACCACCGAAACTTTGTCATGATTAGGAGCAGTACTGTTGCTTTTCCCAACGCAACTACTTTTCTCTTTTTGGAAAGGATGAAATGCGCCTCCGCTTCCGCTTCCGCCTCCTCCTCCGCCGTTGCTTCTCTTCACCTCCTTAACCACCGCTTTTCTCGGCACTTCCTTTTTATTTCAAGAAAGAAAATGAAAAATTCAATTCTAGTTCATCTATGATCTATCTACTCCACTATCTGCCAAACAGTAATAACAGTAAAAAAAAAAATTTCGTCCGGTACCTCTTTAGCAGGAAGTGGATCTGGAGATTGGTTCCACAATTGAACAGATCTGAGCCACTCGGATTTCTTCTTGTGGTCATTGCTCTTCTTCTGAAGAATATCCTCATCATCATCATCCTTATCGTCGCTTCTGGTTCTTTTCAGTGATAATCTCTCATCTTGAAAATGATAATGATCATCATCATCCTCGTCCTCCTCGTGTCGGCCACTGTTGTTATCCTGATTCCCATTCTCTTCTCCTTGGTCGTCATCGTCGTGGGGCTTAATCGGGATGAATTCTTCCAGCACAGGACATCCGCTGGAGGTATGCTCGGAGCAATCGGATTGACCAGGCATATTGTACTCCGTCGTCGTGCCGGACAACTCTTTCCGACAAGCATCAATCGCTGCAGAACACACACAAAAAAACATTCAAAGTTGAGAAAAAAAAATGATAAACATTATAAGAAGAGGGAGAAAATGAAAGAGGAGAGAAATAGACCTTGAGTGACAAGCTCGAAACAAAGAGGGAGTTCACGCTGGAAAACCTTAATCTTCCGGCGCTCTTCCTCCAAGGCGTCGACGTACTCGTGGCAGCGCTTCCTCTGATAGGGGAAATCCATAACTACCATGGACTGATAACTACTCTCACAATAATCAATCCAAACTGCAGAGTTAGAATTAAAGGTGATTAATGGTACTGGGGAGGAGAGGGTGAAGAAGAAAGAGGAGGGATTAAATATAAAGGGAGGGAGGGAGGAGGAGGAGCATAGGAAGATCCGATAGGAGAATAATAATGATAAAAAAGGGATCTAAAGTAGAATCAGAATGGAATAAACTGGGAGAAGGGGGAACTGGAAAGACAGCACCAGGGAGGGATTATTAATTACAACACCAAATAAAAGAAAACAAAAAGGGATCAAAATCAAAAACCGAAACCAGGCTTTGGCTTTTACAACCATGAAAGGAGGAGGAGGAGGATCTGGAGGATGAGGATGAAAAGTGATTTGGGGGAAGAAGGAAGAAACGAGGAAAATGGAGAGAGAAAGAAATTTGGGGGGGGGGGGGGGGGGGGGTGGTGGTGTGTGAATGAGAAATCAAAGTCGGGGCGTCGCGTACAGAAGGGGAATCTTTTTGTCTTGGGAGAGTGGCCTGCTATGCTACGGTGCGCCCCTTGCTTGCTTCCTACCTTTCTGTTTTCTTCCATTTTTATTATTTTAGGGATAATATGCAAGATACTCCTCTATTGTAAAAAGATAACAAACACATTTTTCTTAAATTTTTCCTCGAATGTCGTTACATTTTGTTGACACGTTAAGGTCACTCAGTTCATTGAGTAGACAAAATTTTACACGTGTTCATAACCCCCTTCAAACTTCACTATCGCAACTCTCTAATGAATGACAACGATCGAATCCTTCTGGTCTAGCAAAAGCTTGATGGTGATGTACGTCATTCAGTGAAGAGTTTACGATGATTGTCTCCGTCTTTGAATATCTTGAAATCAAGGTTGAAGGGTGTTGTTGATGACACGGGGGACAAGATGCAATGCATCAACCATCCCTACATCAACAACCCAAGCGGGATCTGCGCATTCTGCCTCCAGGAAAGCTAGTTTCATCCTCCACCTGTGTCCTTCTCTCAGCTTTGTCATCTTCCTCTTCTCCGATCTCCATCACGTCTGACGGCCTTCGCCTCAATGCCAACACAACTTCTGTCGCCGCCAACAACAGGTCAAAGATCCCGTTTCTATTAATGAGAAGGAAGAAAAGATCATGGATGTGTTTTCATTGTCGTCTTCCTCATCGTCTTTAAGGTAAGTAAGTCAACCACAGCTACTCCGGGAAGGAGGATGTCCATACAAAATTTTCAATTGTTTTCACAAGTTAAAAAATGGTGTCATTTTGATGAGATTCTACTTTGAACAAATAATCGTAGAGGGACTTATTTGTAAGTAACCCTCAACCTAGCTAATTATCCCTTATTTTAATTATATATAACTTTTTTTTGTTGTTTTGGTTTTATTAGAAAGGATGGGTGGAATATTCCGTGGAGTGATTCCTTTTTTTTTTTTTTTTACGAAGTGGAGTGATTCATTTTTCGTCTTCTTATGTTTTCTTTCCCTTATTGTCATTCGGCTGATTGGACGCCTTTCTTTCTATCAAAAAATGCAACACCTTGTTTGGTTTCTATTATTTGGATGAATATGTGTATTCATAATCATAAGAACTCTTGTTTTTTTGGATTTGTGATTTAAAAAATGAGTGATTTGAGGATGAAAAATGAGGAAGAAATGGCTGATTTCAAAACTCACCTATTAGTTGAGTTTTGGGTGATTTGAGAATGGTGGATTTGGAGCCAATGCTCATTTACATATATGTCCTACTTTTTTTACATTATTACAACTACGGCCACTCTTTTAATTCATTATAACAAGGATAAATGTGTCATTTTGCTTCATTATAATAACACTCACCCAAATCCCAATTAATTTAAACCAACTTCCAAACAAAGGTTTTGGCCAAACAAGCTTAATCACAAAACCTCTATTTCTAAAATCACAATATTAATCAAATACACTATTTTCAAATCACAGAAATGCAATGCAACCCTCTTTTTCTTGTTTCCATACGACCTCCAAATACTTAGTTTCTAACCAAAGGCCGTTCTAGCTACCATTACAAATTGTGAATTTATGTTACACACATGGAGTTGGGTTAATAGCACTCTGGTTACTCAAGTTTGGAATAAGTAATATTTCGGTCACTCAATTATTTTTTATAAAGACTTTATGATTCAAGTTTGACTTTGGTAGAAATTAGTTTCTCATCCAATTATGTTGCGTTTTCTATCCAAAATTCTACATAGACCAATAGCGTCATTTAAAATACTAATTTAAATGTCATTTAGTATATTAGATGATAGGCTCAAAAACATTAGCGGTCATCTAAGTATGGGTCATGTAACAGTGTGGTCACTTAATTATATTTTGTAACAACGTGGTCACCTAAGTTTGTAAATCATAACCGACATGCATCTCCGACGATTTTTCACCAATCTCCTATGAATTTTCTAGCTCAGAGGGCAACATTAGCCAACAAAATAATATTGTTAACATGGAGAAGATGGAATAAAAATATTTTGTTGCTGATGTGACCCTTTGAGCTGGCAAATTCACTGGAGATTCGGTAAAAAATCGACAGAGATGCTTATCAGTTACGATTTACAAACTTAGGTGACCACGCTGTTACAAAACATAGTTAGGTGACCACGCTGTTACATAACCCATACTTAAGTGACCACTGGTGTTTTTGACTCTTAGATGATATGATAGATTGTATAAGGATTATATTGTAATTAGTCCAAATGCCACATCACTATATATTATGATATGTGACATCTATATCATAAATGGTTTCTTTACTAACTATGATAAAATTCCCAGAAAATTGATTCTTATTCAGATGAAAATTGATTCTTATTCAGAGCAATATGTTCTTGCCCAGGTCAGGGGTCTAAAGTCATTTCATTTGATGGTGGTTTATGGAGATAATGATGGTATTAGTAGGAAAAGAATGTGTTGTTGCTGCCTGTAATAAATGAACAATTGGATATGAAATATGAAAGGATTCCATATTCTTTGATCATGCTGCAATTCCATTTCACAAGTAAAAGCAATTCAAAGCTCAATCGCAGATCGATTCATAAGAAGGAGAATAGAATTGTGACTGTATCATCTTTAATACAACATTGCAGGAAACAAATTCAGACTTACTGCTTACATATAATGGAAATGGATCACATCACAGAGTTAAATTTTACATGTACTATTATACATTACACATGGAGACCTCATCTTCAGCAGCAGCTAACTCCTAGTGCTTTTTTATGCAGTAGGATACGAAGCTGACATAGCAATGCCGCAGAGACCTTCTTTAGCACCAACATCCCTCTGCATTTTAATGTACCCTTCATCTCCCCAGCTACTCCCCCAAGAGTTCCTTACTAGCCAATACTTTGTACCGTCGTCACTTGTTCCGTACCCTACTACAGCCACACCATGATCCAAGTTCGTTCCACAGTCTCCAGTGAAAACTCCACTCGAGTAGAACTGAAATGCCGAGCCACCAGCATCAATAGCCACGGCTATGGGTTGGTTTGCTGCGGCCTTGAGTAGTGCTTGCTCGTCATTGGCTGGCACATCCTCGTACCCATTGATCTTGGCTGCAGAGTTTGATGTCTTCACTGTATTGCAACTTCCATCTGCTGCTGTGTAAGGGTAGTTTGATTCAGTTGTAAGGCCCTTGGTCTTTACGAATTGAAACGCATCGTCCATGAACCCTCCGTTACAGCCTTGGTCGTTACTTGTTCTGTCGCAGTCGATCAATTCTTGCTCCGAAAGAGAGGTCAGTGTCCCAGTTGAGATTTTTGTTAGTCCTTCCACTGCTGCCACTGCAGAGAATGCCCAACAGCTTCCTACAGTTTGGTCATAATTAATGTGTGACATTTACTAAAGCAGAGACTATGGTAAAAAGTTTTCAACTTTTTAATATATGCTTACCACATTGGCCTTGATCTTTGATGGGATTCACAGCTCCTTTAGTCCTCCAATCCATGGTGTCCGGCACTGAGCTCGTGTTCTCGTACTTGAATGACGAAGGTCCAACCTTTACAAGAATGGAAGGTTTCTTGTATCCAGTTTTGGCAGAAGTGAACTCCTTGTTGGTCATGTCTGCATATTGGTTCACAGCTAGTTTATAAGTCTTGTTCCTAAACTTGTTGAAGTGATTAACAAATCCCACGTTCTTTTTAAAGATCGAGAATCGCCTAGACTTCTCTCCCGCATCTTCGTAAACACGTCCATTCTTCGCAATCCAAGCTTCAAACCTTTCATTCATGCTAGCACGAGGAGGCTGCAGTGATATTGACCTTGAGGAGAAGGCTCCATATGCATAGATACCCAGTAACATTACTAACACTAGTATCAACTTATTCGAAACTACTGAAGCCATTGCTTTTGTTTCTCTAGTGGGTTTGAATGTATGTTTCAGAGAGATGATTGTAGAATGTGTTGAATGAATTAATTACTTGGAATTCATGAGAATTTATAGTCTTAATTTGTTTTGATGTATTGTGTGTTCCAAATTGCAGCATAGTTCGGAAAGGTCCAGAGAAATGGATGTTATGAAAAAAGTGGCATTTTCTCTAGCTGGTTATACTGTGTTTTGACAGTAGTTATGTCTGCTTCATCATCTTGATAGTATTCATATTAAGTGCGACAATATATGAACTGTGATGAGGAATGCTGTTATTTTGACTGTTTTACAATTGCGGTCGTCATGTTAATTTTATGTTCATGTCTTTTACTTAGACCAAAGAAGACATCAACTGATCAATATTTCTAAGAATTCTAGGTTATATTAAAGTTTACGGTAATTTCCCGTCTGGAAATGAATTGTTTGGAGAATTGCTAAATCTAATAGATATTTTTTTATGAATCCATCTAATGGAATTTGATTGTTGGGCCAATTAGGAGGAGCCACACGTCACCAAACGTCAGGGCTATAAATACTGCATTGAACCCATTGGCAGACGTACAAACATTTTTGGCAGGGAACATTCCCTCGGTATGTTATTCTCACACCCAAATTCCAATACAGTCCCTGGTAAATCGCTTAGAGCTAACTCTCTCTCTTTCCTACGAGTTACCAATGAGCCATCTCTCTCTTTCCTACGAGGTACCAATGAGCCATCTCAAAGCGACATGGCTACCTCCACTATTGGGCGAGGTGACCAGTCTGGAACACGATCAGAATCAGAAGCAGAGGGTAGATGGTCGGAATCAAACGCGGAGCAGAGTGACGATTCTTACCATATTTCAATTGGATGTCTCGAATCTATATAGACGTTAATTGTGGTGGAGTAGGAGACGACTCGTGACTGTCGATTAGGCTGTCAAGAATTTCAATCGAAAGCCTTGAATCGATATACTCGTCAATGGCGTTGGTTCCATTTTCTTGGTTATTAACCAGGCAAACTCGATATAAGTTCCTTACACTTTCTTTTTCTCTATTTACTTTCATTTCGATCGGTTTCTTTTGTTTTCAAGGTGTGGTAAGAGTTTTCTTTCATTCTAATCATTTTGCCACCATTGTTTTCTTAGAATGTATTAATATCAGACAAGTGCCGGTGCATTAGGCTTTCGTTGTGGTTGTTTGGTTTTGGTGTAAGATGGTACTATAAGCAATTCAGTGTTTCGAGAAATCGATTGGCATTAGAACTCATATGGTCTGCCTTTTTTTTACACATATGGCCCCATTAACAAAATATGATTTTGTTCTTGCGAGAATTTTAAAATCAATGATTCTTTTATGTCTAATTCTTTTAAAGAAACACCCTATCCAAAAGAATTTGCAAATAATATTAATAAATCGGATTTGGCTCATTTAAAAATACCACAAAAATTTTACATTCCAAAGGTCTCTCTTCTTCGCTTTTTGGCTCCATGAGCGGTGGTGGTCTTGCCAAGGGCGTTTCGCAAGCAACCATAAAAAACAGCTTGATAATTTGTTTACTGAAAATAAGGCAACTTTTCAGCCATTTCTTTCGTCTCAGTCATAGTTGTGCTGGTCCTCCCAAGTTCACGATCTATAGTATCTCCCGTCAAGGAGTTGCTAAAAAAAATGATAGGCCACCCAACTCGGCAACTCTCTATTGTACTATTAATATTATCATGCCAATGAAATAGGTTGAAGTATTTGTATTGTATTTAGCTTATTATTTTCTTGTCGATTTAGTTTTTTACCTCGACATGAATATTTTGGTAATACCTTATAGCAAATTTTGATAAGAGTATATACATTTTTCTTACGTATTTTGGTGTGAATGGTGAAAAATAATTAGTGATACTAGTTTATGAGTTTTTTTTTTGCATATAGCTTTAAAGCATATAAATAGCAAGTATAAGTAAAAAAAGAAAACTTAATCTCAACTTAGGGTGTCAAGTCTATCGACATAATCCTTAGGAGATGATTATTTGTGCCACATAACAGGTGAGCCTATTACTTATAGAACGAATCATATAAAAGCATCAAGAGAGGACATTGATCTTATGTGAAGAATCTTCTCGACCAAGACTCCACTAGGAATACACATTTACTTGTGCAACTTTGAGGACTGAGAGTAAACTCTTGTTTATTTCTAACTTCAGTTTCACTAAAATCATGTCAAGCTTCACAAATGTATATAGAATGTGCTACTTTTGACCATTTTGAACCAAATTAGACGCTAATATAATTAATAAACAGCCAAATCTTTAGCGTTGAAAAATCAACCAGTAGACTTACCCAGTAATCACTTAAAAGTCATGTGGACTGAAATCAAGTAAAGCGTTTATGCATGTTTCATATTTGAATCAAGCTAAGCTAGTAGTAAGCTTCATAACATGAGATTCTGAATTTGAAGGATCCCAAAATCACCTGTTTGCATCATTCTTACAAAATCACAATGTCACTAGCCAACTCAATAATTCACCTCCTCATAATCCTTCTTTTTCTTCTTAACCTGAAATTCTGTAATGGCAGCACAATATCCGGCAGCAACAGCAGCAGTGGTAGCGACGACAGCCAACGGAAAGAAATCGACTGCCTGAAATCAATTAAGTCATCGTTCAAAGACCCCATGAAACGCCTCACCTCATCCTGGAACTTCGATAACGATACCACTGGATTCGTCTGCGACTTCCCTGGTATTGAATGCTGGCACTTCAACGAGAACAAGATCCTCAACATTAATCTCTCTCACATGGGCCTCCGCGGTGAATTTCCTCAAGGCATCAAGAATTGCTCCTCGCTCACCAGCTTGAACCTCTCCGGGAACCACCTCTCTGGCTCAATCCCTTTCGATATCGCCGACAGACTCACCTTTTTAACCATTCTGGATCTTTCCCACAACAATTTCACCGGCCAAATCCCCTCCAATTTGTTCAATTGCTCTTACCTCAATGTACTCAATCTGGACAGTAACCAGCTTTCGGGCCCGATTCCTGCTGGTATAGAGCAGCTTGGCAGGCTCAAGATCTTCAACGTGTCGAATAATTTGCTATCTGGGCCGATTCCTGCTGGTTTAGAGCAGCTTCACAGGCTGAGGAGGTTCGACGTGTCGAATAATCTGTTGTCTGGGCCGATTCCCGATTTTGGGAGTCGGAATGGTTTGATTCTTTTTGAGAACAATTCAGGGTTGTGTGGGCTGCCTCTTGATGAACCTTGTGTTGAACCAAACGATTTTCAGTTCCGACGTTTCTTTGTGAATGGTTTCGTAGTTGGTTTCGCTGTATTTGAGTTGCTTGCTCTGACGTTGTTTTACTGGTTCTGTATCCGCCGCAATCCCTCCGCCGCAGCCAGAAGGAGGAACCCTGGATCTCGGATATGGCGGCCCGCAACCAATTATCGTCGATCCATGAACGTAAAGGTATTTGTAAAATCTTAGAAAATTAATCATTGCTCTGTTTATGAGTTCAATTGATCAATTCATCTAAGTTGAGAATTGACACGCAGATATCGGTGCTGGAAACCCTAGTAAACAAGATGAGTTACAAGGAACTTTCAGAGGCGACCTCTGGCTTCAACGTACAGAACGTAATCGGATCTGGAAACAATGGAACCATGTACAAGGCAATGCTTCCAAGTGGGTGGTTTCTAGCAGTTAAGAGGCTGCACCATCCTGAACAATTCAAAGACCACTTCATCTCAGAGGTGATGTCATTGGGGAGATTAAGGCACAACAACTTGCTCCCTCTCTTGGGATTCTGCGTAGAAAGGAATGAGAAGCTTCTGGTGTACAAGTACATGTCTAATGGCTCCCTCCATCACCTGCTTCGCCATCCATGTGATCATGATGCAGGTTCGAAATGCCTCGATTGGCCATTACGGTTCAAGATTGCTATGGGTATAGCAGGTGTATTGTCCTGGCTCCATCACAGCTGCAGTGTTAAGATATACCATCTTCAGCTCACTTCCAAGTGCATTTTGTTGGATCAGGGGTTTGAGCCCAAACTGTCGAATTTTGAGAACGTGTTGTTCGTGAACACCAACGATAATGATCGGTCCAGGAATTTGATACTGAATATGGATTTTCTGGAGCTGGGTTATGCCAAGAAGGATGTCCATAGCTTTGGGGTTGTGCTTTTGGAGCTTATTACTGGGCAGATGGAACCAATAACCAGCACTTGTTCTGCCACTGGGTTCTATTTCGAGAAAATTGATAGAAGTGTTGTTGGAAAAGGTTATGATAGGGACATCTTTCAGGTGATGAAAGTTGCATTTGACTGTGTTCAGTCATCTCCTAAGAGAAGGCCAACAATGCTCCAAGTTGTTGAAAGACTTGATAAAATTGGACAAGGAAGATACGGTTGAGTTGCAGAAGATTATGAATGTCTTGATGCATACATGCATACTCTGTAACTGAAACCAGGAAGAACATTAATTAATCTCTATATATAAAGGGAGAATGAGAGTTACTATTGAATGAATAGTATTTTCTTTCCTCCATTAAGGTATTTAAGGCTTGAGTCATTGGTTTTGAAGGGGGGCTTTTGTGGGTCACTTGTGTTGGATGGGCTTGTGAGAGTAAGTGTTTGGGCTTCTAGGATTCTTATCTCTACAATTGAGAATGACAAAACTGTTATGAATAATATTGTAGTGAATGTCCATGATTCACATAGGATGCTACCTTCACATAAGATGCTACCTAGGATGCTTCCTTAACATTGATCATAAGAATCAATGTCTTCCATGACACATTCTTCTCCCCATTCATATGTAATTATATGAGTCCATTCATGACTCATTATTTTCTCTATTCATGTGTAATTACATTAGCCTATAGGAGTTATGTATTATGTGCCTATAAATAGAGCACATCATTGTATCTATTTGTATGAATAAGAAGAAGCAATTCTCTCCTCTTTCTCTCTTGTGTTTTTTCTCTACTTCATAGTTCATAGTTCTCCATCATTTTCATAACACGTTATCAGCACGAAGCTCTGCCCACTTGGAGATTTACGAAGCTTTACTCTTTGGAGAACAAGATCATCATCTTAAGGTATAAAATCTATCTCATGAAGTTTCAATTAGTTATTGTTCATATATGTTTTATTTATTGTTTTTGTTCTCAAGTATGATTATATCAAAGACGTGATTCATATTGGCACAAACCATTCGTTGAGATGATTTTGGAAACAATGATGGTTGGATGTTGGAATTGATTTGAATATCAATAGTCTAGAAGACTATTTGTCATTTCTCATAGAGAATGTATCCAATACATATGCTACAATAACATTTTGTCTAAATCAAAGTAGCAAAACATGATTATGATTCATGTGAGAAAGATTGGTATTTGAACCAATGCTTTGGAATATACAATTGCATTCCATGAAAATAAGTGTATCAAGATACACATGTTATCCAAAGAAAATGGATTATCTTATATGTCTCAAATCATGAGACATGATATCATTCCTTGATATGAATGGTTATAATGATGTCTATAAAGTGACAATATCTATGTTTCCATAAGTGAACAAAAGAAGACATTCATCTATGATTGTAATGGTCATACGAATGAAATTTCAAGTGGCTTTCACAAACTTGAAAGAGAGAATGAATATGATCGCATAATGGTAATACAACTATCAAGTTTGTTTGGATGATCATAGTCCGAATGACACTATTACGATTTCCTATATTCGGTAATGGATGATATATATAATTGTGTGTCAATGATCCAAAATATAGTATTGCATTCCATGAAGTGAATGTATAAGATACTATTACAATCCATTATGTGAATGTATTAAGAGATATGATATCAAAATAATTATATTCCAAAGGAGGAGTATGCAATGCTCCTAGTGAACAACGAATTGTTCATACATCGTATCAGTTGTAGAATTACAAAAAAAATAATGGTGGATCAAATTACTATCAGTTATTCACAAGTATATCTTCTTTATCGATTGTGAAGGAAACAATGACCACCTAATTTGTGATATCAATAATTGAAAGTTGAAACAAGAGAATTGTGATATTTTATTTATCAATTTAAATAAGATGCTTTACAAGCACTATCAATATCAAGTAATGTCGATGTACATTATCGATGATGTATCGACATATACCATCAATAAAAGATGTGTAATACTCTTTTTTATAATATGGCAAAAAATAGCCAAAACTAATACTAGAAAGAGCTTATATTATTCAATGAATGAAAATTTCCACATTGATAAAATTTATAATCTATTACATCCTCCAAAGTTATTACATTGAGGAAAGAGATTCCATATTGATGGTGTGCATTATATTTTACAGAATTGTGTATGAATATATTAAGTTATAAAGATATCACATTAATGGATATCATATTGTAAAAACAAAGACAAGATAATGAATGTATGTTCATCATATTCACATATATAGATTATGATGACAAAAATATTGGAAGTATTATAATTTATCATCACATTGAAGCTCTTACAAATGTAAACTAAAAGTTTACTTCTCCTGGAAAAATTATTTGGCATAACCGGTTAGACCATCCCGGTTCTACAATTATGCGAATTGAGAATATATGTGGTTAATTTTGAAACATTCCACACACATCAATCTAAGTTGATTATTGGATAACTATTGACAAAAATAAGCAATGAATTGCTTACCTAAAAAATTAAGGGTGATATTTGGATCCATAAGATACACCCAACATATTATCCATTTAGATATTTTAATCGATGCATGAACTAGACATTCACATGTCTAGATATGTACTCGCAACATCCAATTCGCGAGATTATTAGCTCAATCATTTTGATTATGAGCATATTTTCACGATATCCAATAAGTGAAATATATCATTAAGAATAAATATTCTCATTATCATATATACGTGTTATTCTACATGAAAAACATAAATTCGCATTACGCCAACGAGTTATAATGAGTTCCCCTATTATAATTGGTTTTGGGTCAAAACCTCATATTTCTCATATAAGAATATTTAGATGTGATACATACATCTCAATTGCTCCACCACAATTCATTAAGATAAGTCTCAATAATAGAGATTGGAAAATTATATATGTTGGGTACAAGTCTTCGTTGATAGTAAAATATTTACACTATTGTCGAGAGATTTATAGATGACTCGTTTAGATGAACACATCATTTTGTGATTCAAATTTCCCAACATTAGGGGGAGAAAATCAAAGGTTGGGCAAAGAGATTCGTTGGAATGAATTATCATTATCTCATTTTGATCCTCGCACTAAACAGTATGAACTTGAAGTTCATAAGGATAATTCATTAACAAAGTTGAGTTAATCAACTGCCAGATGTTTCAACTACCCGGATATAGTGACATAAAAAATCTCTTATGCCAACTACATTTACATTAAGAATAAAAAATCTCGTATTGGTAAAAACACAAATGAGTCTAAAGCACTCATGAAGTATGAAAAATCAATCGATTCCAAAGATATAAATCCTCAAAAGGTGAAAAGGAGCTTTAAATTAAGATGGTCAAAATTGAGGGTAAGATAAAGAATATCAAACAAATACATGTGCTCCTGAAGAGCATCAGGTACCTGATAATTATGAATGAAAGATATATCAATGTATTTGATGAAAAACTTTGGAATCATGATGAAGTCAACGTTGATAAAATTTTTTATTACAATGCAGCACTAAACTTGATAAGCGAAAATGAGGATCATGAGCCAAATTCATTAATGCATGCAAAGAAAGAAATGATTGGCCAAAATGGAAAATATGATTGCGACAATATTATATTCCCTAGAAAAATGAAAAGTTTTTTTTTTATATAAAAAGTCTCTACACATGAAGATGTAAGCAAACGAGACATATATATTTATCCCACTGCGATTATAATAAAAATCGTAAAGTTGTGGGTTATAAGACATCTCATTCTGAAAGGTTTTGTACAATGACAAAAACCTTATACTATTGGTTATGATGAAACATATGTTCATTTGGTGGATGCAACAACTTTTCATTATATGATTAGTCTGGTAGTTTGTGAAGGGAAATATTTGTCTTTGATGGATGTCATTACAACCTATATGTATGGTTTGTCTAATAATGACATATATGCGTATATGAAATTTCCGGAATGATTCATTTTGCTAAATCCGAACAATAAGTCAAGTTCACGTGAACAGTATTCAATAATATTATTGAATTGACGTCATACGAATTATGAGATTGAGAAAGAATGATATATTTCGTATACCAAATATTTTCTATGTTTTATTTGTCAATATTTTATATTTAATACTTGATTTTTATTATAAAATATTTTTTGTTTTGAAATTATATCGTATCAAAATTTCTATGACTTTCTTTTGTCTTGAAAATGCGTTTTCTTTATTTCCAAAGGTTAAGAAGTCATCATCTTATTATCTATTTGATTAGCTATTGAGACTCGTGAAGAGTTTCTCAAAGAAATTAGCTATTTGATTAAAGAGTTTGAGATGAAAGATATGAAACAATATCATTGCAAATCACTTGCAGATTGAGCATCTCTCAAACATGATTGTTGTTTATCAACAAAGATACACTACCGAAATGTTGAAAATTTCGATATAGATACATATTGTCCATAACTACCTTGATGGTAGTAAGATCATTATATGTGAGTAGATGTCAATATACATCAGTAAAGTAAGAATCATTTTGTCCTAAAGTATCGTATCTTAGTGCAACAAGAGCACTCATGAATCTTGCTAGTCTTATAAGACTTAATTCATCTATCAATAGTTATTTTGGCAAGATTATACTCTATTCTCACTCAATGACATGAAGATCAATTGAAGCATATACTATGTTATGTTCAAATAACATAAGATTTCAAGTTATTTTATTTGAGCATATTGAAAGACATGTCAATGAGTTACATGGTCTTTAAATATCGATACGATCTTTGCGTTGGTCAATTATAAATCAAGTTCACTTGGCAATATAACTATTTGGTGGTTTGTGAAACAAACTATAAAGCCACATCATCATTCACATGCATAATGAGTATATATATCCTCAAGTTGTAAGAGGATCGCATTAGAAAAGCTAAAAGAATAAGTGTTTGAAGAAATTATTTTTCCAACACGAATTTCTAGATACTAGTGGAATAACTAGTGAAAATTATGATCAAGTGACAATCTAGCATATTTGTTCACAAAGTTACTTCATACATCAAGATCATTTGTATAAAATTGAAGTTCAAAGATTGAACGATTTTGAGTCATCCTATCATGAGGGGGAGTTAATACGCACTACACTCTTTTTCCCTTAACCATGGTTTTTCCCATTGGGTTTTCCTGGTAAGGTTTTTAATGAGGTAGTATGTGATAGCGTATTATACGAACAATATTTATATCCCTATAGATCTATTGTCCTTCTATTGATTTTTTCTCTTGTAAAGTTGTAAAGGGCATATCATTAACCATTGGACATTCAAGGGGGAGTGTTATGAATAATATTGTAGTGAATGTCCATGATTCACATAGGATGCTACCTTCACATAAGATGCTACCTAGGATGCTTCCTTAACATTGATCATAAGAATCAATGTCTTCCATGACACATTCTTCTCCCCATTCATATGTAATTATATGAGTCCATTCATGACTCATTATTCTCTCTATTCATGTGTAATTACATTAGCCTATAGGAGTTATGTATTATGTGCCTATAAAAAGAGCACATCATTGTATCTATTTGTATGAATAAGAAGAAGCAATTCTCTCCTCTTTCTCTCTTGTGTTTTCTCTCTACTTCATAGTTCATAGTTCTCCATCATTTTCATAACAAAAACAACATTAATCAATTAACACTCTTTTTTATTTATTTGTGTTCTTATAGGAGTAACAAAATTGAAAGACTCTTATATAATGTATTGTATACTGTATAGGCTTTATCAATAGACACATGCATATTTTCATATTTCATACAATGCTTTCAACTTTATCGTAGTTCTGCTTGGAATAAAAGTAGAGATCATCAACCCCAAACTTTTTATAGGGTATATAAATGCATAATCATTGTGCCAAGAAGAGTGATTACGCTATAGAAATTAATTAACATCATAATAGGCAATGTCATGTGATGGAGGTTGGATATGAGCAAAGAGGAGATGGAGAGAATAACGGTGATACACTATAATAAAAATAAGTGGTGACTAGAGAGAGAATATTTAATTCTATTTTATGTTCCTTTTATTTTGTTTTTTTGGTAGAATATATTTTTTTGGTAGAAACCTTTTATTTTGTTTGAACATCCTTTTGTCAACATTTTTCATTCATTTTAATTATAATTATATATATATATATTATATATATTATATATATATATATATATATATTATATATATATTAATTTTTATTTTGTCAAATTTCACTCCTAGCATAGTCTTTCCTGCATTTATATTTTTCAACAAAATGGTTCATATCAGCTTTCATAGCAGAAACAAAATACTCGGAATTACCATTACTGGTCTTCTGAAAATTTTCGCTGCATCGCGCGGGTAATTTTAGTAGTTAGTAATAGCACGTCTCAAAACAGAGTCAGGAACGTTGGGGTTCAACAATGAATGTTATTTACATGAGAAAGTTTGTAAAACCCCCAATTAACAGGAGCTAATACCTAGTTGGCGGGAATAAGTATCCTCACATAATTTATTTTATTTCCTTTCTACATAATCCATATCAGTCGTAGGATTGTAGCTTTGATCTTATGCGGATTATACTATGCAATTAATGTAATTAGTTTACATTTATAAGATTTGATTTATTTAGGGTAATATTTATGGTAGAATATGATATTTGTTCTATGCAATTAATCATTTATAACACTTACCAAATTTTGCATAATCTCTGCTGATTCAAATCCGAAATATAACCTCCCTCTGCCTTCATGTTTTTTTCATTACTCAGTCCATATCATTTTCCCAGCCGGTTTGTTTGTCTCATGGAGCCTCTTGAGGTTATCGTTGAAGCCAACCAGCATCCTATGAGTGGAGGTTTTGATCTTAATCTCATACCTGATGATCCAATCGAAGAAAATAATTAAGCAACGAATGAGAATACTGCACCATCTTCTGCCAATCTCGGAATTTTGCAAGGACACGGTATCAAGCTAATACTATTATCCAACTAATACTAGTATTTCATTATCTACAATTTTTAATTAAGTATCAACTCGATGTTTTAGTATTGCTATATTTGAGATTCACCAGCTGGAGGTTCATCCGGCCTATCCACCGGTTCATTCCTGTCTACCGAACGTTTTGGTTCATCCAGCTTATCAACCAGACGTTTTGGTCCAACCGGACGTTTCGACCCATGCTTTTTTGATACAAGCAACTTAATCTTTTTCCCACGGTTCCGAATTAGGAGAATTAGTCATCCTGGTCAAAGATTATTATTATCAGCATGAGGCAAAGACATTTGAATATAAACAAACAACAGAATCAATAACATCAGACGTAAAATACCATTATCAGCTCAACAAACGAATTACAAAACTCAGTATTAGTATTGCAAAAATACTATTATCAGCAGATAACTGTGTTCACTGACAAGTATATGTTCAAATTCACTCCTATTAACAGCAATTGGTCGGGAACAATTAGTATTCCTAAGATACTATTATTAGCAGTAACAAATCACACACCAAAAACACAGTTTATATCACTCTACACAATACACCTACATTTACAATTTCACTTGTTATTGTGTTGCAAGTCAAGATACTATTATCAGCAGATTATTGTGTTCAATGACAAGTATATGTTCAATTTCAATCCTAGAAACAGTAATTGTCGGGAACTATTAGTATTCCTCAGATACTATTATTAGCAGGAACAAACCACACACCAAAAACACAGTTTAAATCACTATCCACAATACAACTACATCTGCAACTTCCACTTGACTTGGAATGAATCAAACAAATTCAGTTCATGGCATGTTCATCTAAATCTATAAATGTTGCAATAGGAGTGTAGCAACATCTTAATTTTACAATCTTAGAACAACAATTGATCAACATAAAATCAGCTCTTAAAACACAAAACAGAGTATTCTGTCCAACAATACAACACGAAAACCCAATTAAGGAAGAATAATAGTATTCTCCTAATAATAGTATTCTGTCCAACCCTACATCAGAACAGAAAAACCTATCCCAAAGATGAATGATGACGCACATAACTAAATCCAAGCAAAATCGACCCACAAAACCTAGTTCTGAACGCACATTCAAAACCAGAAATCCTAACTATGTTTATTTGTGAAACAAATTAAGACTGAATGAAGTTTGTGGGCCGAAAACGCAATTGATTCACCAAAATTAGAGCCACGAAAACGCAAATAAGAAGGAATAATAGTATTAGCCTAATAAGAGTATTCTTCCAACCCCAAATCAGAACAGAAACACATATAACAGAGATTAATGTTGGTGCACATAATTAATTCCCAACAAAATCGACCACAAAAACTTGGTATGAACACACATGCAAAGCAAGAAATCAAAACTATGCTCATTTGTGAAACAAACCTGATTATAGGTCCGACGAGATTCAAGACTTGAACGACGGCGGCTACACCTAACACCGGAAACCAAACTGGAAACTCCAAATGATTATTGAGGAACAGGTGGCGGTTGACTGAGTGTAGTTCGCCGTCAGCAGCCCCCAACAATGGCGTCGGAATCGGCAGTTACGACGACTAGGTGTAGAAAAAGCTTGACGAGAACCAAGAATCGAGAGAAGGTGATAGTTTCCTCTTTTCAACGGTTAAAAATGGAAATAAATTAAAAATGGTAAGTTAAAGATGTAATATTTGGGTAATAAATATAATTAATATGTGGTAGTAAATCAAGGGATTACATTATTTTATTATTGAAAGCCCTCCACCATTGGATGTGTTATAGGAAGATCTAATGGTGCTTATGGGTTAGGTCTTATAGACATAATCCAAATTATGTTACCATTCCTAATCCGGTAAACAACTATATTTTCATTAAAAATTAAAAACATTAAAAGCCAAGCCAGCCGTGTTAGAGCATCTACAATGGTACTAAATATTAAAGATTTATAGTAAAAGCTCCATTTTAATTGGTTGATATTAAATAAAATTGAATTAAACAAATAAAAAAGAAGAAATTATAGAAGAAAGAAATGATTTGATTGATTTATTTTATAAAGCTTTATGCAAAAACTTTATGTACATAGAGCTTTTGCACAAAGTTTTATAAAATAAATCAATCAAATCACTTTTCTCCTATAACTTCATCTTTTTATTTATTTAATTCTAATGTTGTTAATATCAACCAATCAAATTGGAACTTTTACCATAAAGCTTTAAATTTTAAGGTCATTGGAGATGCTCTTACTATTCATCAACGGATTTTTATTGTTTATTAATTTAATATTGTTCGGTTGGGAAAAGATCTACGTCCAACCCTTTCCGGTTTCAACCAAAATTGGAGGGGTGAAATAAGAAAATCTAAAATTCAATAAACCCTAATCTATCTACGATAGCCGCCTCCCCTGTTCAGCAGCCGCCGCCTCCTCCCCCATCGAGATTCCGTTACAGATGAGCCACCATCTATAGTTACTCCATTGTAGATATCTCCAAGCTACATCGCTCTTCTCCTCATCACTCCTGATAAACTAACGAACGAAGATCGAACAGATTAGAAAAGAGATAAAAAGAGAAAGGATTATGTGGCTCACTAACAGTATGTTAGCTAATCCACGGGAGAAGGGAGAGAGTTCTTATTAGGGTTTCTGAAGAGCTATCTACGTTACATCAGATTAAGGGGTTTAAACCTCCTTAAATACTACTAGGGTTTTGGTTAACCCATAACCATATATGGACTGAACCAAACCCGATACATATATTAACAGCCCCCCTCAAATTGATGGTGACTCTTCAACATCAATTTGTGTGACAGAAACCAATGTTGTGCCGTAGAGAGCGACTTGGTAAGTAGATCAACAATCTAGTCTTTAGAAGAAATGTGTGCAAGCTTGATTGTACCATCAGTAACCAAGTCACGAATATAATGCACATGAGTCTCAATATGCTTAGTTCGATCATGAAGCACTGGATTTGTTGCAATTTGTATTGAACTTGTATTATCACCAAACAATTGCACAAGAACTTCAACTCTTGCACCCAACTCCTCAAAAAGCCGGATTAACCATACCACCTCGGAACACACCTCTGACATTGTCCTATATTCGGCTTCGGTAGAAGATTTCGATGTTCTGTCTTGTTTCTTGCAGCGCCAACTAATAAAAGCATTACCAAACCTAACACACCAGCCAGATGTAGATCGACGGGTATCCCCCACCATGCATAGTCAGCATTTGCGTAAGCTGTAAGAACCAATGATCCAGATGCTGGGAAGTAAAGGCCAATGTCTCGAGTCCCAGATAAGTAACGCAAGATACAGTGGACTGTAGTAAGATGACTCTTGCATGGACTACTCATAAACTGGCTAACAACCTGCACAGGGTATGAGATATCAGGTCGAGTTGATGTTAAGTATATGAGACTCCCAACAAGAGTCCTATAATGTGAGGCATCTTCAATGACGCCATCGTCCTCCTTGCTTAACTTCAAATTGGTTTCCATAGGGGTGTTGTAGGGTTTTCAGTTTGATAGTCGTGCCGTCTCTAATAAATTAGTAATATACTTTTGTTGGCCAATGAATATACCACCATCAGATCTGGAAATTTCTAGTCCAAGAAAATATGAGAGATGCCCAAGTTCCTTGAGACTAAAGTGTTTATGTAAAATACTCTTAAGCTCAATAATCCCATCCACATCATAACTCGTAATCACCATATCGTCTACGTAGAGTAGCAAGACTGTAATCTCATGTGAAGTAGATCAAAGAAACAAGGAAGGATCATTGCGGCTTTGAGTATATCCAGCTTGAACAAGAGTGGTTTAAAAAGTTTCAACCATGCACGAGGTGCCTGTTTGAGCCTGTACAGAGACTTCCTGAGACGACACACTGTATTAGAACTCGACCGGTCATAATCGGGTGGACATTCCATGTAAACAACTTCCTTCAACTGGCCATGAAGAAAGGCATTTTTTACATCTAGTTGATACAATGGCCAAGCGCGTTGGGCAGTCAAGGACAAGAGAACTCACACCGTTTGCATTTTTGCTACAGGAGCAAATGTTTCTTCATAATCAATTCCGAACTCCTGTAAAAAAACCTTGGGCAACCAACTGTGCTTTTTATCATTCTAGAGTACTATTAGGGTGAAATTTAGCCGTAAAAACCCACCTAGAACCAATAACAGGAGCGTTGGTTGGTTGATCAACCAAATCCCATGTATTATTCATCTATAAAGTATCGAGTTCAACACGCATAGCTTCTTGCCAAGCTGGGATTAGAGAAGCTTCCCGATAGGTCGTTGGGATATGGATGGCTGAAGTAGCATAGGAGACATAATCCAAAAGATGACTTGGTTTCTTTCCCCGAGTAGACCAAACAGGTCGGCTAGGAAAGGTATCATTGCGGTTAAGTTGGGCAGTAGAAATGGCGATGGGGTATTGATGAGCCTCCCGTTCCCTAGACCCGACCCGAGCTACCTTTAACCCGTAGCCAGACCAAGGCTTTCAAGGATCGACTCAACATCTACATGGTGGCATGGAGCAAGAATCGGCATGAGGAGGATGCCGATCGGATCGCCCGATCGGGATACACCCTCCTGACCACCAGGCGCCCCCAAGACAGCCAGGTCGGGCGCCGGCCCTGGCGCCAGAGGGCCCCGATCGGCGCTCAGCACCGAGCGCTCAAGACACCCGGGCCTTTGGAGGTTTCTGCCCAGCTCAAGACTCCCCTGGACCTCGAAAGCCACCCTTAGCATCCGACGCCAGAAGAAATGATAAAAAGACAAAGGAAATGAAAAACTCCCCAGAAAAGGATCGATCGGGCCGATCGAGCAAGAGCCCCAGAGCCAGAGTAGGATCAGCACCAGACCCCACGGTGCCCAGCATTTGGAGCCCCGTGCATGCCCCAGCCTTAGCACCCGACGCCGCCACCATCCCCAAGCCCGACACAAAAGGCGGCGCCGGCTTTCCTAATCCGGACCTGCATAATTAGGGTTTTCCGACCGGGAATCCGCGGAATTAGGATTTCAGACGCGTTTTCTGTTTTATTTCCTTTTTAAGTGTTGGACTCGAATTTCCCTTTTAGTTTTCGGTTGTTTAGGGATATTTTAATCATTTTAGTAGTCTATTTAGGACTCTAGTTTATTTCTTTAATATTTAGGAGTTATTTTCCTAGTAGGAATCGTCAAGCCTGTTCACCATTTCCTTAGTATAAATAAGAGGCTTGGGCCTCTCATTGTAATAAACCCTTTTCGAATTCAAATTAGAACTTTTGTTCTCAAATACTTTTAAGTCTTTGCTCCTCATACATAGCTTAAGGAACAGTGTTATCAACAGAAGCAATCATCTTCTATCGTGGAGCCGATCGACTGGACACTTAGGGTTCCCGGTTATTTACAACCGACGGGTCCAAGTACTCATCCGCCAAGGATCCATAAGTGAGCATAGAGTCGATTCTCAAGACTAATAGTGGTTAGGGTCTTCGTAGCAGCCGATCCGAGGTTCCTCATCCAAGAGGTGATCGGGTTAAGGATAGCAGACTACAAGGTTCACATCAGTTTTGGTATCAGAGCCTAGGTTCAACACTAGGACCACATCTATCCCAGTCTTCAGGTTTGAAACCCTGAATTCATATCCCTTTACCTTTCGTTATTGAAAACTCGTGAGAAAACCCTATCTTTGTTGCTTTGTATTGTTAGAAAAATTGCTAGAAAAACTTCATCTATTTATTTCTTATTCGAGTTATTTGCAAGGCAAAAAAAATCGGTGGCCAACAAGTCATCTAGAAAATATATAAAGAAGAGACAGAAATCAAAAGAAAAACAAAAAGAAAGGCCACCCTGCCCTAGTATCCATTCATTGTAGGTTGATCTTAAGAAGAGGGGTAGATATCTTTGCTTTCGTTGTATCTAGCTAATATGACAGAAGAAGAACTTGCTCTGCTAGAAGCTACCCTACCAACCATAGCACAGATCTTATCCCAGATGAAGGCATTGATAGAAATGCTCGAAAGGGAAGTCGAAGGAACCCGAGCGCCAGCACCGGCGCCCGGCCCGTGCCTCGTACCTACAGTAGTGTCAGCCCGACGCTCCCCCGAGCCCGTACCGGCTCCACCTCTCGACCGCTCAGGATCACCCACCGGAGGATTCCCCGAGCCACCCTCGGTACACCAGCAGGCTAGCTCTAGAAGTTCCGTCGGGACCGCTCCTGGCCAGCATCCGGGCGACCCCAAATCTAGTGGCGGATCAACCCCCGAGCCGTCCCCGAGCCCCGCCACCACTCGGATCACCCGAGCCATGTCCCGGGCCTTGGCACAGGCCTCCATCCGAGAAGCCCTACAACCCCCGGCCCCGACCGAGCCCCGGCTCCCGCACCTACGAGCACCGGCCCCGACCGAGCCTCGGCTCCCGGCGCCCTAGCCGCCCCCGACGCCCCCCACAACACCCTCACCAGCACCGACTCTAGCTACCAAAGGAACACCCGATCAAAGAAAATCCCCCGATACTCAGCCGTATCTCGAAGACTTCTTAGTGCCCAAACCATAGGAAACGGATGGGAACAAAGAGACAAACCTGTTCCACACCCGATGTGTGATTCAAAACAAAGTTTGTGGCATGGTTATCGACGGCGGCAACTGCACTAATGCTGTCAGTCAGGAACTAGTAAATGGGCTCAACCTTAAAACCCAAAAGCATACCCGGCCATACAAATGACACTGGTTTAGCAACTGCGGAGAGCTAAAAGTCACCAGCCAGGCCTATGTCTCGTTCAGCATTGGAATATACACCGACCCAGTTCTTTGTGACGTAGTGCCCATGGAAGCTGCCCATGTGTTACTAGGCCGGCCGTGGCAGTTTGACAGGTTTTCCAAACATGATGGGAGAACCAATAGTTATAGCCTGATTCATGAAAACACTAAGTACAAACTGAAACCTCTATCCCCTTCTGAAATCCTACAAGACCAAGTAGAAAGAGGGTTATTCAAGAAAAAAAAGAAAGAGAGCTCAAGAGTAGAGAGAAGAGAGAACAATTGAGAGGAACCCTAAACGAAAAAATAGAAAAACCAAACTCTAAAGGGACCGTAGCTCAGAAAAGTGAGAAGAGACACTACAACAAATAAGAATAAACATAGCAGTTTTACTTGTGGCGGTTGGGGAACCGCCAACGTAATTTTTCAACAGTGGCGGTTGTTTTGTGGAGGTGTTAACCGCCACTGTTGTTAATTAACAATAGTGGCGGTTAAAACCGCCACAATCGTAAATCCGTCTTGGGAATATAAATATCTCATCTTCTCTCTCAATATTGAAGATGCAGATCCACTCCTTCTCTCCTGTTCGATTACACAGCCGACGCCACATCTCCCGACGTCGTCTCCTCCATCACCCGGCGCCACATCTTCCGAAGCCGTCTCCTCCATCCTCCGACGCCACATCCTTCCTACGTCGTCTCCTCCCACCTCCGTCCGCCTGCTCGACGCCGTCTCCCTCCTCCTTTCGATATCGTCTCCACCTACCTCCGTCCGCTTGCTCGACGCCGTGTCCCTCCTCCTTCCAACGCTGTCAACACCCACCTCTGTCTGCCTGTTCGACGTCGTCTCCATGAGCTCAATGCTTCCGCCAGAAACGTTCCCAAAATCATGGAACTCGAACCGGCCGAAGCTTCGTTCAAGTCCGGTCGAAGCTTCGCCGACATCCATCTCTCTCTCCCTCAGCCGGTCGACAAGCCTCCTCCCTGAGCGTCGACATCGGCCTCCTCTTCCCCGATCTAGAAACCCTCGCCGGACACAGTTCCCTCTCCCTCCCAAATCTAAGAACGTTGATGTCGAACCTCGATTTCCGTGACCCACAACCCTACAAGACGGGAAACATATATATTTTTTAAATTATGGATGTCAATATTGGCGGTTTCTAACCGCCACAAATGGCCCATTGTGACAGACGTATTTGTGGCGGTTGTGCTTGCTATTATTGGCGGTTGTGGAACCGCCGCTGTGGTATCAGTATTGGAGATTATAACCGCCAATATTGATCAAAAAAACGCCACAAATGTCCTGTTTTGTTGTAGTGAGAGACCTGATTGCTACCCCTGGAGACATCAAGCAAGCCCTAGTGGCCAGGAAACATATGGTGGTGGTCCTCTACAAAGAATGCCTTAATACTAACCCTAGCCCGACGTTACCTAGTGTTGTTGTCTCTCTCTTACAGAATTACAAAGACGTATTCCTCGAAGAAATTCCAAGTGGTTTGCCACCACTCCGAGGGATTGAGCATCAGATTGATTTGGTACCCGGGGCAGCCTTGCCAAACAAAGTCGCCTACCGAACCAACCCTGAAGAAACCAAGGAGATCCAGTCCCAGGTAGAAGATTTAATGGACAAAGGCTACGTCAGGGAAAGCATGAGCCCTTGTGCCGTTCCTGTCATCTTAGTCCCATAGAAGGAAGGAACTTGGAGGATGTGTGTCGACTGTAGAGCCATCAACAATATAACAGTTAAGTATCGACACCCTATTCCTAGACTAGATGACATGCTCGATGAACTGCATGGGTCTACCATCTTTTCTAAAATAGGCCTTCGATCAGGGTACCACCAAATTCGAATGAAGGAAGGAGATGAATGGAAAACTGCCTTTAAAACTAAGTTAGGGTTATATGAATGGATGGTCATGCCTTTTGGTTTGACTAACGCACCTAGTACTTTCATGAGATTAATGAACCAACTTCTCCGGCCCTACATCAGTAAGTTTGTAGTAGTATACTTTGATGACATCTTAGTCTACTCCAAAAACCTAGAAGACCACCTAGGGCACCTCAAGTCTGTCATAGAAACCCTAAGGAAAGAACAACTATATGCCAACATGACCAAGTGCACCTTTTGCACCGATCACCTTGTTTTTCTTGGTTTTGTTGTCAGTTCATCAGGAATTAGGGTGGATGAAGAGATGAAGGCTATCAAATCTTGGCTAACCCCACAAAGCATTACAGATGTCAGAGTTTCCATGGGTTGGCTAGTTTCTAACGAAGATTTGTAAGAGATTTTAGCACCATAGCTGCCCCTCTCACGGCGGTCATCAAAAGGGATCTACCCTTCCAGTGGGGTACGCCCCAACAAGAAGCCTTTGAGACTTTAAAGAAGAGGCTGGCCGAAGCACCTCTCCTCATGCTTCCAGACTTCAACAAGCCTTTTGAGATCGAATGTGATGCTTCTAGAGTAGGAATTGATGCCGTTCTTATGCAAGAAGGGAGGCCTATTGCTTACTTTAGTGAGAAACTAAATGGAGCCCCCCTTAACTACCCCAACTATGACAAGGAGCTCTATGCCCTAGTCCGAGCACTAAAAACTTGGCAACACTACTTATGGCCCAAGGAGTTCATCATCCACACAGATCATGAATCCCTTAAGTACCTCAAGGCCCAACACATCAACAAAAGACATACCCGATGGGTGGAGTTCATTGAATCCTTTCCCTACACCATCAAATTCAAACAAGGTAAATAGAATGTGGTAGCCGACGCCCTTTCTCGGAGGTACACCCTCCTATCTGTCCTCACCACAAAGTTCATTGGGTTTGAGCATATCAAAGAATTTTATTCTACTGATCAAGACTTTAAGAGTATTTTCGAAGCTTGTGAGCAAGGAGGATTTGGCAAGTACTACCGGCAAGATGGGTATTTGTTCAAAGAAAACAAGCTCTGCCTACCTAACCATTCTTGCAGGACTGTACTAGCCCTAGAGGCTCATGGAGGAGGACTAATGGGGCATTTTGGGGTAGCCAAAACTGTGGCCACCCTCAGGGAGCACTTCTACTGGCCCAAGATGCGCCACGATGTGGAGAAACTACTTGCTCAGTGCTCTAAGTGCCAAAGGGCTAAGTCTCACCTTCAACCCTATGGGTTGTACACCCCTACCTATCCCCGAACACCCTTGGGTCGACATCTCGATGGACTTCATTCTAGGGCTACCTAAGACACGAAAGGGGAAAGACTTAATCTTTGTAGTGGTGGACAGGTTTTCAAAGATGGTACATTTTATTGCCTGTCACAAGGCAGATGATGTCTCCAACATCGCCGACCTGTTCTTCCAAGAGGTGGTCCGACTCCACGGGATCCCAAAGACTATCGTGTCCGATCGGGATTCCAAGTTTCTTAGCTACTTCTGGAAAATCCTCTGGGCCAAGATCGGCACTAAGCTCATGTTCTCTACCACGTGCCACCCTCAAACCGACGACCAGACCGAAGTAGTGAATAGGTCCCTCTCTCAGATGCTTAGAGCCATCATTTCCTCCAACATCTGGACTTTGGAGGAATGCCTCCCCATGATGAATTCGCTTACAAACGGGCTGTTCACTCAGCCACCCAGTACTCACCCTTCGAGCTTGTTTATGGGTTCAACCCCTTAACCCCTATGGACCTATCACCTCTACCTTTACATGAGTTCCTAGATGCAGAAGGCCAAGAGAAGGCTGAATATGTTAAGAAGCTACACGAAAAGGCCAAGGCCAACATAGAAAGAAGGATTGCTCAGTACATAAGAAATGCCAACAAAGGAAGGAAAGAAAAGATCTTTGAAGTTGGTGACCAAGTGTGGATTCACTTCAGAAAAGATAGATTTCCTGAACAAAGGATGTCTAAGCTACTTCCTAGAGGCGATGGACCTTATACCATACTTCATAGGATCAAAAACAATGCCTACGTGATAGATCTTCCTAACGCCTATGGGGTAAGTGCTACTTTCAATGTTGCTGACCTAACACCATATTATGATGAGGTCTATGCAGATCCAGATTCGAGGCCGAATCCTTCTCAAGAAGAGGGGAATGATGAGCCTCCCGTTCCCTGGATCCGACCCGAGTTACCTTTAACCCATAGCCAGACCAAGGCCTTCAAGGATCGACTCAACATCTACATGGTGGCATGGAGCAAGAATTGGCATGAGGAGGATGCCGATCGGATCGCCCGATCGGGATACACCCTTCTGACCACCCAGGTGCCCCCAAGACAGCCAGGCCGGGCACCAGCCCAGGCGCCGGAGGTCCCGGATCGGCGCTCAGCACCGAGCGCTCAAGACACCCGGGCCTTTGGACGTTTCTGCCCGGCTCAAGACTCCCCTGAACCTCATAAGCCACCCCTAGCATCCGCCGCCAGAAGAAATGATAAAAAGATGGAGGAAATGAAAAACTCCCAGAAAAGGGTCGATCGGGCCGATCGAGCAAGAGCCCCGGAGCCTTAGCAGGATCAACATCAGACCCCACGGTGCCCAGCATTTAGAGCCCCGTGCATGCCCCAGCCTTAGCACCCGACGCCACCACCATCCCCAAGCCTGACACAAAAGGTGGCGCCGGCTTTCCTAATCGGACTTGTCTAATTAGGGTTTCCCGACCGGGAATCCGCCGGATTAGGGTTTCAGACGTGTTTTCTGTTTGATTCCCTTTTTAAGTGTTGCTCGAATTTCCCTTTTAGTTTTCGGTTGTTTAGGGATATTTTAATTATTTTAGTAGTCTATTTAGGACTCTAGTTCATTTATTTAATATTTAGGAGTTATTTTCCTAGTAGGTATTGTCGAGCCTGTTCACGATTTCCTTAGTATAAATAAGAGGTTCGGCCTCTCATTGTAATCAACCCTTTTTGAATTCAAATACAAATCAGAACTTTTATTCTCAAATCCTTTTAAGTCTTTGCTCCTCGTGCATAGCTTAAGGAACGATGTTATCAACAGAAGCAATCATCTTCTGTCGTGGAGCCGATCGACTGGACACTTAGGGTTCCCAGTTATTTGCAACCGACGGGTCCAAGTACTCATCCGCCAAGGATCCATAGGTGAGCATAGAGCCTATTCTCAAGACTAAAGGTGGTTAGGGTCTTCGTAGCAGCCGAGCCGAGGTTCCTCATCCAAGAGGTGAGCGGGTTAATGACAGCCGACTACAAGGTTCACATCAGGTATTGTGGTGATGAGGTAGAATCGTTGAGTAGAGATGGATGAGTTATTGAGAAATCAACAACAGGTGGTTGGGTAATTTCATATGGATGGGTAATAGCAGGTGGTTGTGAAATTGCATGCTGCTGGGAAATTGAAGAAGAGTTAGATAAGGAGATTGGTTGGGAAAGTGAGAGGCTAGTTGATGATAAGGGAGAAGTTCAAATGGGTAAGTTGATTGGTGTAGATGGAGAAGGTTGGACGGGTTCAGCAAGATTGGATGCATGATACAAAAGATCAAGTGTTTCTTCCTCAAAATCATGTATACTGGCGGAATTCCCTTGAGTAGCATGAATAATATCCTCATGAGTTGGAAGAATAACCTTTGATGTCCCGATCCCGACAAGAGGTCCTGAGTGATAGTAGAAGATATGCTCAAGAAACACCACATTATAAGCAATATGAACACGACGATCTTGTGGGTCATAACACAAGTATCCCTTGTGACACTACAAAACGCTACTATAACAGCGGTATTTTATTCATTTAACAGCGATAAACCGCTGTTAATATATCTAACGACGGTTGCATATCCGCTGTTAGGTTGAGTAATGTAAGCTCAGCTAACAGCGGATAAAAAGGCTGTCGTGAAATCTAATAGCGGATCTCTTTAACAACAGTTACTGTCCGGTGTTGGGCTAATAGCGAATATATTATCCGCTGTTAGGTTAACAATGGATTTTAACCGCTGTTAGAATAACAGCGGTCATGAAACCGCTGTTAATCTAACAACGATTTTATTTTATTTTAACAGCACATCATTTCCGCTGTTAAAATACACAAACCATTCAAAAATCAGGATCCAGGAATCCAGAAATCTGGATTCATTTCCAGATTTTGAATGCAGATTTCTGAATTTCTAGATCCCTAATTCTGGATTTTGTATGGTGTTCCTTTTCCAGCTGCTTTACCAACTATGGGAAATATGCCAGATGAATGACTCGTTTGATCTTCGTCGGGGTCGTGAACTCGTTTCTCACGATTGAATCGTGACTCCACTTTGTCATCCAGATACTTTGATGAACACATACAAATTTCATCGTTTATCCAGCCTTCAACAATTGAACCTTCTGGTTGTACCCTATTCCCAACATATCCTTTCAATTTGCCCATAAATCTCTCTATTGGATACATCCATCTGTACTGAACTGGTCCGCCTAGTCGAACCTCTTCAACCAAATGTAATACAAGATGTACCATCACAGTGAAAAAAGAAGGTGGAAAGATCATTTCCATATGACACACATCCATGACAAGCCGGTCTTGAATAACATCTAAATCGTTGTTGTCCACAACTCGTGCAGATAAGGCCTTAATGCACGAGCTGAATTCAACGTCCACAGCAGCAACTTGCTTTGGCAACACATTTCTAACTGCAACAGGTAAAACTTCGTGCAACCAAACATGTGCATCGTGAGTTTTCATTCCGAACATTCTTTGTTGGTCTAGGTGCACACAACGCGAGATATTACTAGCATAGCCTTCTGGAAATGACAAGCTCTTCAATGTCTGCAGCAGTGTGTTAATTTCTTGCTTAGCCAAAGTGAATAACGCCGCAGGACATCTGTCATTCTCATCAGGCCATAACTCTTTCTAAATGTTCAAAGCTTATCCATAATTTATACCTAATGTACCTAATATAGTTGAAATTCTAGTAATTAATAATTGATGAGTGTACATAAAATTTACAAGTGTGAAACATTCTAAAATATTAAAAAATTGGCCATGACCTATTTGTAATAACTCCTACTCACATACTCTTCAATCTGCAAGAAAACAAAATTTGGAGGTTAGCTAATTCACCAACTACTTTAATGGAAGGTTTGGAGGTTTGACTGATTTGCTAAGAAAATAGGACACTCGTCAATTGTCCAAAACTAGTTGGACAATGGAATTGACGTTCGTCAATCGATAAATGGTGAGGAGGTGAGAGAGAATTAATAGGGGGATGAGAAATGAGGAAAGTAAATAATGGCACTATAATTTAGAGGATAGAACAGGGGCAAAAAGGTCTGCAAAGAGTGATATCAATATCACTCCACGAGGCATTTTTTATGAGGACTACACATTTGTGTAGTCATATAAACTACATCAATCCTAGCCCTTGTTTTTGGATTTATATCTAATGGCTATAAGGAAAGAAATGGTATTTAAGAGATTTGGGGATTTGCCATTAATATATGAAGTTAGTATTTTAATAATATCTTCATCAATTATTTATGGTAATAATAATATATCCTCCATTACTCTAAAATTCCTTCCCACTGGAGACCAAAAACAAATCCTCCATCAAATAATCAAATTGATAAAGAGATACTCCATCAAATATATTATTATGAATATAATACACTCATTGTCGATTTTCTCCAGTTCAGGAACAAACTAGCTATTATTTTGCCCCCTTCCCAATTCTCTCTATCTTTTGCCGAATATTAAAGAATAGTGCTCCATGGATCTTAATTTACCCCCACTTGACGAAGAAGATTATAAGTTTGATGAAGTTAGTATTAACCCTGATTATAGTTTTGATCCACAATCGGTTTACATTGTTCATTATAGTCCTAGTACTGGAAACCCTCAAGGTTAGTTTGTATTCACATTTTTATGTTTCTCGTCAATTCATGTATAGAATTCTGCGCTTTGTTTTTTTCGTGTGGACACACTTCTTGTAATACTTGTAATGAAGATGAGTTTTGACAAACTAACCATCAATGCATGTGTGTCAACATTGAAATATTTCAGCGTCTTTCCAGCTTTTAGCCCTTTCCGGAAGTGGCCTAAAAACGTGTTTGCACCAATTGTAACTTTTAATATCCTTGATGTTGGTTAAATTCAAAAGCATATACTTCAAAGACGTTGTTTGATGTGATACGAGACATAAAACCGACCCAATGACATAGAGGATGAACAATATTCTCCACTTCCCAATGTTAGTCTCATTCGTTAGTCGTTCCTTCAATATTTTCAGATCAACTGATTCTTTAGTTCCTTTCCTGTCATGCAGCCCTAGGTATCTTGCCTCTTCTATCATCAACACACTACTGCATTTGTCAATATCAACATCCCTTGATCCTCTAGGCAGTCCATATACCTTTTCTATATCTTCCTCTGTTAACTCGAAACTAATATCATCACCAATTCTGAATGTTTTCGTTTCTTTGTCATAGGTGCTCAAAATCCATGCCATAAATTCAGGGCCTATTGTTCTAACTTTAATATGCCCAAATCCCCCAAATCGAACCTCATCCAAACTTCTGATTTTGTCAACCGAACTCTTTGCCACGACCTTCATGATTCTGTGAGGACTGCATCTACTTGTTATTCTTTGCTGAACAATTGCCAAAGTCTTACTAGTCTTACTGTTTTCTTTCACTGCATTTGTCATAAGTCACAAATCAATACATATAACTAACGAACAAAAAGAACAATAAAATCAAGAGCAGTACTAGTACCTACAACTGAACAACTAGCACTTGTACTGATTATTAACAGACCCTGTACTAGTACCTACAACTGAACAACTAGCACTTGTACTGATTATTAATAGACGCTGTACTAGTACCTGTGTTTATACAAAAAAGACTCGATCACTAAAACATATAGACTCGATCATTATTAACAGACTTTGCACTAGTACCTGTATTTATAGAAAACAGACTCGATCAGTATTAACAGACACTGTACTAGTAACCTGAGATTATTTACAACGTCAGAGTTCTACGTACTAGTACCTGAGTTTATTTCAAACATAAGAGTTCTATGTACTAGTACTTGTCATTCTTAAAAAAGGAACATGCTCAATAATTCACAAAAAACAATACACAATGCTCATGACTAGGCTAATTCATGCTCAAACGATCATTTAGGAAGAATAACATTCAACGAGGAGTAGTGGTATGAACAAGTAGCTAAAATGTATTAGATGAAAGACACTAGTACCTGGCATCTGCAAAACATCGGCATCGTATTCTGCAAACAATAAGAATACAAGAGTACATCAGGCATCAGATTCAGCAGACAAAGTTCTAATCCAAATTCGGATACCATAAGTCCTGAAGCAGACAAAGTTCCTAATCAGACAAAGTACTACACCAATATACTCCAAACAAAAATTGCAACAATCGGATTCACTTAACAAAAAGTCCTAAAGCATACTAGTTTGATACAATTTCAGTTTCATTAGCTCAGTTCAACTATCATTCAAGCCAAAAATGGAGAAAATCAAACATGCAGTCTCAGCAATCGAACAAATACGGTGATTGATAAGCGACGACCAAACAATTCTATTTCATCCTCACCAACAAATCCAAATAATCAACGAGATTGGAAATGAGATTAAGGGGACTTGCTTGGCAAAAAAAACTAACCTGAATCAGAAGGTCGTTCATCGACGCCGATTCTTCTGAATGGCTTCGAGTAAGCTTTCGAACGGGAGGAACCAATATTCCCCTTCTTCCCTCTCATACTACTACTGCCGACGTCGAATCTATTTTCACAAAATCTCGGAATCCTTGCTCGAACTAGTGCCGATGCCAAAGCCTTGCCCGAACCGTACAGCCGTCAGAATCCTTGCCTGAACTACTGCCGACGCTGAAGCCTTGCCCGATCCGTACAGCCGTCGGAATCCTTGCCCGAACTAGTGTCGTCGCCGAAGCCTTGCCCGATCCGTACAACCGTCGGAATTTGATTTTGTGGGGAAGACGATTTTTTGTGGGGAGAAGAATGAGAAAGACGAGTTTTGGGAGAAGAAAGAGGAAAGTTTTGTGGCTGTAAAAAATGTAACAATAATATCCTTTTTAATGTATATTTTTATTACCTTTTTGGTTGAAATATACATAAATTCCCCTCCATGTTTTATAGCCATAGGATTCATACTACTAGTGATCAACGACATATATTAATGTAGTCTAATATACTACAAATTGAATTAGTTAGCATAGGCGGTCCGCACTCCACAGATATTCTAGGGGAGTAGAATATCTAAAGATTGATATTGATATCACTTTTGACCCCATATATCATGATATTCAGGATAGAAAAAACGATGATATTATGAATATCATTATATCTGCAGTTATCAATATCAATATCACTGCAACCAAACGACCCTATTTTTCTAATTAAAATCTTACCATGAGGTCATTTGGATGAAGTAATTGAGAGAGTGAATTGGGTGGATTTTAGAGATTTCATTGAATGTCCTGTTTGGATAGCCCAAATTTAATCCGAAGAATTGGGCCCTAAATTCCCTAGTGATATTGTAATATCCCTTTTCAGAGTTTTTGAATAACCCAACTACTGTCAGGGAATTAAAATATCTCCGTTTAATTCACAGCCATTACCCTTGAATTAAACACACGATACATCTTGGAGTGGAAGCCGGTGAAACCTATCATCCTTCAAACAGCAGCCGCCGCCGCCTCTATCAGTTACTATTGATTCAAAACATAAAGGAAAGTCCCTACCCAAAAGCGTTCGGATTGTTCACTGTGCGTTTTATTAACGGAGCCACGTTCCACAAACACACAGCAACATTCCGAGTCGTCAACCCAAAAAACAGTAACAATTAGCAAAAATGGAGATGGCAAGCTTCTCAAGAAAGAAGGCTTACCTGCTCACCAGGAACTTCACCAACTCCAACACCGATGCCCTCCACTTCTCTTATTCCTTTTCCAACTTCTCTCGCGGCTTCGCTTCCTCCGGATCTGATGAGAATGACGTAGTCGTCATTGGTGACGGTCCCGACGGCTACGTTGCCGCCATCAAGGCTGCTCAATTTGGCTTCAAGACCACATGCTTCGAGATGTTTGGTACTCTCGGAGGCACCTGTCTCAAATAATCCAGAGCATTCTCTTGGAGATACTCAAATAACCTCCAACAACAGATCAAGGGAAGTTCAAAGTGTCATAACTTACAAAGCTACAATAAACTTCCACTATCATGGTTGCACCTTCAAACATACAGTAGACAACTCTTTAACGTTCAGAAGAACCATAGCATTGGGAGGCTGTTTTGTAAGCTGCTTGGACAAAGGGGGTGTAACTTTTAAAAGTTCCAACACACTAGTGGACATGCTAATATCTATCACAAACCCAACTAAGAAAGAGTATTAAAATTTTTAAATTGAGGGTGAAAATATCTTTTTAACACATTAATTAAATATCCTCTAATTCAATTCCTTCTCCTTAATTAGCAATCCAAACATGGAATTTAAAAGTTAAATTCCCACTAATTCTCAAGAATTAAATTCTCTGCAATTCTCTCTAATTCCGTGGGCATTTAGAATCCCTCATCCAAACAACCCCCATATATATTTTATGTAGTTAAATACCTTTGCTACCCCCATTTTAAGAGTTTACAAATTACTCTTACTCTACCCTTTTATACTTAGCCCCTCTCATTCTCTCTCTTACCATGAAGTGCAAGAGCCGATCACACAATCTATCAAAAGAGATAGGTAGATCATTAATTATCGTCACCGTACACTTGCCATCTTTCTGCAGCATTTTCCCAACTACTTATAATAGTATACAAAACGAGATACAGGTAGAGCCATTAATTACCGTCACCGTACACTTGCCATCTTTCTGTATGCACATGTTTTGTGTGTATACATGTCAATTCACATTTGACATGTATCGGGTCGGTACGTGAGAAGTGGTGGGTGTGTGATTGGATATTATGCATGGTAAAATATTGTGTGTAGTTAATTCGTCGCCATATATGTTTTTTTTTCAAAGTCTAACCAGATACCATGAAGTTTTTCTAATTAAAATCTTACCATATATATTTTATGTAGTGAAATACCTTTGCTACCCCATTTTAACAGTTTAACAATTTGAAAATGCATATTACTCTTACCCTTACTCTACCCTTTTTGATAGGAAATCATTCTCGCAACCTATTATATGCTTAGCCCCTCTCATTCAGTCTCTTATTGTGAGGTTCTCCATCATAATACTAACTCGCTCACAAGAACCTAGAAGCCGAGCCAAGTAGCCCCTCTCATTCATTCACAATATGTTCGAATAAAGCAGACTCCTTAATCTACAAACAGTTTATGTCTAATACAAGAAAGAAAGCTATTAGTGACCATCCAGATACGTCACTAATAGCCAATGTCATGACTAATATGTATTTGCGACGACACACAATCGTGGGACGTCATCGGAAAAAGCTCCCCCCCCCACAAATAAACCATTTGTGACCAACCGTCAGTAATACTTATTTATGACGAATATATTTGGTCGCTATACCCTTTGATATCATCGAAAAAAATACATGACAAACCTGGTTAAAAGACATCGCAAATATTTTATTAGTGACCAGTTTCACTATGACAATTTTATTTCATCAATCACCATTTGACGAAAGGTAGATGATTTATCGAAGGTTATTTGTGACGGTTCCTATTATGTATCAACTATATCATCGATGCTTTTAACAAAAATTAGTTGCAAAGTTTTTCACAAGTATTTCGTATAATAACACTTCACAAATATTCATCAGAAATCTTTTTATCATAGAATTAAATTGAATAGCACAAGGCAGAACCTAAAATCTAAATTTTATTTAAAAAAATGCCTACAATATTGGGTGACAAATGTTACTCTACGGTTTTGGCTACATGGACTTAACTCTTGGTTTAATGCCTCACTCCACTTCTTCACTAGGAATTGAAAGTTCAACTTCTAAGGAATGACAATCCCCAAGTGCTTGATTGACCATCCGTTTCAGTAGGTGGGTTACGACTCCATAGTTTTGAACAATGGCATACAATTGAGCTGAGCAGAGAAAAACAGTGAACTACACTACACATGCACTCTCTAAACACTGAAGAGGAGGTTAGACGTAAAACTTTGTGTATATACTTGTCACTTGACGCTTGACGGGTGCCAGGTCGGGTACATGAGAAGTGGTGGGTGTGTGATTGGCTGATATACATGGTAGCTATCCACCAATTTGTCTTCTTCTGTCTGTAGCAATGGCGTAGCTAGTATTTTGATTCAGGGATGTCGATCAAAGTCTTAATAAATAAAATATAAATAATTTCAAATAATAACTAGATTATAATAACAATATATTACAAAACAATTTTCTTCAATTAATATACAATGAAACGCATATGATTTCGCACATTTTGAAAATATGATATGTAGGCATCTTTTTCGCTATGGAATTGACCAATTATGACAAAATTAATCAGTTCCTTATTTTCTGTCAAAAAAATGATTGTCCAATTCCTCTCGAATTGAATTCTAGCTGAGGCATGGTTCCACTTCCAGACTATAATTGAACTCTATTTCAAATGGAAAGGAATTGCAATTTCCTATCTAAAGTGGCACCAATTTGGAATTGAATTCCGCTTACAACCCAATGCTAAATTGTCAAAGTACCCAAAAAATAAGGAATTAAATTATAGTTCAATCACAGTTTAACTACAATTTATAATGATTTAACCAGTTGAACTACTTACCTCTAAACTCGTCGATTCAATCATCTAATACAATTATAAAAACAATTACAATATAACACATTTTACATTTACCAATAAACCATAACTTTTTCCTTCTATACAAACTAGATTATGAGCGGCCCATTGGCCGATTTTTTGTGTTAATATTTTACCAAAAAATAATTTTTATTTATTTTTATTTAGATTACTTAGAAGTGTGGTTGAATTTTTTTTCTAATTTTTTATATATAATAATTTAATTCATATATTGGTAAAAAATTATAAATTTGTTATCAATTGTTGGGATATAATAAACAAAAGCATTGTTGGTTTCTTGTTATACGTTGAAAACACTGCAACTTTTCTTTGATTAAATAGTAAACTACTCCAATCATTAGGTGTGACATTGTTGATTGTTCACTTTGTCTCTTAACCATGAGGTTGAGAGTTCGATCCTTGTTATTGAGAAAAGAATCAAAATATTTTATTTGTCAGAACCGATTTTTATCCAAAATACCCTAATTCCTAGAATGAAGGAGGAGCTCTAAAATCTAGGGGTGGCAGTCTGAACCAAAAACTCGAGTAACCACCCGAAATTGACCCGGTCAACGCGAGTAGTAACCCGGATTGACCGGTTTTTGGGCCGGGCGGATATTACCCGTTGGTTGTTTAGAAAGAAACGGGCCGGGCGTGGTAATGGTAATAACCGGCCCGCGGAATGCCCGACCCGGAGCCCACCCATAATTCTTATTATTTGGTAACTGTATCTAGAATATCCCCCCCCAAACTTGCCGATTCTTCCATTCGTAATTAATCTTCTTCTCCATATCGCGACAATCTCTCCTCACAGTCCTCCGTCCATTTGCTTCTTCACCGCGAGATTGTCTCCGCTAAATCAGTTATTCACTATTCTGCAGCTTCAGTCAGCCAAGCCAACTCAAACTGTCCAAGTCTCCAAGGTAAGTTAATAAGTTATGCCTAATTAGAATCCTAATTCGATTACTCTTTTGGATTTCCTCTTTAACCTACCCATCATCAGTAGATTTCCGACTCCGAATCTTCGATGATGAAGATCTTTTGCCTTCTGATGTCACTGGCTGGCTTAGGCTATAAATATACAGTCCCACCGTCGCTGCAATCGGAGGAAGTCTTATTGTTAGCTCGAGAGTCTAGATCAACAGGGGAGAGCTATAAGCCTATAACGTAGATCAGAAGCCGTCAGTGTCGCAGTCTCCCAGAGCTTTGGGTATGATTTCTTCCATCTAATTTGTTTTTTTCATGATCTGTTCGATTTCGACTTCATCTTCATCCTCTTCCTCCTCTTCACTTCAGTACTGGACCAGAAGAGCCAACTGCTGTTACTAACTGTTAGGGGTTGTTCAAGCATCAAGCTTCAGCCTTCAAGGTAGAAATTCTTTAATTTATGTTATTACAAAGATAATAATTAACTTTCTCTTAATTCTGATGCTCAATTGTTTGTGTTTGTTTTGTAGATCATCATAATCTGTGAGAAATCTTCTAGGTAAACATTAAATCATTTCAGTAATCATGTTGTTACTTGTTGTTACTACAGTTCAACTCAGTTCCTTTAGTTTACAAATCTTTAGTTCAACTCTGCCATTCTTGATTAGTGTTTAATTTTTTCCGAGTTTAATGTACTGCTGGGACTGTCGACTCTATGTGGTAAAACACTTAGTGTTCAATTTTGCTGAGTTTAGTGTACTGCTGGGATTGTCGAAACTGTGTGGTAAAAGTTGGGAATTGGTTACTGAACATTAGAACTCTATTTTTGATTATGTCTGAACACTTAGTGTAATACTAATCTGACTATCTGAGTTACATGAACTGAGTTAGTACTTAGTATTAGTAATCTAATTTTGTACTTAGTAATCTGTAAACACAAATCTGAGTTAGTGAACTACTAAATTGTGAGTTCATAAGTTTATGCAATATTGAAATGAGTTTGAAACTTGAGTTAGTAAGCTAAGTTGTATGAAACTATCAAACTGAGTACATGATGAAACTGTCAAACTGAGTTACATGATGAAACTGTCAAACTGAGTTACACTTAGTGATATACTAATTTCGTTAAATAAGCTAAGTTAGATGAACTGGGTTAGTATTAGTAATCTGAGTTTGTATTTAGTAATCTTTAAACAAAAATGTGAGTTAGTAAACCACTAAACTGTTGGTTCATAAGTGAATGAAATGAGTTTGAAACTTGAGTTTGTAAGCTAAGTTGTATGAAAATGTCAAACTGATTTACGTGATGAAACTGTCAAACTGAGTTACACTTAGTGAAATACTGATTTCGTTAAATAAGCTAAGTTAGATGAATTGAGTTAGTATTAGTAATCTGTAAACAAAAATCTGAGTTAGTAAACCACTAAACTGTTGGTTCATAAGTGAATGAAATGAGTTTGAAACTTGAGTTTGTAAGCTAAGTTGTATGAAACTGTCAAATTGAGTTAGTAATCTTGAATAGGGAATCTGTGTTAATGTTGCTGCAAACACTTAGTGCTGTGAATTCTCCTACCTACGTTTCTTATGCAACTGATTTCTCTAAACTGTTTGGTACTTCTTAATTTCTGTAAACTGATTTGTCTAAACTAATTTGTGTTCTATTTTTTAAGCTTACGTAGTCTGCTTTCTTCATTTTTTAAATTATGAATATGCTTTCTTCTGTTCTTCATTCTTTAGATTATTCTCGAAATTATGAATATACTTAACTACATTCTCTAAAATCCAGCTCTATATGAATATACAATATACTTAATTAGATTCTCTAAAATCCAGCGCTATATGAATAACATTCTCTAATAAGTAATAATAATTCTCTATAAGCCAGTTCTATCTAGACTCTAGTTATCAGTTCTTCTTTCTTATGTTCTCTAATCTTTGTTCTTCTTCTTCCTCAATTTTGATTATTGTAGGCAAATCTTGTCCTATTCATTCAACTATGGACACTCAAACCCGAATCCCTCTCCAGTTACTAGTACTGCTGTTAATTCTCCTCGACCCAACTCTCGTCCTGTTGAGGAAATCCTAGATACTAGTAAGCTTACTAGCGTCGTTTGGGGTCACTTTTTGAAAATCAGGACGATTGGTGGTGAAATCACTACAAAAAAATTGACCTTTAGCTACTGCAAAATTACAACGGCATGAAAATGCAGTAGCAAATAGTTAGTATTTGCTACTGCAATCACTATTTCATGTAGTAATTTGCAGTGGCAAATACTATTTGCCACACCCAACATCCCCGTCGCAAATAGTGGTGTGGCAAATAGTATTTGCTACAGCAAATTACTACATGAAATAGTGACCGCCATAGCAAATACTAATTATTTGCTACTGCATTTTCATGCCGTTGTAATTTTGCAGTAGCTAAAGGTTAATTTTTTTGTAGTGAATAAAGGCAAGATGCAAGTATTGTCAGAAGGAGATAGCGGGTAATTCGAATAATGGCACTACCCATTTGAAGACTCATATGGGTAACTGCATCCAAAGGAAGATTCATGATTGAAGTCAGAAAATACTAGGTCCAGATGTTTTCATCGACGCCGGGGGGAAGAAGGAACTCAAGGCCATGACTTACAATCCTGAAGTATCGAGAAAGATGTTTTCTTCAGGCTCAAAGTACGCGAACCTAGTTACTCTTCTTGTCCAAGTGAGTCGGAGTGGGAATTTGCTGCATTTGTTTGTCACAAATTGAATATTTTTAATGACATCTCGACATTGTTCTCTGGATCAAATTACCCTACTGTCAACCTCTTCTTCCCAAAGATTTGTGAGTTGAGTGAGAAGCTTTTTGAATGGCGTATTGATTCCGACCAGAGGGTAAGTAGAATGGCAGAGTTGATGTGGTAAGGTATTACGTTAGCCTTGAGGGAGATGTTGGTATGTTTTAGAAGGGTTGAATATACACACGTGGACATAATGATTATTTTGTCAAGTTTACCGGTCTTATGGGTTGGACATGCACGTGTGACATAATGATTATCTTATCAATTTTATCGGTCTTCTGATGAATTAGAATTGAGTTTGTTTGTTATGCCAGAAAAGGTGTTACATTCAATGTTTAATGGTTTTTTGGAATTTTTAGTGGATTTGGATGTAACAATGATGTAAGGTTTGTCTATTCTGTAATAAAAGGCATTACATCAGCCTTGAGGGAGATTTTGGCATGTTTCAGAAGGGTTGAATATACACGTGGGCATAATGATTGTTCTATCAAAATTTCTAGTCTTCTAATGAACTAGAATTGAGTTTGTTTGTTATGCAAGAAAAGGCGTTACGCAAGAAAAGGCGTTACGATAAGTGTTTAATAATTTTTTGGATTTTTCAGTGGAGTTGGGTGTAACACGTGGGTATCAGTGATTGTTGAATCAAATTTAACGGTCATCTGAGAAAATAAAAATTGGTTTTGTTTTTATCTTGCAAGAAAAAGTGTTATTCTCAACATTGTCTGGAATTTTTGAAACAAGTTTGACTTGAGTTAACTATCACGTGGACATCGATGACTTTTCAATCAATTTTGTCAAATGTCTAATAAATTGAGAACAGTTTTGTCCGTTCATACAAAATTAAAGAGGGTTACGTTCATCAAGAATTTCAGGATGAAGTTTGACTTAAAATACCTACACACGTTGATATCAATAATTATTCAGTCAAGTTAACCTATCATTTGATAAATCCAATTTTTTTTTAAAACAAGAAGAGGCATTATGCTCAGCCTTATGAGAAATTTCAAGAATATGTTTGAAATTTGGTTTAATTTTTTTTTTTCTTTAAAAGGGCATTACGCTCGTTATTGTGAGAAATTTATTCGAACGTGTTTGTGTTCAATTAACTATAAATGTTGTGACATATGTTATTATTCAAACATAAAAGTTTATAATTATGTATTGATTGCTTTTATTGTTAGTAAGATTGAGTGAAATGTTTTCTCATTTTAGAGATTTTGATAATTTATTACAATAGGTTCACACTAATTTTTTGTTGTTGTAGGCAATAATGCTATGTGTGACACGAAACTAGTAATATATTTAGAATAATAAATTTTTTTCGTAGAAAAAATATTAATTAATTTTATTTGCATTATATTTACTTAAAAGATAACAGGGAAAATATCAATTTGCCCCTTTATTTTGTCAACTTAACAAATAGTTCATTGTACTATAAATTGCTCTTTACTCGTTCTACTTTTGCCAGTTTTCATTTTCAAATATTTCTTTCCAACTTCCGTCTTCTTAACGCTTAATTAATGTGCATTCAACATACCACATCAGCTCCAATAACCATGTATTAGCTTACTAAGCATTTTTAATTGAGAATATATGTATATATAATTACATCAGATAAAATTGATGGATAAAACATGTGATTTTAAAACTCTTCATATATCACAACATTTTCATCGATACCTCCCCTAATTTGCATCACAAACCAACTCTTCGTTTCCTACCACCAATATCTCTCTTCATCCGTATGCGGATTTGTCCAAGTTTAACGTTAAGAATATGAAAGTTGTAATGTAAGGACCCAAAAGACAAAGTGTCTAAACTAGGAGGGAGTAAAAAGACCATTTTATAGTGTAGGGGGGCTATTTGTTAAGTTGGCAAAGTAGAGAGAGCAAAATGTTATTTTGCCAAACTATAAAAACTATTTGAACTCCAATTGAGTTGTTACCACATACTCTAGTTTCATGATATAATTATCTCCTTGTTTTCCACCAAAGCTATTTACATCAAAACAAAACTTGATGTAGATTAGATATTCTTAAGATTTACTATGAATGAGTTCAAAACCAAAATTTTTATTATGATGTATTTAGTGTGTTTAGAATTTTTTTAATCATGAATAATGTAATCAGTTGCATTGTGAATGAGATGGGAAACAAAACACATTAGATGATTGTGTTTTGATTTTTACTTATTCAGTTAATCTTATTTTAAGTGTAAACATAAAATTCTTTGTCTAGTAAATTCATTATCATATATATTTTTATCAAAATCAATCCAGATACCATGTAGATTTTTTTTAATTAACGATCTTACCATATATATTTTATGCAGTGAAATACCTTTGCTACCACATTTTAAAAGTTTAACAATTGAACTCACATATTACTCTTACTCTATCCTTTTATACTTAGCCCCTCTCATTCACACTCTTACCACGAGTTGCAAGAGCCGAGCACACAATCTCCCAAAAGAGATAGGTAGAGCCATTAATTACCGTCACCGTACACTTGCCATCTTTGTGCAACATTTCCCCAACTACTTATAATAATATAAAAAAAATGAGATATAGGTATAGCCATTAATTACCATCACCGTACACTTGCCATCTTTCTGCGGCATTTTCCCAACTAAGTATAATAATATAAAAAATGACGAGCAAGTAGCAACAACCTTTGTAGTATTAGTAACTACTCATCTCCTAGTCTTTTATTTACTACACTACATATGCACACATGCACTCTCTGAAGACTGAAGGGGAGGTTAAACTTAACGTTTGTGTATATACATGTCAATTCACGCTTGACACGTGTCGGGTCGGTCCGTGAGAAGTGTTGGGTGTGTGATTGGCTGGTATGCATGTGGTAAAATATTTTGTGTAGTCAATTCGTTGGGGTTGGTTACTCAAATCATCACTGAACTATGGCCAAATAACCCACCAGTCACTGAACTCAGCAAAATTTCCTAGCAATCACTGAACTTCAGGCCATTATCATACCAGTCACTACCGTCTACGAACATCCAAAATTCTGTTAGTTTGCCTACGTGGCGATGGAAAATCAGTTTCCACGTCATTTAAAGCTTCCACCTCAGAATCTACCCGACCCAGTTACTCACCCGACCTAATTACCCACTCAACCAATTAACCAAACCAGATCGGATCATTTTATTTGGGTTAGGGTTGTCTTCAGACCACATGTAAGTTGTCGCCGCCGCCAAACTCCATCTCCCATCCCTTGTTCGACCACCTCCCAGTCTACCTTCTTCGGACTGAGAAATCCCGCCACCCTTTTGAAGCATATCACTGGCCCTCAGGCGGAGGAAATCCCACCGCTGAGATCAAGTACCCATGGAAAAAGACTCGCGTCTGGCTGGGAACCTTCGATTCGGTCGATGAACCGACAGTGAAGCGGCATGTCTGGATGGCTGTGGAGGCGGAAGAGGAGAAGGTTGCGATGGAGGTGGTGAACCGATCTACGAGCAGCGGGATGACCAATATGGTGGAGTCGTCGAGCGGTCATCGGGCAGCTGCGATTCGTGAAGAAGAAAACGACGATAGATCTAAATCTCAGCAACAATCGAATCAACAATGGAGACGTTTGAATTTGAATGATGGATTTGCTTTTCAAACATTGGAAGTATGATTTAGATGAGTAAAGACCTAGTTCTCTGCCATTCCAAGTTTGTGTTTGTAATTTGGTAGATCTTTGTTAGAACAAAGCTGGGTGGGTGATTTGAGAGAAATGAAAAGAGAGAGGATTTATCCTTCTGTAATAAGTACTGATACATCTGTGTTCTTTGGGGAAGGAAGAAGGAGATTGATTCCTCTCTCTGCTATGACTACACATCAAGCTGAAATAAAGTTCCACGCTTATGACCTTAAAGTTTATCTATTGCTTTTGCTTCTTTGATTCGTCTTTCTGTAGTAAGTACGGATCATGGATGGATCTGAGTTTATCCCTTACTTATGCTTTTTTGGTTCATTCTATAGTAAGTGCTGACCATGGATGGATCTATGTTCTTTAGCTGGAGTATTGACACAGCTTAAAGTTTATCTCTTCTGATTTGCTTGGCTCTGCATCACCTTAGCTTTCAATTCTCTATGCTTACCAGTTGTATGGCTGCTGCTAGAGCTTTGCTCTTTATTGTTTTGTGGATTTTGTTTCTCTCTATCTCTGATTTATAGGTTGGTTTCTGAGAGAATGAGCCGGGCTTAAGTCTTTTGTTTACCTACAAAGAAGAAATGAGTCAATGCCTCTCTGTGTTACTACATGTGTTGCTGCCTTTGATTGGTTCTATATTGTTAAACTTTCAGTTTGTATGTATACTGCCATGGTTTTTCTTCTTGAGGTTCTTCGCTTTTATCAATTCTGAGATGTTAGGCTTCTAACTTAAAGTTTCTCTCCTGCATTTGCTCGTTTCTCTGTTGCTAAACTTACAACTTCCATGTCAAGTTGTATGGGTACCGGTATGGCTTAGTGCTCTCTGCCTCTTGTTTGAAATGGTTTCTGAGATATTGTGATGGTTTGAAAGAAGTAAGACTGGGAGGTGGTTGGACGGGAGATGGGAAATGGAGTTTGGCGGCGGCGCTAACTTAAAGGTGGGTTGAAGACAACCCTAAACCAAACAAAATGACCCGATCTGGTTCGGTTAATTGGTCAGGTGGGTAATTAGGCCGGGTAGATTCTGAGGTGGAAACTTTAAATGACGTGGCAACTGACTTGTCATCGCCACGTAGGAAAACTAACAGAATTTTAGATGTCCGTAAACGGGAGTGACTGGTAGGATAATGGGCCGAAGTTCAGTGATTGCTAGGAAATTTTTCTGAGTTCAGTGACTGGTGGGTTATTTGGCCATAATTCAGTGATGATTTGAGTAACCAACCCCAATTCGTTGCCATAAATGTTTTTTTTATCAAAATCTAACCAGATACTATATAGAATTTTCTAATTAAAATCTTGGGTTAGTTACTTAAATGATCACTAAACTTTGACCAAATAACCTGGTGGTCGCTGTTCTTGAAAAAATTTCCTAGCACTCACACAATTTTGGCCAATTATCCTAGAGGTCACTATTAGCTACGGACATCCATGATTCCGTTAGTTTGCCTATGTGGACTCACCACATGGACTGCCACATAAGACAAGTCTGCCATGTCACATTTTTTCAAACCAAATGTGCCCAATCACCCAACCGAAGTAACCAACCCTAACCAACCCAATACCCAACCCTAAACCAACCAAAATCATTGAAATCAGATCTGACCAAAAAATCCCCTCCTTGCTACCTTTTGCTCGCCGCTGTCATGACCTCACCGTCCCCGCCTTGACGTCTCAATCGTCGCCGGGGAAATTTATCTGCTATGGAGGTTCTGGTCATCAATAAAATAGGCGACTTCGAGGGTGGAATCGCTTCTCTGCAAAACCCATTTGTATTTCTTTGGAGACACTTCTTGTCTAAGAAGAATCCGATTATGACACCAAATCCGATTTCTCAGACGATGACGATTCTGGTGATGAAGACGATGAAGAGGAAGAACATAAAGATGTAGGTTCGTCTACTGAGGAGGATTTTAGCTTCAAAGGCCATCGAATTTTGGGTTGAGGCTCCGGCGGAGGAGCAGCAGTATTGGGGATTTCTTCTCGTGGCCAGAATTCGTGGGCGGTACGAGCAGCGTAGTGAAGATGTGGGACAATTTCGGGTTGGGATTGGAGCTGAATCTCAACGGAGGAGAGAGTAGATCTAAGCAAGTGAAGGGGGAGGATTCACGCTTTCGGTTGGTTTAGGGTTGGGTATTGGGTTGGTTAGGGTTGGTTACTTCGGTTGGGTGATTGGGCACATTTGATTTGAAAAAATGTGACATGGCAGACTTGTCTTATGTGGTAGTCCATGTGGTGAGTCCACATAGGAAAACTAACGGAATCATGGATGTTTCATAGCTAACAGTGACCTCTAGGATAATCGGTCAAAGTTGTGTGAGTGCTAGAAAATTTTTTGAAGAACAGTGACCACCCGGTTATTTGGTCAAAGTTTAGTGATCATTTAAGTAACCAACCCTTAAAATCTTACCATATATATTTTAAAAGTTTAACAATTGAACACACATATTACTCTTACTTTACCCTTTTATACTTAGCCCTCTCATTCACTCTGTTACCAAGATCCAAGCACACAATCTACCAAAAGAGATAGATAGAGACATTAATTATCGTCAACGTACACTTGCCATCTTTCTGCAGCATTCCCCCAACTACTTATAATAATATAAAAAATGAGATACAGGTAGAGCCATTAATTTCCGTCACCGTACACTTCACTTGCCATCTTTCTGCAGCATTTACCCAACTAAGTATAATAATATAAAAAACGAGAGCAAGGAGCAACAACGTTTGTAGTATTAATAACTGCTCATCCTAGTCTTTTATTTACTACACTACACATGCACATATGAACTCTCTGAAGGGGAGGTTAAATGTAACGTTTTGTGTGTATACATGTCAATTCACGCTTGACAGGTGTCGGGTTGGTCCGTGAGAAGTGTTGGGCGTGTGATTGGCTGGTATGCATGTGGTAAATGTTTTGTGTAGTCAATTCGTTGCCATATATGTTTTTATCAAAATCTAACTAGATACTATATAGATTTTTCTAATTAAAATCTTATCATATATATTTTATCTAGTGAAATACCTTTGCTACCCCATTTTAAAAGTTTAACAATTGACACACACATATTACTCTTACTTTACCCTTTTATACTTAGCCCCTCTCATTCACTCTGTTACCAAGAGCCAAGCACACAATCTACCAAAAGAGATAGATAGAGCCATTAATTATCATCACCGTACACTTGCCATCTTTCTGCAGCATTCCCCCAACTACTTATAATAATATAAAAAATGAGATCAGGTAGAGCCATTAATTACCGTCACCGTACACTTACCATCTTTCTGTAGCATTTACCCAACTAAGTATAATAATATAAAAAACGACGAGCAAGTAGCAACAACCTTTGTAGTATTAATAACTACTCTAGTCTTTTATTTACTACACTACACATGCACATATGAACTCTCTGAAGGGGAGGTTAAATGTAACGTTTTGTGTATATACATGTCAATTCACGCTTGACAGGTGTCGGGTTGGTCCGTGAGAAGTGTTGGGTGTGTGATTGGCTGGTATGCATGTGGTAAAATATTTTGTGTAGTCAATTCGTTGCCATATATGTTTTTATCAAAATCTAACTAGATACTATATAGATTTTTCTAATTAAAATCTTATCATATATATTTTATCTAGTGAAATACCTTTGCTACCCCATTTTAAAAGTTTAACAATTGAACACACATATTACTCTTACTTTACCCTTTTATACTTAGCCCCTCTCATTCACTCTGTTACCAAGAGCCAAGCACACAATCTACCAAAAGAGATAGATAGAGTCATTAATTATCGTCACCGTACACTTGCCATCTTTCTGCAACATTCCCCGAACTACTTATAATAATATAAAAAACGAGATCAGGTAGAGCCATTAATTACCGTCACCGTACACTTACCATCTTTCTGTAGCATTTACCCAACTAAGTATAATAATATAAAAAATGACGAGCAAGTAGCAACAACCTTTGTAGTATTAATAACTGCTCTAGTCTTTTATTTACTACACTACACATGCACAGATGAACACTTTGAAGGGGAGGTTAAATGTAACGTTTTGTGTATATACATGTCAATTCACGTTTGACAGGTGTCAGGTCGGTCTGTGAGAAGTGTTGGGTGTGTGATTGGCTGGTATGCATGGTAAAATATTTTGTGTAGTTAATTCGTTGGCATATTTGTTCTTATCAAAATCTAACAAGATACCATATAGATTTGTCTAATAAAATCTTACCATATATATTTTATGTACGGAAATACCTTTGCTATCCCTATTTCAACAGTTTAACAATTGAAATTGCATATTACTCTTGGCCTTAATCTACCCTTTTCAATAGGAATTCACTTTTTATATACTTAGCCCCTCAAATTTACTATCTTATTGTGAGGTTCTCCATCATGAAACTAACCCGCTCACAAGAACCTAGAAGTCGAGCCAAGTACCAAAGATCATTCAAAGATCAAGTCTCCATTCCTAGTTGAAAAGACTAATTTAATGGAAAAAATAAGACATTCCTATTAAATAGTGATTCCTCACTTATAGTAGAAATAAACCATTATCTTAGTAGCGTATATTAAAATAAAATGGTTTAGGGTTCACTTCTACAACATGCATATTAGCATTACTTTTTACTTCTTATTTGGGTTCAGGGGTACCACTAGCTTGCAGCTGGCTCCGCCAATGCAACTAAGTATAGTAATATAAAAAACGACGAGCAAGTAGCATAAACCTTTGTAGTATTAGTAACAGCTCATCCTAGCCTTTTATTTACTACACTACACTACACACACACTCTTTGAAAAGAGGAGGTTAAACGTAACACTTTGTGTATATATTTGTCACTTGACGTTTGGCGGGTGTCGGGTCGGGTACCTTAGAAGTGGTGGGTGTGTGATTGGCTGATATGCATGGTAGCTTTACATCCCTAACAAGATTCGTCTTCTTCCGTTTGTGGACTGGTTGCTTGTCAATAATTTGAGTTTTGGGTTGTTGGACGAGGGTTCAACATACGAAAACTCTCAGAAGAGTTTAAAGTTTGCACAACTTGGATAAGTGTTTGTGCAACAGAATGAAGACTATTGGGGTTTGAGATCAAAACCTCGGGATCATCAAAAGGCTCTGATTCCATGTCCATAACTATTATATTTGCATCGTAATAACTCAGTTAAGATGTTGAATACAAATTATATATCATTCATTAACATGTATGTTTGTTTCGAGCACATTGACCATCTCAATAATCTTAATGGTGGTATGGTAGATTTGGTTTTGACACATAGGATAGAACCCTCTTTACAAAATTCCACATCATCACACAATTTTTAAATTAAAATTTAATTATTTTCTCTTTCCTATTATTAAATGCTCATGTATTAAGTACTTCAATATTAAATATATTATCAATTAAATAATAATAAAATTATATTTTTAAATATAAATAACTAGATGATGATAATAAGAATAAATAAGTATCAAAATACTTTAAAAAAATTATAAAAAATTATTCTTAGAGGTGTTAATGTGGCAAATTTTATATATTTTAGAATTTATTTTATTTTATTCATCATATTTCATATTTATGAGATTTTGTTTAGTTTAAAATTGAAATTGATTTAACTTAAGTCATTGATGAAGTTGAGTCATGTTGAATAAAATTATAATTTCTATGTGAATTATTTAGATAAACTGTATTTCAATTTTTATAGCTGATGACACTCGATTTGACGTGATTATCAGCCTCATTTAAGCGACATTCCCTTGCTTAAGACATGGTTTTTAGGGTAGAATAGCTAATATTCAATCAATCGCTCTATCTCGTGCCATTGATGTTACCTTGGCCCGTTTCGGGTCTATTTGATGGTTTTCTAGTGTTTCTATGTAGCACAGGTTTTTGCCGTCAAATAAGTAGCCAAGGACGTGTCTAAGGCGTTGGAAGCTCGAGGAAACCGCACCGGAATCGATCCAAGGAGTCAATCAAGTCAAACCAAAATCCTGCCCCGTTTTACACTAGAGTTTTCGACGAAAACCCTCAAGGTTTTCTGTGAAAATTTATGAAGGAATCGGCAGTGCTAACAAGAAAGAGTTTTCGGCGAAAACTCCAAGTTGCAATAAGCAATATAACAAGACTTTTCACTAACAATCCTTTCCTTAATCAAACGGCGTTTCAAGCAGATCTCGGTGCAAAGAGCGAGCACGCTCAAGCTATTACCACCAGGAGCGAAAAGCAAACAACCGACCCAAAGGCTCCAGAACCTGACATGATACCAGATACCAGTGCTGCCATGGATATGCCAGAGATTGAAGATATCACAGAAGAGGAAGAAGAAGCATCGACTCCTCCTCCTCCTCCCAAGAAGCTCCTGAACCTGTTTTGGCACCATATATACCTCGGATTCCCTTTCCAAAAGCTGCAATGAGCAAGGCTAAGGATCACGACACTCAGTATAAGAAGTGGTACAATGTTCTTAAGACTGCAGAGATCAAGATACCAGTGACAGAAGCTGTAGAGATCATACCACCTCTTGGGAAGTTCTTTAAGGATCTCGTGAAGAAAGTGAAGAACGGAGAAGCATACTCTGTCACGCTCACTAACGAATGCGCCTCTCTCTTCGGTGCGCCATCTCCCATGAGACAGCCGCCACCACCGCCAGCTAAGTGTTCTGACCCCGGTCCTTTTACATTACCGTGCATTATTAATGGCATTAAAATTGATCGTAGTCTGGCTGATTCTGGTGCTTCTATTAATGTTATGCCTGTTTATCTGTATGAAAAGCTGAACCTAGGGAAATTAAAACTGGGTTACTTTGCATCTCGTGTTAGCCGATAGGTCTGTCAAACTGCCTAGGGGTGTGATAGAAGACGTAGCTGTTTGTTGTGGCCCTTTTACCATAATTGCAGATTTTGTTGTTCTAGACACCCGTGAGTCAGACGGAACGCTTATCCTAGGTCAACCTTTCTTAACAAGTGCTGGTGCGAATATTAACTGCAAACAAGGCTTTTTGACTTTAAGTGTAGGACAGGAAAATGTTACATACCGCATTAAAGATAGCATGCGATACTCTGTTTACTGTTGATCCCCTTTGAGTTGGCCTCGGCCAACTTCGTTACTAATGCCTTATCTAGTGATCCGCTAGAGTTGTGTTTGATTTCAGGAATTGACAGTGCATTAGAAGACCCAGAGCAGCGCATATGGCAAGATGAGTTAGACGAACAGAAGGCGACATTCACACCAATCAATGCGCCTACACACATCGAGTCGGATCACTACCTCATATGAGAATCCGCCAGAACTCGACTTGAAGGAGCTGCCTGACCATCTAGAGTATGCATTCCTGGGGAAGGAATGCCAGCTGCCAGTCATCATCAATTCGAACCTATCTCCCGAGCAGAAAGAGCAACTGATCAGGTTACTAAAGAAGCATGTCCGGGCTATTGCCTGGCAGTTGGCTGACATCAGAGGCATCTCTGAAACCTTCTGCAAGCATCGGATAGTTGTAGATGAAGAGTTCAAACCGGTCAGACAACCACAATGCCGATTAAACCCTTTGATGCAGGAAGTTGTGAAGAAAGAAGTCCTTAAGATTTTGGATGCCGGTATCGTCTATCCTATTGCCGACAGTCCTTGGGTCAGTCCGACTCAAGTCGTCCCAAAGAAAGGCGGAATCACAGTCATTCCTAATCGAAAGGGTGAGCTCATTCCCACTCGTACAATCACCGGATGGAGAGTCTGCATTGACTATCGACGACTCAATGACGCTACAAAGAAGGATCACTTTCCACTGCCGTTCATTGATCAGATGCTTGAACGATTGGCTGGCCATGACTACTACTCCTTCTTAGATGGGATGTCCGGTTACCTCCAAAACATCTCATGCATCATCCCACCATTGGTCAAGATATCCCAGTCCTTCCTAGTCAACTCCTCCTCGAAGAGGTAATCGAACAACCTCTCCTTCATAGTGGGGAGCCACACAGATGTCGAGGCTACCAGCACGACCCCCGATGGCTCCCTGGCTTGTTGGTGCTCTTCCTAGTTAGAATCTTCACGTCATCCCTCACGTTGCCGATGGCTAGCTTCTCCCACTTTTGGCTACCGGTACCGTTATAGTTACTGTTAGCATTACAGCTCACCACTCCGGAGTAAAAGTTCTTCACCATCCTGTGGGACAGCCTCATCACGTTAACTGCAAACGAAAAAATGTCAAAAAGTTTGAGTCTTGACCAACTGGGTTGGCCTAATTTGACTTGTTTTTATACGGGTAAAACTGAGGCCCGATAGATACTTACGTGTTGGGTCTTTAGGCCAAGTGCCACGGGACTTGAGGATGTTCACGCATTCACGGGGTCTTGGGTCTTTAGGCCAAGTGCCACTTGACTTGAGGATGTTCACGCATTCACATGACCTCTGTAGATTGGTCAACCACCTTCTTGCACCAAACCCTAACCCCGAGCTAATCACCGGTCGCAACATCCCATGGATCAAACTCTCATCGTACTCCGAGTGTTCCAACCAAGTTACCTACATCGTACCATTCAACAGAATCGAGAAACGTAATAATCGAAGTAGTACTAGCTAGTAACAAACTGCATCATCAATCATATAATCATATAGAATTATGAGAGCAAAAAATGGATGGTACTAGTACCAAAAGTGGACTACACAAGGAGACAATATATATACAATTATTACTAGTACTAAACAGGTGGCTGGTACAAGATTTCATGGAATTATTTAAATTGGGTCAAATGGGGCTAAAAACAAACCCTAATGTAATCAAATTGGGGATATGGGAAACACAGTATAACGACTGATAAACTAATAATACCCAAATTTGCAGCAGAAAACAAGGGAACAGAAGCAGCAGTTGCTGCATATTTTAACAACACTAAATTCAAGATGAAGGAATCAAATTCAAGGCTTTAAAATAATGATTGGATGCATCTCAAGATTTAGTGCTTATATTGAAAATTTACCTCACAGACGCCATTGTCTATGTCCTCTATAATACAGCCAGAAGGAAGCCTCACACTGGTAGGCAAAGAGTACGAGCTCGAACCTTCTTGGCTCGCATCGAAGGACACATCGACTACAACCCAAAAACCATCGGGTCGCTGCTTACAATATCGAAGGAACTTCGTCTGTCGAACCGGGACCATGGGAGAGATCATTTGGAAATCAGCTTGCATCTGTTAGATGTTACACCTTTATTAGGACTAATGCAACCAGATCCAATCAGTACTATAAACAATAAAAGAAAGTGAACTTACCAATAGCAAAGTACCATCTTTGCTTCCATGAACTCCAGAAGATATCACCTCAATGAGTGAGCAACTAGCAACCAGCCCACTGAAAGCGTCGATCCACCGATCCTAACAAAGTCACGAACTTTGATCAGTTTCGAGATTAGGAAAACGACGAGTAAATCATATATAAAGAGTAATCATTACCATTTCCATCATCATTTCAACGATAGCCAAGCTGTTGTTCATGACTTCACCAGTAGCCCTCGATGCCTCGGTCATGAAGCCACTCCGTCTCAGCGCAGGCAAAGGGACAGCAACTCGAGCATACTCCTCGAGGTTCAGTATTTCCTTTTCAACACCAAGTACATGGCTTTTCAGCCACAGTGGCTCATTGACTTCAACCATGTGTAACATTTCACTCATGGAAGCCAGAGCAAAATCCATAAGCATCGACTTGTTGAAACAGGCCTACATTTCAGGCCTCATCATTGGCAGGACACTACCAAGTGCATGATCACTGTAATCAAGCTCCAGCCTTTGCTTCTCATCAAGACACTCCTCGAATGCACTAATCCAACCAAAACCCCCAAATTCAAATTCAAATCAAAACCCTAAATCAAATAAAAAGGGAGGTTTCTAAGATTACTTCTTCCTCTTGAGGGGATTGTTACTTCCAGAGCTTCCACTCATGTTAGCTGCTGCTCCACGACCCGCCATCTCAGCTCTCTACACAAATTTTGAATCAAAACCCATTACAGTCTTACAGAGAAACACCAACTAGGAACCATCTTTGATGTAGTTAGAGATTCACATACAGGGAAGAACACATAGTGGTTTTTTGGGGATTAGAGGCGGCGACGGGTGAAGAATGGCGCCGCCGCCGCCGCACATAAGAGAAGACATTAATCTATCTGCTACCAAACCATTTAAACAAATTGGGAGGAAGAAGGTAAAGCTTCAATCTTTTATCTTGGGGGTTACCCTTTTGGACTTTTGGGGCTTTTTTTGCAAAAAAGATTTTGAACTTTGTTGAGATGTAATAGAAGGGGATGGTTGGGATATATAATTGATTTCAACCCGTTTTGAGTAGAGTGGATATTCATTACTCGAATCACTGGATATTTATTCTACAAATTCAGTCAATTTGTGGGTTACGTAATTTCTAGTTACTAAGAGTTCAAGTCGTACGAATTGAAAATGAACAAAAGGTTTAAAGAACGAATATTTTGGAATTTTAGTTTTGAGATCAGGCATGTGATGAGTTTTGGGATAAATTGTGTATAATGGATATCTACATATATACCTAAACAGACGGTGGGTATCCACAAGTAACGTTTATTTTTTAAATTTTTTTTTGGCAAAAACGTCAACTTTCATTTATGATCACTATAAAAGCATATATCACTTAGAACGATGTTTATTCAGACCGAGGTGACTCAAAAGAAAAGGATATACGTGCTAACAGATTATAGACCAATCTATTATGAATTATTGATACAAATCGAACCTACGGTTACCCACTATCCACCCAACCCAACCCAAAAAAACATCCTAGTTTCAATTTTGGAGTTATAGAAGAAAGAAAACAAAATGATATAAAAAAATAAGAAAGAAAACAAAATAAGATAACGTTTTTTGGGTTTTGATCTTTAGTCAACGGAAAATGGTGGGGCCAATGTTTCTCGAGGTTCCATGCATGAATGGATTTTGACCTTTTCTGACAAAGCAAAAAAAAAAAAAAAAGGTGGCGGAAAATAATGACAAAAAACATAACTGAAAAAAGTGACATGTAATCTAAAAAAATAACGTTAATTGTCTGATGCCGCCAGCTCAGCACTTGCCAACTGTAATAAAACGTCTAAGACACTAAAAATTGTTAAAAGGAGTTGAGTAGGGGAATTTCTAGGGTGACGTAAGGTATTCTTATGTTTCCTAGACATAACCAATGAGAATTCTCCACATCACTTATTTTGGTTGTTATGAGATAGGGTAGTTATTAGGTAGTTATTGATAATTAATAGGTCTCTTTAATAATTATCTAAAATATTTTAATTACCTTATTTACGTTAATTCAAATATTCCTCTATTTAATTATTTTTAGTGCAGATTTCCCTTTTAAGCATACTAATTAGCCGACCAAAATTATAAGGGATTTTAACAATTTTTTAAATTCATTTGTCGCCGCCTGCTACTCTTATTTCCCTCCATCTTCTTCTTCTTCTTTTCCTTTCTTTTTAATACAATGGGTAGCTTTGTGGAGCTTCTTTCGTTTTCAGGTTGTTTGTGTTATTCCTTTATGATGTCTTGTTGAGTGGGTTTCGGTTTTTTGGGCTAGAGGAGGGTTTGGGGTTGCTCGGTGGTTTGAGAAATGGGGCGCATAGCATCAGTAACAGTGGTGAAACTTGGTAGTTTAGGGTTGATTGTATATGATTGTTCAGCTTGTTGTTTTATATCACTACAAAAAACTATTTAATTAACCGCGGCAGAAAACGCGTTTAACAGCGGCTGTGGCCGCTATTAAAATAATTTAACAGCGCCCACGTGCCGCCGTTAAATTGCCCAATGGTAAATGCATTTAACAGCGGCAAACTGTCGCCGTAGTTAAACCAAATAATATAACAGCGACCTATGGCCGCTGATAAATCAATTCGTCGATAAAAGTAATAACCGGAGCTCCGGCGACTGATTCTTCTAAAATCGTCAGTTTCCTAATGAACACGAACTCGTCTTCAACACGAACACGAACTCCGTCGATTGATTATTCAACACGAACATCGAATCATCTTGCCCCAACGAAAACCACGAACATCGAATCCCCATCCACTTCTCAAAGCTTCATCTCTGCTGCAAAACCACCAACGAAAACGAAATCAACATGGGGGCTAAGAACCCTAGCTAACAACTCGAGCGAAAAACGAAATCGGAAAACGAAAATGAAATCGAGAGAGAAGAAAGGATGTACCTGCGAAGATTGGGGAGTAATGGAGGCAGTGGAGAGAAGAAGAAAAGGGAGCTCGAGCCGGCAGTTGAGAGAAGAAGAAGAGTTATGGAGATAAGAAGAAGATATATGGAGAGAAGAAGAAGAAGAAGAAGTGGCGGCGGCTAGCCGATTATCGGTAAAATTCTGGTGGTGGCGGGAGTTGAGGGTCAGGGAGAGAGAGAGACTGATTAGGGGTTTTTAGGAAGAAGAAATCAGGACCGTTGATATTAAATCAACGGTTTAAAATAAATTGGGAGCTATCCGCGTCCATCTGTTTCAGCCAATCAGGGCTAAGTATTTTAACAGCGGCCACATAGCCGCTGTTAAATTTCCCGTGTTTTTTTAATTTAACAGCGGCCAAGTTCTGGCCGCTGTTAAGCTTCTGCTGTTAAATTGTTATTTTCTTGTAGTGTATGATTGTTATTAATATATAAAATTACTCATTCATCAAAAGAAAAAACGGTATCCACAAAACATCCACGATATTATGTTGTGCTATATATCCATAAAATACTAGTATAAACATCAATACTAGTATTGACAGCGGCAAGTGAATGAGACCTCCTTCCAGTGTCGTCTTTGCCGGCGACGACATCGGGGTTTGAGGAAACAGGAGTCAGGTTTTGGAGCTTTGGGAGGAAACTGATTTGGGCAGCATGATGGAATTGAAAGGAGAAGTAGGTGTCATAAAGAAAAAGGCTACTAATTAATCTATTAATTAGGGGTAAATATCTATTAATTAGGGTAGTAATTGGGGTAAATATATTATTTTAATAATATGGCTCATCTACCATTGGATCTATGCAATTGACATCTAATGGCTCTAAAGGGTTATGTCATAGGGACATAACCTCCCCTTATGTCAAGCTACGCCCTCCCTTAATTTTTCATTACAGTGTCGGAGGACTTGATTTAATGACTTTTAATAAGCTCAAAGAAAATTTAATTAGCTTCATATAAGGTCTAAACCTAGCAGACAAAAAATGACATGAAAATGTAATTATAAAACTCATGTACAAAGTAAGAATCTAAACAAAAACTCAAAATGAGTTCAACTAAGATCAAATCTACTCTCTCAAAAAGAAAAGATCAAATCTACTCATAATCACGTCCGAACACACCAAATCAACGAAAAACTAACCTAAAAGACATAACTAAACGTTGAAAGAATGCATCAAAAACTAACCCAACTCATCCCGACCCAGTCTAACCAAAATTTTAAATTCACTTAAAGCAACATTTCAACGCTAGCCCAGTTTCAATATCACAACAACTCGAGTTATTGATAATGAAAGGATGGAAAGGGTGGAAAATTAAAGAACACACAAAAACAAATCATCAAACGTTAACCAAAACCAAACCAAATACGATAATTAGGGGAAAGAAACAGAGACGAATCTTCTTCCTTACTGCTAGCTTTGCTTATTCTTCTCTAACCCCTTGTTATTCCGATCTGCGAACATAGAGAACAAAAACACAGTTAAAACAGAGAACTCAATTGAATTCAACACCAGAAATGATAGAGAATTCAGTTCAATTGTGGTATTCAAAGAAGATAGATAAACCTTTGAATCCTCCCAGTGATACTTCACTGGACTGCTATCACTATCAATGGATTTCTGACGTAGGAAGATTGGCTGCTAGGTTTGAGGAAGAGATGGAACGCAGCACTCGAAGATAGTTTCCTAGTTGGACATGGGTTGAGTCCTTTGGGTTTAGTATTTATTTAATTGTTTATTTAATTATCTCGGTCCTCTTTTCGGTTTAGGATTTGTTGCTGAAACCCTATTTAAGGGATCTTTTTGGTTTTTAGCAGAGGACAACTTATTGAATAAGATTGAAACCCTACGATTTAATTCGGATTTTCGATTCATTGAGCTTGTGTTTGCGAGTTCGATTATCTTCACTTTGAGAGAATCGCGACGCGAATCTCTTGGTTTAGCTGCGTCAGGTGGTATCAGAGCAGGTTTCTCCTCTTCTTTTCGCTTGATTCACTATGGGCGATCAACCGGTAACTAGAGCCGACATAGAAGGGATTACTGCGGCCTTTACCGCAGCCCTTGCTACGTTGGGAAACCAGATGAGGGAGCAGATGGCAACCCTAACGGAACAGGTAGTCAACGTCAACAACAACGAGCAACGAAGGATGAGGAGAGGAGTAGTTCAGAACCGGGCCCTACGAATAGGGAATCGACCCATCGCCCCGAGCTCTAGTTCGGAGGATGAGTCGAATGAAGCGGAGCCGCGTAGAATGAATGAACGAGACATCCCCGATTATCGAGTGAAGGCGGACATTCCTTACTTCCATGGAACGATGGGAGTCGAGGAGTTCCTGGATTGGCAGATTGAGGTCGATCGATTCTTTGACGTCATGGGAATCTCAGAAGAACGCCAAGTCAAGATGGTAGCTGTCCGGTTGAAAAGTACTGCTGCTGTTTGGTGGGATAAACTGGTCGTGCAGAGGCAACGACAGCGCAAAGGGGCTGTTTGAACTTGGCGAAGGATGAAACAGTTGATGATGGAGAGATTCCTTCCCGAGGACTATGAACAAATACTTTATCGGATGTACATCGATTGTACTCAAGGTAAAAGGACTGTAACAGAGTATACAGCTGAATTTCTGCGACTCTCAGAGCGCAACGACATCGGAGAGACGGAGAATCAAAAAGTAGCGAGATATATTAACGGCTTAAAAAGCTCGTTGCAGGAGAAGATGGGCCTCCAAACCGTTTGGACGATCACTGAATCTTCGAGCCTTGCTCTCAAGGCCGAACAAATGGAAAGATCCCCGCGTGGATACTCGACTTTCCGTAAGTACCCTCCAATTCCCAACTCAGAAGCTGTTGAAGAAAAGGAACATGGAGTGGGAAGCAAAAGCTACCATACAGGAAACAAAGGGGGAAGCAGCTCGAGTAGCACGGCTAGCGCTAACCTTCCGAATAAAGGATCGACGCCTAACCCGTATGCCAAACCAAGCGGAGACAAGTGTTATCGTTGTGGAGGGCAGGGTCATCGTTCGAATGTGTGTCCGTCCAGAAGAACCATCGCGGTGTTAAGGGAATATGATGACGAGGAAGGAGAGGCTAACGAATATGACGGAGTGGAGTTTGCGGAAGAAGAGTCACCAGAGAAGGTGAATGTGGTGGTTCAAAGAATTTTGTTGTCAACCAAAGAAGTGGGGCAACGAAAGAATCTGTTCAAAACTCATTGTTCTATACAAAACAAGGTGTGTAACCTAATAGTGGACAATGGAAGCACGAAAAATCTGGTGTCACGAAAGCTGGTGGAATACTTAAAGTTACCGACGGAACCACATGAGGCACCCTATACTCTAGGATGGGTTAGCCAAGGAACTCGGGTTCGAGTGAGCTTAATTTGCAAGGTTCCCATTGCTTTTGGGAAGCATTACAGGGAGGAAGTAGCATGTGATGTCCTAGATATGGACGTATGCCATGTTTTGCTAGTTCGACCTTGGATGTTCGACAACGACGTCACATATCGAGGAAGGGATAACATCGTGCTATTCACATGGGATGGACGGAAGATTGCCATGGCACCTGTTCAAAACTTTAACGCACCAACCAAGGAGACAAAAACTAATTTTTTGGTCATGACCTATAGTGAGCAAGAACTTTAGGAAGCCGCCGCAGTGTCCGAGCTGATGTGTCCAGTAGTTATTAAAGGTATATTGACGGCTGCCAGGAATGAGGTCGCCGTGCCTACCGAGGTGACGAACTTGTTGCGGGATTTCAACGAATTGGTTGGAGAAGAGCTACCCGATGAGCTTCCGCCAGCACGAGAAATTCAACATCAAATCGATTTTATTCCAGGTTCGAGCCTACCGAACCTTCCTCATTACCGCATGAGTCCCAAGGAGAACGAGATTCTTCGTGACCAAATCGAAGAGTTACTGAAGAAAGGGTTTATCAGAGAAAGTATGAGTCCTTGCGCAGTTCCCGTTCTTTTGGTACCGAAGAAAGGAAATCAATGGAGGATGTGCGTAGACAGTCGGGCGATTAACAAAATTACTATCAAATACCATTTTCCTATTCCCAGGTTGGAAGACATGCTTGACGAATTATCGGGATCGAAGGTATTCTCAAAGATCGACCTCCGGAGTGGGTATCATCAAATTCGTATACGGCCAGGAGATGAGTGGAAGACCGCTTTCAAGAGCAAGGATGGCCTTTATGAGTGGTTAGTCATGCCATTTGGGCTATCCAACGCCCCAAGCACTTTTATGCGCCTCATGAATCAGGTTTTGCGACCTTTTATTGGATCATTCGTGGTCGTATATTTCGATGATATTTTAATCTACAGTCGAGACAAAGAAGAGCATCTCCTGCATTTACGTCAAGTGCTACAAGTACTCCTAGAAAACAAGTTGTACATTAACCTGTCAAAATGCTCATTTGCCACCAATAAGCTGCTATTCCTTGGTTTTGTGGTAGGCGAGGTTGGAATTGAAGTGGACGAGGAAAGGTTAGTGCCATCCGAAATTGGCCCCCGCCTACATCTGTGACTGAAGTGCGAAGTTTTCATGGTTTAGCCACATTTTATAGGAGGTTTATTCGTGATTTCAGCACGATAACAGCTCCGATCACCGAGTGTTTGAAGAAAGGGAAGTTTCAATGGGGTCCTGCACAAGACAGGAGTTTCACCCTTATCAAGGAGAAATTATGTACAGCACCAGTTTTAGCCCTACCAAATTTTGATAAAATATTCCAGGTTGAGTGTGATGCTAGCGGAATCGGGATTGGAGCCGTATTATCTCAAGAAAAAGCCGATCGCTTTCTTTAGTGAGAAGCTGACTGAAGCACGACAAAAATGAAGCACATACGATCAAGAGTTCTATGCCGTATTTAGAGCTTTGAGGCAATGGGAACACTACTTAGTTCAAAGAGAATTTGTTCTCTACACTGATCACCAAGCCTTGAAATTTTTGCACAGTCAAAAGGTGATCAACAAAATGCATGCTCGGTGGGTTAATTACTTGCAGAAATTTCCCTTCATAATACAACACAAATCTGGAAATCTTAACAAAGTGGCGGATGCCTTGAGTCGACGAGCATCTTTATTGACTACCTTGACACAAGAGATTGTGGGCTTTGACTGTATAAAAGAGTTGTACATTCACGATCTCGATTTCGGTGAAATATGGGGGAAGTGCATCGCCAGCAAGGGAAGTGTGGGGGATTTCCATACCCTAGAGGGCTTCTTGTTCAAAGGAAATCAGCTGTGCATTCCAAGCTTCTCACTTCGGGAGAAATTAATTCGAGATCTCCACGGCGGAGGACTCGGTGGGCATCTAGGTCGAGTTAAAACTATTGCTAGCTTAGAAGAATGATACTTTTGGCCTCACCTGCGACGAGACGTCGGCACCATCGTTCGTAAGTGTTACATATGTCAGGTTTCCAAAGGCCAATCACAAAACACTGGTCTCTACATGCCCTTACCGATTCCTGATGATATATGGGAGGATTTAGCGATGGACTTCGTGTTGGGGCTACCGCGGACGCAGCGAGGGGTTGATTCAGTCTTTGTGGTAGTTGATCGTTATTCTAAGATGTCGCATTTTATAGCTTGCAAAAAGACAGCCGATGCATCTAATGTGGCCAAGCTCTTCTTTCGAGAGGTGGTGCGGCTACACGGCGTCCCAAAATCCATCACATCCGATAGGGATACAAAGTTCCTCAGCCATTTCTGGATCACACTTTGGCGGTTGTTTGGAACATCCCTCAATCGTAGCTCCACAGCACATCCACAAACTGATGGGCAAACAGAGGTTACAAATCGCACGCTTGGAAATATGATTCGTAATGTGTGTGGTGACAAGCCGAAACAATGGGACTTGGTGCTACCTCATATAGAGTTCGCTTATAATAGCGCAGTTCACTCAGCGACAGGTAAATCCCCATTTTCAGTGGTCTATACTACGGTACCCAAACATGTGGTCGACCTTGCTCCGCTACCCAATGCGGCGGGTGTTAACAAGGCGGCTGGGAGAGTGGCCGAAGAGATACAAGAAGTAAAGGAGTTGGTTAAAGCTAAACTTGAAGCTACTGGAAAGAAAAACAAAGTTGCTGCTGATAAGCACAGGCGAGTCAAAGTATTTCAGGTAGGAGACAGAGTAATGGTGTTTCTCCGCAAGGAGCGATTTCCGGTTGGTACCTACAACAAGCTCCAACCCCGTAAGTACGGACCTTTTACTGTGACACGAAAGATCAATGACAATTCGTACGTGGTTGCGCTGCCTACATCGATGAACATATCCAACACTTTCAACGTGGCCGACATTTACGAGTACCACGAGGATACTACCTTGTACCCAGATGAGAACTCGGGGTCGAGTTATTCGGAGGTGGAGGAGACTGACGTAGGAAGATTGGCTGCTAGGTTTGAGGAAGAGATGGAACGCAGCACTCGAAGATAGTTTCCTAGTTGGACATAAGTTGAGTCCTTTGGGTTTAGTATTTATTTAATTGTTTATTTAATTATCTCAGTTCTCTTTTCGGTTTAGGATTTGTTGCTGAAACCCTATTTAAGGGATCCTTTTGGTTTTTAGCAGAGGACAACTTATTGAATAAGATTGAAACCCTACGATTTAATTCGGATTTCCGATTCATTGAGCTTGTGTTTGCGAGTTCGATTATCTTCACTTTGAGAGAATCGCGACGCGAATCTCTTGGGTTCATTTAGCTGCGTCAATTTCTCTCTCTTGTTTCTCTCTCTCACTATTGCTTTCTGCAACTGGGAAATTTGAAGGAAAATGGCAGTGATTATAATGAGAAGAAGGAAGCAATGTAGGCCAGGCGGGACTAAGATAAGGGCAATTTCGAGATTTTACTGCGGGAAAAAATGTGGGGCCCGCCTCTTTTTCTCTCTTGTTCTTAGGACAATCCGCCCCCGCTCTTTCTCTCTTACGCCACGCTAAAAATTCAGTGATGTGTATTTTTTTGGATGTTGCTTAGCACTAATCACCTTTCCTTATATTAATTTCCTTAATTACTATATAATTTTCTTAATTGTGATTGGATTTCCTTGTTGGATACCTTTCCCAATTTCTCATGACGTTTTTTTAGTAATGGAATTTATAAACCAATTATCCCCAAAACAATACTTAGTAAAAATAAATAAATGATTAATAAGTGGAGTAAAGAGAAACACTAAGGATAAACTAATAATTAAACGATGTTTTCGTGTATAAATTCATAAGTACTTGAAAAAATTAAAACCAAACATTTATTGACAATGTGTTAATTAGTAATTTGGATTTGATGTGTTTTTGTTCATAAGTCAATTTCACGTGTGTTCAATTATGAAAGCATTTTGACCTAATTTTTATGATGGGTAATTGTATTTAAAAAGTAAAAGATATTGTAGCAAATGATATTAAATTTTAATTTTTTTGCGGCAGAATGATTGGTTCTTTAAGTTTAACGGTCTCATTCTGGTATAATATCAAGTTTGTATGTTCTGTAATAAAAGGCATTACGTTAGCTTTGAAGGAGATTTTGGCATGTTTCGGAAGGGTGGAATATACACATGTGGGCATGATGATTGTTTGTCAAATTTACCGGTCTTCTGGGTTGATTATACACGTGTGACATAATGATTGTTCTATCAAGTTTACCGGTCTTATGATGAATTAGAATTGAGTTTGTTTGTTATGACAGAAAAGGCGTTACACTTAGTGTTTAATGATTTTTTTTTTAATTTTCAGTGGAGTTGAATGTAACAATGATATGAGGTTTTTCTGTTCTGTAATAAAAGACATTACGTTAGCCATGAGGGAGATTTTGGCATGTTTCGGAAGGGTTGAATATACACGTGGGCATAATGATTGTTCTATCAAATTTTCTGGTCTTCTGATGAATTGGAATTGAGTTTGTTTGTTATGCAAGAAAAGGCGTTACGCTCAGTGTTTAATAATTTTTTGGAATTTTCAGTGGATTTAGATGTAAAACGTGGGAATCAGTGATTGTTGAATCAAATTTAACGGTCATGAAATAAAATAAAAATTGATTTTGTTTTTTTTCTTACAAGAAAATGTGTTATTCTTAGCATTGTTTGGAATTTTCGAAACAAGTTTAACTTGAGTCAACTATCACGTTGCATCAATGACTGTTCAATCAAGTTTGTCAAATGTCTAATAAACTGAGAACAATTTTGCTCGTTCATACAAAATGAAAAAAGGTTTTTTTAAAGGAAATTAAAAAAGGTTACGTTCAACATTGTCAGGAATTTCATGATGAAGTTTGACTTAAAATACCAACACACAGGAAAATCAATGATTATTCAATCAAGTTAAACTACTATTTGATAAATCCAAGTTTTTTATACAAGAAGAGGCGTTATGTTATGAGAAATTTCAAGAATATGTTTGAAATTTTGTTGATTTTTTTCCTTCAAAAGGGAATTACGCCCGTTATTGTGAGAAATTTATTCGAATGTGTTTGTGTTCAATTAATTATAAATGTTGTGACATATGTTATTATTCAAACATAAAAGCTTATAATTATGTTTTGATTGTTTTTATTGTTAGTAAGATTGAGTGAAATGTTTCTCATTTAAGATATTTTGATAATTTATTACAATAGGTTCACATTAATCTTTTATTTTTGTAGGAAATAATACTATGCGTGACATGAAACTAGTAATATATTTAGGATAATAAATTTTATCTACACAATATTTACTTAAAAGTTAAAATTAGATTAATAGATATGGTTAAGATTCATTGTGAATGTGTTTAGAACCAAAAATTTTATAATGTATTTAGTGTGTTTAGAATTTGTTTATCGTGAATAGTGCTAGTTGCATTGTGAATGAGATGAAAAAACACATTAGATGATTGTGTTCTAATTTTTACTTATTTAGTTAATCTTATTTTAAGTGTAAACATAAGATTCTTTGTCTAGTTAATTCATATCATATATATTTTTATCAAAATCTAACCGGATACCATGTAGATATTTTTAATTAATGATCTTACCATATATATTTTATGTAGTGAAATACCTTTGCTACCCCCATTTTAAAAGCTTAACAATTAAACACACATATTACTCTTACTCTATCCTTTCCCCTCTCATTCATTCTCTTACCATGAGGTGCAAGAGCAGAGCACACAATCTCCCAAAAGAGATAGGTAGAATCATTAATTACCGTCACCGTACACTTGCCATCTTTCTGCATGCACATGTTTTGTGTATACACATGTCAATTCATATTTGACAGGTGTAGGGTCGGTACGTGAGAAGTGGTGGGTGTGTGATTGGCTAGTATGCATGGTAAAATATTGTGTATTTAATTCGTTGTCATATATGTTTTTATCAAAAATCTAACCAGATACTATGTAGATTTTTCTAATTAAAATCTTACCACATATATTTTATGTAGTGAAATACTTTTGGTACCCATTTTAATAGTTTAACAATTTGAAAATGCATATTACTCTTACCTTTTCGATAAGAATTCACTCTCACAACCTATTATATATTTAGCCCCTCTCGTTCATTCTTTTATTGTGAGGTTCTCCATCATGATACTAACCCGCTCACAAGAACCTAGAAGCCGAGCCAATTAGCAACGATCATTCAAAGATCAAGTCTCCATTCGAACCACTATATATATTGTTCATCCATATTTGATGAGACAGAACATATACAATAGCCAATATGGAAGAGAAAAACTCGACATGTATACAACATGCAAATTAATATGTGCATAATGTGCCATCAACCATATTATAATTAGTTTCAAAATCACTATCACAATATGTTCGAATAAAGCAGACTTCTCAATCTACAAACAGTTTATGTCTAATACAAAAAAGGAATCTATTAGTGACCATACAAATTCGTCACTATAGCCAATGTCGTCACTAATATGTATTCGCGAAGACACACAATCGTCGGAAAAAGCTCCCCCACAAATAACCCATTTGTGACCAACCATCAGTAATACTTATTTATGACGAATATATTTGGTCGTTATACCCTTTGATGTCATTGAAAAATACATGACAAACTTGGCCAAAAGACATCGCAAATATTTTATTAGTGACCAGTTTTACTATGACAAAATTTATTTCATCAATCATCATTTGATGAAAGGTAGATTATTGATCGAAGGTTATTTGTGACGGTTCCTATTATGTATCAACTATATCATCGATTAAATACTTTAACAGAAATTAGTTGCAAAGTTTTTTCACAAGTATTTCGTATAATAACACTTCCCAAATATTCATCGGAATTTTTTTCATCATATAATTAAATCGAATATGGTAAAATATAATCCTGGATTGTAGAAAACTGCCTATAATAATATTTTTTATCATTTTCAATTTTTGGCCTTTTCGGTCATGGCTAACCTATGAAAGATTTGAAAAAACCTAGGCATTTATGCCATAATACCGCACTTTTTAGTTTTTGGCCATTTCGGTGATGGTTAGCCTACGAAAAATTGGGAAAAACCTCAAAATGGATAATAATCTCCTAGATAATAGGAAACTGCTTGAAATATATTTCCAATCACGCCTGGCCTCGAAATTTGGATTAAATCTTGGCATTTAAGCCATAATACCGTAATTTTCAATTTTTGGCCTTTTTTGTGATGGTAAAATGGGAAATAACTCAAATCGGCTAATATTCTCCTGGATGGTAGGAAACTGCCTAAATATATGCCCAGTCAAGTCTGGACTTGAAATTGGGAGAAAATCCAGATGTTTAAGCCATAATTCCGTAATTTTAAGTTTTTGACAATTTCGATGATGGTCAGCCTATGAAAAATTAGATAAAATTCAAAGTGGCTTATATTCTCCTAGATGGTAGGAAACTGCCAGAAATATATGCCCAATCACGTTTAACCTCGAAATTTGGTGAAAATCTAAGCATCTAAGACACAATACCATATTTTTTAGTTTTTTGCCATTTCGTGATAAATTGGAAAATATCAAAATGCCTAGATTTTCTCAAAATTCAGAGGTCAAATATGGTTGAGCAGATATTTAAGACAATTTATTATCATCGAGAAAAATATTATCGTTTGGTTGGAGGATATCTACATATCATATGTGGAATGTATTAATAAGTTAGTATATTGATATTAGTAAAAGTGATTGTTTGATATCATTGTTTGAGTAGTGATATTTAAATAAGTGGTGAATTTTGAGTGCATGGATGAATGTGCCAAAATGCCCTCATTTGCTTGAATAAAGTATAAAACTAGTCATAAGTCCTAACATTTAATAAAAAAGCATGCGTGTTTAGAAATTAAAATTTGTAATCTCTCTTTTTAAATTCGTGAATGTATTTACAAATTAATTACTCGGGTTAATTATAATTTTAGAATACTAAACACCCATTAATTAAGAAAATAATTAGTATTATATTTACCACTTACACATCTCCCTCTTCTAGTCAAGATAAAATAAAAATTTAAAATAATTTCCATGGTGAATTCTAATTCTAACTAAAAAAATTATAATTAAGTAATTAAAAACTAAATGATAATTATTTATCTTAATTAATTAATAAATAATAAATACATAAACACGAGACAATAATAAAATGAAAAAATAAAATGGGGTTGTGGAGTTGATGACATTATAATTGGGAAGGTTGAGTGATGATAGAATTATCTAAAATCTGTGATATCAATATCACTCTGAAGATATTCACTTCCTCCCATGAATATCTGTTGAGTGATATTGATATCACTTTTGGCCCCAGATATCATGATATTTAGGACAGAAAAAACAACGATATCCTGAATATCATGATATTTGCGGTTATCAATATCAATATCACTGTAACCAAACGCCCCCTCCATGTATTTCACAAATATATAAGCGTAATATAATTATTATTAACATACTTTCACTCAGGCACCTTAATTGGCATACACGTTAACTAGCTAGTATGTTACACATGTACACATTAACAACATTTCGTACACAAGTAGAAATATAAAGTAGAAGGCTAACCTTGATTTGATGAGTACGAATCGAATGAGATAAGATGTAGTACGAATAAGACTTGATTTGATGAATACGAATCGAATGATATAAAGTAGAAGGCTAACCTTGATTTGATTAACAACAATTGGAGGAGCAAACGACATCCAATCGATCCCAAATTGAAAATATAGGCTAATTACACCACCAATTTCAATCATATCATCTCAATTTCATGTAATCACGAATTCAAAAAATTAGGGTTTTAAAATCAAACTTACCAAAATTCAAGTTTCAACCAGAAAATTCAAGTATCATGGACTAAAGTACTGAAATGAGTAAGGAATTTACAAAGAATGGGAGATATGTACCTTAAAATCGAGTTACAAACTCGAAATAGAGAGGAGGGGAAAACTGTTTGTTTGATTGATGGAGGGTGTGAGGTTTAATGGAAATGAAGAAGAGGAGATGAGCTTCGGAAGGGCGGTGGACGGATGGCGGATGGACGGCAGACGGATGGCGAACGGACAGCGGATGGATGGTAGTAGGGCGGCGGCCGGCCGGACGAGTTTCCGAGAAGTGCAGGAGCGTCGGAGAAGATGAATATGCAGAGAGTAAAATTTGCGGTGCTGTTTCAGAATGAAATCGTTGAGGCTGAAAGATTAAACTTAGATCTAACCTAACAGCGGTTGAAACCCCTGCTAAACTATCCGCTGCTATAAATGTAAAATGACACGTCGTTTTTGTGTGGCGCGCTTTGGGGGGGAACTAGTTTTTTCAATACCTAATTTAACAGTGGATAAAATCACTGTTATCTTAACAGCGGTTATTTATCCGTTGTTAAGATTGTGAAACGGCAAGCCGTTTTTGTGTGGCGGGTTTTGGTGGGAGCATTGATTTTTCATGGGCATTTTAACAGCGGATGTATCCGTTGTTTGCTTTACAGTGATTTATAATCCGCTGTTAGCTAACATCGGGTAATTATTCGCTGTTAAATTTAAAATATCTGATGTTAAAAAGGCCCATCTAACTACGGTTTAACAAACGCTGTTAAAGTTATGATGTTAAACAGACGGATTCTTGTAGTGTGATGATCGGTATATCCCAGAAAAACACAACGAACTGTTTTTGCCGTCAACTTCGTTCGACTATGCTTTGAGAGTATAACAAAAGATAAACAACTGAAGGTTCGAAGATGAGTGTAATCAGGTGGTCTTTTGAACAAGACCTCATAAGGAGACCGATGATCCAAAACCAGAGTTGGCTGCCGATTAATAAGATATGTTACTGTACGCACCGCCTCAACCCAGAATGAAGTTGGGACCTGACACTGAAGTAAGATTGCACGTGTGAGGTCGAGGACATGCCGATGCTTATGTTCTACCAGCCCAATTTTTTCAGATATACATAGACATGACTACTGAAAGAGGATAGCCTGGCCTCGATATAATTAATGAAGCAGATTAGAGGAAATTCCCCTCCTGGATCTGACCGAATCATTTTGACGGTGGTACCAAATTGTGCTTTCACAAACTGCAGGAAATCTTTAGCTGCCTGAAGCGGCTCAGACTTAAGTCGAAGAAAGTGAACCCAGCTGTGACATGTAGCATGATCAATGAAAAGTGCGAAGTATCGGTGTGAACTATAGATCAGTGGTACGAGTGCAAATGAGTGCAAATGGTTGACGTGTGAATTTCAACTCACAACATTCAAGGTCGTATTTCCACGAGGTCCTCTCATAAATTAATACTCACACTAGTCATGAACGGTCTAAACATTTGAGTTGAGTTCGGTTTAAACAAGAACAATTCAAAAGTTTAAACAATCTAAGTCAAACAAGGCAAAACTAACAAGTAAAGTTGAGGATCAAACAAGAGAGAAGTAGGTTAGCTTAGCAAGGGTTTCTTCAAGCTCAAGGATCATGAAAGTTGAATTGAATCTCAAGCAACGATGTGCAAATGAATGACCATGCAAAACACTTAATTAGAATCAATGAACTCTCGCACAAGTGACTCTCTACTCCTAAACCAAATGGACCATGCTCTCGCTATGTGAATAAAGGAATGGAATGCTTTATCTAGCTCAATGAAATGCTCAAACACTTAATCTCTTAGCTAACATCCATCTAACACAAGGCAATGATGCAAAACATTCTCATGCCAATCATATAACACTAGTCTAACAATCAATGAGTCTTTCAACCTCCAAATAACTGAAAACTAAGTGCACACCAAGTGTTCGACAAAATGTCAACAAGGAAAACAAGATTAAAATGGTTGCAATTGAAAAGTTTAATCTCTCAAACAATCAATTACAATCCTACAACCTTTGATCAAAATCAATCAATCATTTTCATGTATTCAAAGACATAGAAAATGTACCATAAGAACAAATCATGTTCACATGGAACCTAAGCACAAGGTCTAGGATCATCATCTTACACAAAGGCTATGAGAAACTCAATCCACACAATCAATCATCTATCCTAGCTTGATCCATCCCCACTAAACTAAACCCTAGGTCTAGCCTAGCATAACTATGTAAGAAACTTGAAATTGAGAAGAGGAGATCATCCTAGCTTCCATGGAGGAATCTTCGCTCTTACACTTCAAGATGCCAATCCAAGGTGAGAAGCTTCAATCCTTAGCTCCAATTGCTCCAATTTGGGTCTTCAAATGGCCTCCTAGGGTTCCAGAGGTGTTGGGGACGAAGTGGGGTGTTGTTGGGTTGTGGGTGATGAAAGAGAAGTGATAGAATCCCCCTTTGAACTCCAAAAATCATCAATATTTAGAAATCTGTTGGGCATACACGTCGTTGACTACAGTTGTAGGACTACACGTCGTGTAGGACTACACGTCGTGTAGGACTACACGTCGTGTGCCCTAAAATCTGCACAAACCGCAAATTTGCTTCGCTCGTTTCTCCCTCATCCAAGCTCCGATTTGGCCTCCGTTTGGTCCTATGGACTCCTTGTCATCTCTAATACAACGTCCTGGCATGAAATGTACACAAAAGAGACTACAAACACGTCAAAGGGGGCCACAAGTGACCCCCGGGCAACAATAACTCAACTTGTGCCACTACAACAGAACGGGGATTTTGTCACAGGCGAAATCGAACTTTATCGCAGGCGGGCCTATGACAAAACACAAACTTTGTCGAAGCCAGCGCCTGCGACAAAGTTCGATTTTTCCTGCGACAAAATGAGCCGCGACAAACAGCATTTCGTCGCAGGCTCTGCCTGCGACAAAGTTTGTCGCAGACAGCCTGTCGCAGACATAGCCTGCGACAATCGTTTATCGCAGGTACACGTTTGTCACAGGCCGCCTGCGACAAAGCTTTGTCACAGACGGCCTGTGACAAATGTGTGCCTACGACAAAGGATATGGTCGGGCCGGCCTGGTTGTTTCTTGGGCCTCCGGCAGGGCCGGCTTGCCCATTTTCGTGGGCCTCATACTGGACTGGTTTTGGTGGGCATGCAGGCTTTTTAGTGGGCTTTTCGTCGGGCTTTTTTCATTGCTTTTTTCTGGATTTTTCGTGGGTTGACCCCACACAGATTGGGCCATTATTGATTTTCTGCCGGATTGAATGAGAACAATGTACTGAATACCTTAAACGAAATAGAAACAAACTAGTTAAATTGTCATAATAACTGAAATGACAATAACATAGTACAATCCTACAATCCTAACAAACAAATATACTACTCATACAAACTACAATAACAAAGTACTTGATAAATACGATACAAATAAAGTACAAATACAATCACATAATACAACAACTCTCTATTGTCCCCTATGAACCCTGGAACTCTGCAAACTGTTGGCCTTGCGGAGGAGGAGCTTCATTAGCCTACAATAACACAAAAAGAACATTTACTTGTCAAACACATAAATTAAAAATTAACATTATCTAGTAATTATAAGTACCTGATTCAATGCATCCAAAAATGCATCTCCAGCATTCTCATCAAACCACTGACTAAGCTCATCAACACTTAAATTAGGACCGCGAGGCTGGACCGCAGGAACGACCGGAGGCACATGGAAAGAAGAAGGCATGGATGGAGCAGACCCAGACGATGGTTGTTGGACCTGCTGCTTCAGAGTAAGCACCATGTCCTGCAATTGACCCATCCACTCCCGAGTGGCTGCAAGCTCCGTCTGCGTGTTTGCAAGCTTGGTCTCAGTGTCTGCGAGCTTCTGGCTGAGCTGGTCGTAGGCTGCATCGTGGGCATGAGCTGGAGTCTGTCTGGAAGTAATACTTCCAGTTGCCGTCGAGGCTGACTCTGCATTGGTCCCGAATACCTATAATAACACAAAATTGATTAGTGAACATCATGCATAATTTAAATTATCTTTAAATTATGACTATGATAATTAATAATTACCAGGGCTTGAGTAAAGCGTCGACCCATCATCCGGACATGACCGCGGTGCTCTGGCTTGTTCAGAGCTCTTCCTAGTAAATCATTTGGACCCCACTCCTACGGACATCCAGCAGCCTCCAAACGACGAATACTATCCTAAAATTTGAATGTACAACAAGACAGTTTTTTTCCTCTTAATTTAGAATTTCACAAACACATTTACTAACAATAATCTGCTAACATTATTGCTCCAGCATGCGTGCTCTTGGGTTCACCGTTCGGCCAACTGTAGAACTTGATGAAGACTTGCCCCCTCGTAGGTCGCAAACCCGTCTTCCGCTGCTCCTCCTCAATATACAACCTCCAAGGTCTAGACCCTCCAGTATGGTTTTCTTCTAGACAAGCTCGGTTGGCCTTGTTCCTGGCAACTGAATCCTGTACCAAAAAAAGGATGAAAAGTTCATTTTGGAATGATTATGTGATTTGTTTATGAAATGGTTAATTTGGTAAAATACCTTGAATTCTTGAGACTCTACATATGTCATGTATGTCAGCCAATCACTATCCGGACAACCTTGAGGGGGTTTTGTCGAACCCACTCGTAGGGAAGGTTGTTGTCCTTGGCATATTTCACCTTTTCCCTCCACACATCAAGCCTTGCTTTGCCCCAAAGGCGCGAGATAGCGTGATCCCAATATTTCCGAGCAGCTGGCAGCAGGTCCGAGTCGCAATAGAACTTGCCCTAAATAGAAAAAAGCAAGTTTAAAATGGAGTTCTAATTAATTGGCTAGTAATATTAAATTCATTTGATAAGTTCCAAAGTTTCTTACCAAGAAGAACTGCTGGAAAGCACGTGTCTTCGTCGCGTCTGGCACAAGCTTCCAGGAGGGAGGCACTACAACAGAAAGGTGATTTAGTGGCAGGCGACCGGGCTGCCTGCCACTAAGCTAGTGGCAGGCGGGGTGGGCTTAGTGGCAGGCAGCCCGGTCGCCTGCGAGTAACAGCAGGCCTGCCAGCTGTTAGTGGCAGGCGGCCTGCGAGTAAGCGCGGCCTGCCAGCGGTTACTCGCAGGCGCGCCTGCCACTAACAGCAGCCTGCCAGCTGTTAGTGGCAGGCCGCCTCATAGCCGCTGACCAGCGTACTCGCACCCTGCCCTACACACTGCCACTTAGCAGCCCTGCCATCACACGCCTGCCACTAATCCAATGACTACCCCCAAATCAGCTGCCCCTGCCATTTTCGCCGATTTGAAGTTTCTCCTTCTTCCTTTCTCCTTCTTCCTTTCTCTGAATTCTACGCCGATTTGAAGTTTCTAAGGTACGAAACTATTATCTAAACTCTCTTCCTTGTTCAATTTCATCTACTTCTTCATGTTCTCTTCTGATTTGAACGTCCGCTGTTGTTTGTTTGTCGAAACGGATTAGTGTTACGAATTTCAAGCCAACAGATTCCTGATTTCAAGCCAATCGTCGAAACGGATTACAGTCAGTAACTAGGTATTTCCATGGTTTATTAATGTTGTCTTCTGATTTCTGAGTTGTAGTCATTTCAGATTCTCGAACCGAACGAGTTCACCCAGTAATTTGTTGCATGACACTTTATTTTTTTTTTCCAGGACGCAGCTATTTACCCATAATCGGTGTTTAGCTCTCGCATTCCCCAGAATCAGTCCAAAGGTTCAGCTTCTCTTGAAAAGCTTGTCACCAATCCCTCAAAGCCAAGGTTACCTACTACTTTCAAGTTATGCATTTCAATTAAGTATGATCTCGTTGAATTATATTCATTGTTTTAACTTATTTTGATCTCAATCTGTTTGTAGCAAAGTTTCGGTTGTTGGTCTTTGCCGCTTATTCCTCGACTCATTATCCGAGTTATCATCAATTTCCAGGTACGCTACTTTAAGTAAAATTAGTTTCCAAGTCCTGAACATGATTATGTAAAAAGTTTGATATGCATGCAACTTGATGATAGATAGAATATAAAGAATATGTAATTTGATTTTAATATAAAGAATATGTACAATTTGAACTACAATTTTTATCTACTTGTATATTAAAACTAAAATTTATGAATTTTAACACAAAAATATATGTTTATTATTAATTAATGTATGTGTACAAAATATATGCATGTAATTGATTATGCTTAAAGGAGTTATGATTTTGAGCATGTAAATTTGTTTATAAACTACGCATGTAAATACCTATTAAGCATTTATATGCAAACTTAACAAAATATTCATTCAATATACAAAATTTGTGCATGTAATTGATTATGCACTTGAAGGAGTTTAACCATGTAAATTTGTCAAAAAAATATGCATGTAAATATCTACTAAGTAGTTACTATTTAGCATATGCAACCTTAACAAAATATTTAATGAATAAACGATATTAATATTTTACGAAATATATTTAGCAACTTATGTCAAATTAAGTTGGTAAATATAATATTTTAGTATTTAATATAATTAGGAAAACTTAGCTTAAAGCTAAGTTATATAGACTATTATTATTTTGTACATTTTATCATGACTAGTAAACAAATCGATACTAATTAACACTCAATATATAGATGGACAAGTCTTGGATTCGAAAGCCGCGACATACTCGTGAGTATTACGCTGGCGTTCAACAATTCCTCGACTTTGCAATCTCCAATGCAGTAGATGGAGTGAACATACTTTGTCCTTGTCCGAAATGCAACTTCAAGAAGTTGATGCCACGGAACGAAGTTAATCAGCATTTGCTAGCAAAGGCGTTTCCCTCGTCATACGATGTATGGAATTTGCATGGAGAGTTAATCACAGATTTTGGTGCCTTCACTGCCATGGTTGGACCGGAACTAGTCGCTCATGAAGAAACAATTCCTCCATTACTAGTTGAGGATATACCAATATCTGAGCCAGACTTGTTTCAGAACATGGTGAATGATGCATTTGAACAACGTCCATCGGATGATCAAGTGCCTCAAACGGGTGATGAACCAATGCCAGATATACCCAACATGCAACCAGATGATGAGTTTTTCCGAGCTTTGCGGGATGGTGAAGTACCATTGTATGATGGTTGTACCAGTTTCACAAAGTTGTCGTTCATGATCAACTTATACCACATTAAGTCTTTACACAAGATCAGTGATAAAGCAATGTCGAAGATACTGGAGTTGCTTCGCAAGGCTTTTCCTACGGCCAAAATCCCTTCATCCAATTATGAAGCGAAGAAGACAATTAAGAGTCTTGGGTTGTCCTATAACAAGATTGATGCATGTAAGAATGATTGCATATTGTACACTGGAGAAGATAGTGAAGCGAAAGAATGTCGAGTGTGTGGGGTTGCTCGATTCAAGGATGAAGGAAACAGTGCGGGTGAGAAAAAATCAAAGCCTCTACCTGAAAAAATATTTCGGTATTTTCCCTTAATACCTCGGTTGAAGAGGTTGTACATGTGTCCTTACACTGCAGAAGATATGACCTGGCATGCGACAGAAACTAGAACTGATGATGGTATGGGTAGACATCCTAGAGACGCAGATGCATGGAAAAGTTTTAGCGCCAAGTACCCTGATTTTGCGGCTGATCCCCGAAATGTGAGACTTGGGCTTGCAACTGACGGTTTCAATCCATTTGGAACCATGAGCATAAGTCATAGCACTTGGCCGTTTGTGCTAATACCATATAACACTCCACCTTGGTTGTGTATGAAGCAGACAGGCCTTATGTTATCTGGCATTGTTCCTGGTCCTAAGATGCCTGGAAATGACCTAGATGTCTTTTTGCAACCACTAATTGAAGAGTTGCAAACATTGTGGATTGGAGTTGAAGCTTATGATTCGGTGAAGAAAGAAACTTTCACATTGAGAGCAGCATTGATCTGGACCATTAGTGATTATCCTGGTTTGTGTAACTTATCAGGATGGAATACACACACTGCACTATCGTGTCCGACATGTATGTATGATGCAGAACCACTTCGACTCAAAGCTTCGGGTAATAAACCATGTTTCATGAGTAGTCGGAGGTTTTTGCCAATGAATCATCGGTTTCGATCACAAAAGTCGAAATTCAAGGGGAAAGTCGACAAAAGGAATCCACCGAGGGTGTTGACTGGGACTGATATTCTGGGACAAGTGGCAAATATTGATATTACATTCGGGAAGACACAACCAAAAGAATCAGGACCAGCACCGCAGTGGAGGAAAAAAAGTATCTTCTTCAACCTTCCTTACTGGGAATTCAATTTGTTGCGTCACAATCTCGATGTGATGCACATCGAGAAAAATGTATGCGACAATATTTTGTTCACATTGATCAATGACAAGAACAAAAGAAAAGACCACTTAGCTGCTCGACTGGACATGAAAGAAATGAAGATTAGAAGTCAATTGTGGCCTTTGGAGGATGGTAAAACCTGTCCTGCTGCCTCATTCACTTTGGATAAGAGGAAAATTGAAGTTGTCCTAAAGTCCCTTAAAGAAATGTCATTTCCAGATGGATATGCTAGCAATATCGCAAGATGTGTGGACCTGAAGAATCGTAAGATGCTAGGGTTGAAGAGTCATGATTCGCATATGCTATTACATGATTTGTTACCTCTTGCGATACGCAATGTCTTACCCGTCTCAGTAGCAAGGGTTCTAGTCGAAGTCGGCTCTTGTTTTAAGGAACTGTGCTCTCCCGTGGTCAATATAATAGAGCTTGACAAGCTCCAAGATAGGTTTGTCATAGCTTTATGCCATATGGAGATGATTTTTCCACCGGCCTTTTTCACGGTCATGGTGCATCTAGTTTTGCACCTAGTTGATGAAGTTCGACGTGGAGGACCAGTTCAATATCGCTGGATGTACCCAATTGAAAGGTAATTTATTGTTGGTCTACACTCTTTGTCATTGTTGCTAATTAAGAGTGTGCTTGACAAGATTTTCTCTATTTAGGTACTTGGGTAAATTGAAAACTTTTGTTGGCAATAGAGCACATCCTGAAGGTTCAATTGCTGAAGGTTGGCTGACCGAAGAGTTGTTCAACTTTTCATCATTGTATTTTAATGATGATGTTGAGACCAGATACAATCGACCAAAGCGAGTCGCGGTTGAGCCAGAAAGTTCAGTCGATGAAAATGCATCAATCCTTGTTTCGAGAGGGGTTCCTAATGGAAACGGAGAATCATTCAAACTCTCACAATTGGAGTGGACTCAAGCGTTTCATTATGTGTTAGTGAATAGTCCAGCAGCACAACCATTGTTGAGGTATGAATTATTATCATATTCATCCTTTTTACAATGTCGCTGATATTAATTTGAAGCGAAATTCAATGGTTGTTTAGAGAATGTGAAGCAGAAACTAGAAGAGAAATGGGTGGAAGGCGTGCAAATGAAACTGCAATAAATAAAGCTGTGCACAAAAGAATTGTAGGATGGGTCCAAAAAAAGGTATTCATTTATGATTCCAAATACTTTCCTTATGCTATTAACAAAATCAGATTCTTAATATAGCATATCATAAACAGATTTTGGACCAATCAGCAAGTCACAGTGATGATTTGATGACACTAGCTAGGGGACCAAACGTGCATGCAAGACGTTTCACTGCTTATGACATCAACGGCTTTCGCTTTCGAACGGTTGATCGGGAGCACGGCAAAAAAAACTCAAAACAGTGGTGTTGCGGCAAAATTTGGCACTGACAGCGTCTCCAGCTCATCTGATAACAATCCAATACGCAGTGACATCTGGTTCTATGGGAAACTTGTTGATATTGTGGAATTGGATTATTATTCACGAACGATCACATTATTCAAGTGCAAGTGGGCTGATACTGTTACTCCAACATGGGCGAGGAGAGATGCACTCGGGATAACGATGGTCAACTTCAGTCACTTGCGAGATGTCGGTGACAGAGTTGAAGATGAGCCGTACGTAAGCGCAAGTGATGCACGTATGGTCTTCTACGTGAATGACACACTTGAGCCTGAATGGTGTATACCGGTTCACTGCAAGCCAAGAGATACATACGAGATGGGAGAAGAGGGAGCTATTTCGCACGAGTGTTGCTTATCGTTAGCTCAACAACAGTTACCTGTAACTGACACCATCCCCGATATGCAAATTGTGGGAAGTGGTGTAATTAATTTTGAGATTGAATAGAATTGTGTGATGTTTGTGTGGTAATGGATTGATTTTGAGATTTTGAGATTGCAAATTATATGAATTATGCAGACATTGAATATAAAGAATTTGTCATTTGGTAATAACAACTTGTCCTATTTCATCTCTTAGTGATGGCTTCTGGTAGTGATGATGGCATGCCTCATTCTCCTACCCGGTCTATCCCTACCCCGACTCCCCTTGGTACCGACTCTTCTTCCTCTTCTTCTAGGGAGCGATACACTCATGAGCTTACTATCATCGGTTAGTATTAACAGTTCATAACAATACATCTAATAGTTAGTTGGTAAAATTGTGCATACTTAGCTTTTGGATTAAAATTGTGCAGATCGAGGCGGTCTAACGAAGGTCCTGAAATTCAAGTTCAAAGACCACCGTCGTATCACGAGCGACGGAAACAAGATCGTGTTCAACCTGAGCAACATGGGAGCTAAGCCAAGTGGACGATTGTTATCATTCATGGGAATGTACGTTGGAGAGTGTTCAAGGATTTGGTCTTACTATCCCATTTATCCAGCCACTTGGAAGCATGTGTCAGAGTCGGTGAAGACTCGTGCCTTCGAGCAGTTCTTTTTGGTAAGATATGAAAAAACTAGCTAATTAATTACTGCCTAATTTTGTAATTCAAAATTTAAGTACAAGTTCTTTATTTTTGTTTCAGGGGAAGTTCCACTGCGATACAACCCTCATACCAGCTGCTCGAGCATACTGGGATCACAAAGTCTCATAGCTTGGGCTAGATCGAGGCTTGACGCGTGGAAGGCGAAGAAGAAGTATGCTGCCCAAAACAACCTTCCGTACGAGTGGGTTAAGCAAAACCCCCCTGCAGGCTGTCCAGAAACTGATTGGTTGGCATACATGAGACACGTGGATAGTAAGGAGTTCAAGGTAATACATGCATATTTAACCAAGTTAATGTGAATCACGTATTTGTTAAATATTGAATCGTTCACATTGTTTTGGTTTAGGATGCGGTTGCAAGAAACAAGGCTAATCGAGCATGCCAAGAAGAAAATCACACTGGAGGGTCCAGACCGTGGGGTCTCTACATAGAGGAGGAGGCGGAGAAGACTGGTCAGCGACCTTCAAGGGGGCAGATCTTTATCAAGTACTATAGTTGGCCGAATGGAGAACCAAAGAGTGCTCATGCTGGCGCAATAATGGTAAGAAAATTGAATAACCACTATTCTAATAAGTGGAACTTCTAGAGTGTTCACTAATGTTGGTTGGTTTGATTTGAAATTATAGGAGACTATCCGCCAATTGGAGGCGGCCGGTGTCTCGACGGAGTGGGGCCCAAATGATGCATTTGCCCAAGCCCTTAACAAGCCAGAACACCGAGGGCACGTAAGGATGTTTGGTCGGCATGCTAGTAAGAGTCAGGTAATTATATTTAAACACTAAAACTAGAAATATGATTTAATTGTATTGTTCACCAAGTACTTTTATGTTTTTAGGTCTTTGGGACAAGTGCTGAGTCATCTACGTCGGCCACTGGTAGTATCTCTTCCCGGCCCACACCAGCTCGTGCTCATGATGCAGCATATGATAAGCTAAACCGGGAGCTGGTTGACACTCGGTCAGAGCTAGAGGCCACTCGGTCAGAGCTGACTGCCACACAGGATGGGCTTGCTGATGCTAATCGCAGGCTGGCATCACTGGAGCAGATGATGTCACAATTCCTGAGCCAGTCTCAGACTCAGCCCCAGTCTGCTAGCGGATCTGCTCCAGTTGTGCCTCCAGTTGTGCCTAATGTAGATGATATCTCCCACTGGTTTGAGGCCTCGGATGTTGGACCTGATTTTATCCAGCAGCTTGCTATGGTATGTGTACAAAAGTCAGTAATTACTTATGTAATGTTTTTATATCTCTCACACATATCTGTTTTTGTCTGTGTAGAATGGTGGTGGTGGTAACCGTGGTGGTAATGGTGATGGTGCGTACGTGCATCCTTGGGATATTGTGTAGTTTGTTATGTATTTGTACTATTATACTGTATTGTACTGTTTGTTAACTATTGTATTATTGTACGTGCATCATCTGGTACTCTGTGTGTATGAATTATGTATTATTACTATTGTACGATCATTATTTGATATTTCGTAATGTTTTTTGTTGAATAATTTGAAATTGTTTTTAATTTTGTTATCGTGGTCATTTTAATCGGTCCAGCCTAACAAACCAATCGGTCCAGCCTAACAAACCAATTGGTCAAACCAACCAGCCCAGCCCGCCCAAATCGGCCTACCAAGCCCAACCGGCCTGGCCCAGGTAGGTGGGTAGTGGCAGGCGCCTGCCACTAAGCTCAGTGGCAGGCCACAAAGTTAGTGGCAGCGCCTGCCACAAGCTTATGGCAGGCCACTGAGCTTAGTGGCAGGCGCCTGCCACTAAGCTTAGTGGCAGGCCATTGGTTAGTGGCAGGCGCCTGCCACTAAGCTTAGTGGCAGGCGCCTGCCACTAACCAATGGCCTGCCACTAAGCTTAGTGGCAGGCGCCTGCCACTAACCACCTGCCTGCGAGTAGCTTACTCGCAGGCGGGGCCTGCCACGTGTTGGGCTTCCTCGCAGCAGCTTTACTCGCAGGCCCATATGTGGTTAGTGGCAGGCGGCGCCTGCGAGTAAGCTCCTGTTTTAGTGGCAGGCCGCCTGCCACTAACCTCGACGAGGCCTGCCACTAAATCACCTTTCTGTTGTAGTGAGGGTAGATGTGGTAGTACGTCTAGATCCTAGCACACTCCCCCACATACTTGCCAATAAAGGACGACAGTGGTCCACCAGGCTGGACTCCTAGGTTGTCGAGGTTGAACAAGATCTTATTTCCGTCGGAGGTGGCTCAACGGTGGTCCTTAAACTTGATCTTTATGACCTTTGTTTGATCGCCACGATCTACACAAAACTATGCTCTAAGTATGCATGTTTGTAATATTTAATTAAAATATTCAATATGGATGGTTTTGGGAATTAGACGATACTAACCGACGATAGTAAGCTCATGGGTGTGTCGCTCAGAGGAGGAAGAAGTAGAAGAGCCTGTTGCAACAGTATCCCCAGTATGCACAGATCGAGTAGGACTGGGACTTCCTCTTGTCGTCACTACCAGAAGCCATTGCTAAAAAAACGAAATGAAAATAATGTAATCAACGTATGTCTATTGCATTGGTAGACAAGAAGATTGTCATAACATAAAGATCGTCATACAATAAAAAACTTTATAATTTTCTACTCATTCTCGAAATTAATTACACCATTTCCCACAATTTGTAAATCAGGAATATTGTCAGTTAGCCAGTGTCATCAAATCCTCACTGTGACTTGTGGATCCGTCCAAAATCTGTTCAGGTTATGGTATATATGTCAGTTTGATTTCATATATCTATAGCTAACATATGTACTAGCTCGAACCTAATAAGAATACCTTCGTCTGAACCCAGCTAACAAGCTTTCTGTGCACCGCTTTGTTTATCGCAGTTTCACTAGCACGCCTTCCGAACTCTCTTCTGGTTTCCACTTCACATTCTCTAGAAGATAAATATATGTTAACATTGGTATTGCACAATTGGTGGATATGCTCAACTTGTAACAAGCTATTTACCTCAACAATGGTTGTGCGGCTGGACTGTTCACCAACACGTAATGAAACACTTGAGTCCACTCTAACTGTGATAGTTTGAAAGAGTCACCATTTCCTATGGGTATACCTTTAGAAATGAGGATGGAGGCTTGTTCATCGGTCGGAACTTCTGGCTCGGTCGCGACACGTTTTGGACGATTGTATCTTGTCTCCACATCATCGTTAAAATACAATGATGAGAAATTAAACAGCTCCTCCGACAGCCAACCTTCAGCAATTGATCCTTCTGGATGTGCTCTATTTCCAACGAAGGTTTTTAGTTTACCCAAGTACCTAAATAATGAATTATTTTAGGTATCAGTTTCGAAGAACATACTCAAATACATAGGAAGACAATGAATGTAAGAGTATACCTTTCAATTGGATACATCCACCGATATTGAACTGGTCCTCCCCGTCGAACTTCAACAACTAGGTGTAACACTAGGTGCACCATAAAAGTGAAGAAAGACGGCGAAAAAATCATCTCCATGTGACATAGAGCTATGACAAATCTATCTTGAAGCTTGTCAAGCTCAGGTATGTTAACCACAGGAGAACATAATTCCTTAAAGCAGGAGCCAAGTTCAACCAAGACCCTTGCAACTGAGACGAGCAACACATTTCGTATCGCAAGAGAGTAACAAGTCATGTAGAAGCATATGTGATTCATGACTCTTTAGCCCTAGCATCTTCCGATTATTCAGGTCCACGCACCTTGCGATATTGCTAGCATACCCATCTGGAAATGACATTCCCTTCAATGACTTCAAGACCATTTCAATTGTCTTCTTATCGAGAGTGAATGAGGCAGCAGGACATGTTTTACCATCATCCAAAGGCCACAATTGGCTTCTAATCTTCATTTCTTTCAGATCTTGTCTTGCAGCCAAGTGGTCTTTTCTTTTGTTCTTGTCATTGAGCAAAGTGAACAAAATGTTATCGCAAACATTTTTTTCTATATGCATCACATCCAGATTATGACGCAACAGATTGAATTCCCAGTACGGAAGATTGAAGAAGATACTTTTTTCCTCCACTGTGGTGCTGGTCCCGATTCTTTCGGTTGTGTCTAACCAAATGTGACATTAATATTAGCCACTTGTGCCAAAACCTCAGTACCAGTAGAAACCTTCGGTGGACTCCTTTTGTCGGCTTTCCATTAAACTTGGACTTTTGGGATCGAAACCGATGATTCATTGGCAAAAACCTCCTACTACTCATGAAACATGGTTTATTCCCAGAAGCTTTTAGCCGAAGTGGTTCTGCATCATACATACAAGTCGGACACGACAGTGTTGTGTGTGTATTCCATCCCGACAAGTTGCAAAGGCCAGGATAATCACTTATAGTCCATATCAATGCTGCTCTCAAGGTGAAAGATTTTTTCTTCACCGAGTCATAAGCTTGAACACCAACGCACAAAGTTTGTAACTCCTCAATCAGTGGCTGCAAATAGACGTCCAGGTCATTTCCAGGCATTTTAGGACCAGGAACGATGCCAGACAATATAAGACCTGTCTGCTTCATACACAACCACGGTGGAGTGTTATATGGGATTAGCACAAACGGCCAAGTGCTATGACTTATGCTCATGGTACCAAATGGATTGAAGCCATCTGTTGCAAGCCCAAGTCTCACGTTTCTTGGATCAGCAGCAAATTCCGGGAACTTGGAATCAAAAAATTTCCAAGCTTTTGCGTCTCTAGGATGTCTACCCATACCATCATCTGCTATGTTCTCCGTAGCATGCCAAGTCATATCTTCTGCTGTGTAAGGGCACATGTACAACCTCTTCAACCGAGGTATTAATGGAAAATACCGAAATATCTTCTCGGGTTGAGGTTTTCGCCTTTTTCCACCTGTATTCTTCCCCACATCCTTGAATCGAGACACCCCACACACTCGGCATTCCTTCGCATCACTATCTTCTCGATATATAAAATGCAATCATTCTTACATTCATCAATTCTAGTGTACGACAACCCAAGTTTTCTTATTGTCTTCTTAACTTCATAGTTAGATGCTGGAATTTTGGCGGTATGAAAAGCTTTGCGAAGCAACTCCAGTATCTTTGATATTGCTTTATCACTGATTTTGTGCATATACTTGATGTGATATAAGCTGATCATGAAAGACAACTTGGTATGACTTGTACAACCATCATATAATGGCACTTCACCATCTTTCAATATGCGAAAGAACTCATCAGGTTGCATGCTGGGTAAATCTGGCATTGGTACATCACCTCCTTGTGGGAATTCATCATCATCGAGACGCACGTTGGGGTTATCATGCGACTCCCGTATTTCAAATGCGTCATTGACCATGTTCTGGAATAAGTCTGGCTCAAGTACTGGTTGTTCCTCAACCAATAATGGTTGAGTTGCTTCTTGATCACGAATGATTAGTTCTGGCTCAAGTATGGAAGTTGATGCTCCGAAGTCGGTGATTAACTCTCCATGTAAATTCCATACATCGTATGAAGACGGAAATGCCTTTGCCAGTAAGTGTTGATTAACTTCACTTCGTGGCTTCCACTTCTTGAAGTTGCATTTTGGGCAAGGACAGAGTATATGACTCCATCAATTGCGTTGGAGATTGCAAAGTCAAGGAATTGTTGAACGCCAGCGTAATACTCATGAGTATGACGCGACTTTCGATCAAGCTTATCCATCTATATTGAACTAATGAGTGTCAGTTTGAATTTGTTATAAAAAAATGAAAAAAATAAATAAAAAATTATAATCAACTTAGCTTTATGCTAAGTTTACCTAATTATAAGAGTCACTCATCCAAATACTGTATTTACCAACTTAATTTGACATAAGTTGGTAAATATATACAATATTGTTAAGTGGTTAATCAAACAACATATGTTAAATAGATACTACCTAATAATTTACATGCATATATTTCACTTATAAATTCGAATTAATTTATGGTTGTATGCAATGTAACAAATTTCATGCATATAAATTGTTACTACAAAATACATGACTTATAAATTTCATTTCTATATTTTATATTAATTAGAAAAAATAACTAATCCCAAATTTACATGCATATACTTATTTTAAGAACACCAAGTTAAAATCCATAAATATTATATTTACATTAATAACACACATTAAACTGTAAATAATTAAACACATAATTTATATCAAAGTTTTCGTTATATTATATTACATCAAACTGTTACATGCAATATTGATTAAGTCATTAACAATATATTTCATAATATTTTCCATAATCATGATTATCATGTTAAGAGTTGACATAAATGTAATAATAGTTCGTACCTGGAAATTGAAGAAAGAAATATGCAGCTACGACCAACGAACACTCGAGAACAACTATAATACAAAACCTGATACAGAAAAATTAAGATAATCGTATTAGAATACAAAATTATTTAAATTAGTTAGTTATGGCCATTTATGAACAAGAACAAGACAAAAAATTACCGCAAGAAACACCAACAAACTACCGAAAGAAGTCTGAGTACTGCCGCAAGAACAAGAACAATCTGCAAATTTGATGACACTCGAATTGACGTGATTATCAGCCTCATTTAAGCGACATTTCATTGCTTAAGACACGGTTTTTAGGGTAGAATAGTGAATATTCACTCAAACCGATCCATCTCATGCCCTTTGTGTTACCTTGGCCCATTTCGGGTCTATTTGATGGTTTTCTAGTATTTTCGTGTTAGCATAGGTGTTCGCCATCCAAATACGGTAGCCAAGGACGTGTCTAAGGCACTGGAACCCCGATGAATCACACCCAATCAACCAGAAAAGTCATTCAACTCAAAAGAATTCCGGCTCTATTTTACACGCAGATTTTCAGCGAAAATACCCTTGAGTTTTCGCCGAAAATGCAAGAAGGAATCCACTGTTCCGATCAAGAAGAAGTTTTCTTCATGTTTGATTTGTTCTTTGTTCTTTGTGTTTCTTGTCTGGTTTGGCCACCTAGATTAGATTCTTGTTAAGCTAAGGATAGAAACGAACGCTCGCCTTACTTTAGAACATCAAGTTGAACAATTAACCATATAATTGGAGTGTGCCTTTCGTAGGAAACGATTAGGGTTAATCCACTGCAAGAGTAACTCATAAATCGTTAGAATTTGCACCAGTTAGTTAAGTCGTTGCGAGAGGCGACCGTACCCGGGCGGCTAATTAACCGTGGTAGCTAGATCGGATAGAGCGAACGTTCGCCAGTCTTAAACCTAAGGGTCAGGAGTTACGGTGGTGTCTGAGAACTGAGTGAACTAGAATTGAAAACCGCTGGTCTTGTGATTGCTGTTGCTCTGGTGATCTAAGGGGGATTCGAAATCTAAGCTTGTCTGTCGTCCGTCTTAGTCTTTCAATCAACCTTTCTTCACCTTAATTTCATTTCAATTAATCTTTGCATTTTAGTATAGAAGTCGTGGAACTCACACCACGCACTAAGTGTTTAACCTTGAATTTAATTGCAACATATTTGAGTAAGGAAGTAGAGGAGACCCGTGGAATACGATCTACCCTAGCTTCACAGCTTGGTAGTTATTTGATTGACCGCTATTATGCAGCTCATCAAAATCTCCACGAAATTTAAGAATAGATAAAATTTTCAGTACCAGAACAAGAAACAGCAAAGAAGACAATGAAAAACGGATGATCTTACCTTAGTAAATCGGTCAGGGATATGAACGCCCCAATGCTTCTGACAGGAAGGTATAATCTTCTTTCAACACCCGATTAATCTGAGGAAAAACGGATTCAGAGACTCGTGTAAAGTGAAATACAGAACCGTCGGACGATTGAGTAGATAATATTTCTCACCTGGAGATTGTCGGCGGATGCGGCAGTACGTCAGACGAGGCGGCGGAAACGTCGGACGAGGCGATGGAATGTCAGAGGAGGGTGGCGGTGGAACTAGGAAGAGATTGGGATGTCGGAGGAGGCGACCGAATGTAGGAGGAGGCGATTCGGAAGTCGGAGGAAGGTGGCAGAGCGTCGGAGGAGTTGATTCGAACGTCGGATGAGGTGTCGAAGCGTTGGAGGAGGTGATTCAGACGTCGGAGGAGTTGGCGGAGCGTCGGAGGAGGTGATTCGGACGTCGGAGGAGGGGGTGGCGGGCGTCGGAGAAGGTGTTGGAAAGTTTGTCGGAGGAGTTAGGATTTCAGAGGATTTTGGTTTCGGAGGAAGAGAGAGTGATGAGAACTGAACTCGCAGGCGTCAGAAGAGAGGGTCATTCATTACTTTGTCGCAGGCGCTTACTGTTTGTCGCAGGCGCTGCGACAAATCTCGTTACGACAGTGCTTTTTCTAAGGGGGATTCGAAATTAAGCTTGTCTGTCTTTCCCTCTTTGTCTTTTCAATCAACCTTCTTCCCTTAAATTTTATTTAAATTTTAAACTTTGCAAATTTTGTATAGAAGTCGTGGAACTCACACCACCACTAATGTTTTTAAAACCTTTAATTTAAAATTGGCCCAAAATATTTGAGTAAGGAAGTAGGGAGACCCGTGGAAACGATCTACCCCCACTTCACAGCCCCTTTGGGGGGTTTTTTTGGGTTGACCCCCTATTTGCAGCTCATCAAAAAACTCCACGAAAAATTTTAAAAAAATAAAATTTTCAGTACCAGAACAAGAAACAGCAAAAAGACAAGAAAAAGGATTTTTTTTTACCTTAGTAAAACGGCAGGGATAGAACGCCCCCCCCCCCTTTTTTGACCAAAAATATAATCTTCCTTTTAACCCCCCGATTAAACTGAGGGAAAAAAAGGATTAAGGGGGCTGTAAAATGAAAACAGAACCGTCCGGGCGATAGGTAGAAATATTTCCACCGGAGAAATTTTCCGGGGGATGCGGCAGAAAAGTCCCAAAGAGGCGGCGGAACGTCGGAAAAGAGGGGATGGAAAGTCCCAAAAGGGGGGGGGCGGGGGAAAAGGAAAAGGATTGGGATTGGAAAGGGGGCGGCCCAAGTAGGAGGAGGCGAT